>JANAVB010008397.1:157500-290732 GCA_029216955.1 Iris pallida
TCTTGTTTATGGCTAGTGTTCCCATAAACATTCTGCTAAGTGCGTCGGCTACAACGTTTTCCTTGCCCGGCGTATACTCGATCGTTAGCTCGTAATCTTTTATGAGTTCGAGCCAACGTCGTTGTCGTAGGTTGAGCTCTCGTTGCGTAAACAAGTATTTCAGACTTTTATGATCTGTGTAGATTCTGTAAGCCACACCATAGAGATAGTGCCGCCAGAGTTTCAACGCAAACACGATCGCCGCCAATTCTAGGTCGTACGTCGGGTAGTTTTTCTCGTGCTACTTTAATTGTCGTGAAGCGTAGGAGATGACTTTATCTCTCTGCATGAGTACGCACTCGAGGCCAGTTCCCGATGCGTCGCTGAATATCTGAAAGCCTTCTGGACCGTCTGAAAGTGCAAGGATTTGAGCTGAGACGAGCCGTTGCTTCAACTATTGAAAGCTGGATTCACAGTCGTCACTCCATTCAAATACTACCCTCTTATGGGTGATGCGAGTCAGAGGCGACGCTATTTTTGAAAAGCTTCACACGAATCTTCGGTAGTAGCCCGCTAAGCCCAGGAAACTCCGAATATCGTTAGCCGAGGTAGGTCATTTCCAATCTACCACCGCTTCAATCTTCTTTGGGTCCACCTCGACACCTTCGACAGAGATTACATGTCCGAGGAATGTCACGCTACTCATCTAGAACTCGTATTTACTCTGCTTGACATATAATTTGTTTTCACGCAGAATCTGCAGTACCGTCTTCAAGTGTTCTGCATGCTCTTCTCGATTCTTTGAATAGATAAGGATATCGTCGATGAACACGACTATAAATTTATCGATTTGAGGTCGGAAGACTCGGTTCATCAAATCCATGAAAGCGGCTGGGGCGTTCGTCAAACCGAACGACATGACTAGGAATTCGTAATGACCATATCGAGTGTGGAAGACAGACTTCGATACGTCGTCGGACTTGATCTTCAATTGATGATAGCCTGAACGAAGATCGATTTTTGAAAATACTGACGTACCTTGCAGTTGGTCAAACAAGTCATCGATTCGTGGCAAAGGATACTTGTTCCGCACGGTGGCCTTGTTGAGTTCACGATAGTCGATGGATAGCCGCATCGACCCATCCTTCTTCTTCACGAACAATACGGGAGCTCCCTACGGAGAGACGCTAGGGCGAATAAATCCGCGGTCTAGCAACTCTTGTAATTGCACCTTCAGCTCCTTTAGTTCTGCTGGAGCCATTCGGTAAGGCGCCTTTGATATCGGCCATGCATCCGAAAAGGTGTCGATGCTGAATTCAATTTCTCGATCCGACGGCATCCCGGGCATCTCGTCAGGAAAAATGTCAGGAAAATCTGCCACAACATCAGTCTGCATTATGCTTGTATTATCCTTCCGCGTGTCTCAAACTGATGCTAAGTATCCCGCACAGCCGGAACGCAGCATACGCCTTGCCGAGATTGCCGATACCATCATTGCCGTCTTCGAGACCGTACCGCACGAATATGAGAACTTTGTCTCGCCAGGAAGATGAAACACCACTCTCTTCTCTGCGCACTCGATCGTTGCTTGACAAGCGCCCAACCAATCCATTTCCAAGATTATGTCGTACTCTTTGATGTCTAGCACGACGGTATCCAAGGATAGATATCTTCTCCCGATGCAAATATGGCCATCCCTACAAATAAAGTTCGCAGGCATATCGACTCCCGACGGAATGCTAATGCTAATATTTATATCTAGTGATTGCATGGTTATTTTATTTTCTTTCACATAATCAGCAGATATAAAGCTATGCGTCGCACCCGAATCGAATAGTACTCGAGCAGGTATATCTTTGTAGAGTAATATACCTGTTACAACAATATCGGACGCAAACGTCTCGTCCCGAGTTAAGGCATAAACTCGACCTTGAGCTCCGTGGCGTTGATTTTGCGGGTTCACAGGCACCGCATTTGTGTCTTGTAGTGTAGGCGCTTTATATTGGTTCGGAATGTTCCTTGGTGGCTTGTGTTGATTTGGCTTCCCCGCCTGACAGAATTGACTGAAGTGACCTAGCTCGCCACACTTGAAGCATGTTCTCAATCTACAATCGGGTGCTCGGTGCCCACGCTTGCCGCATCTGTTGTAATTTACTGCGGCAAAGTGACCATGATTCTCAGACGTGTTTGGACGCTTTTGTACTCCTGATCCTCCAGCGTCATTAGGACGCTTGTTGAAATTGTTGCGAACGACATGCACGGCCCTTTGTGACATACGACAAAGATCCGCTCACTATCAAGTGCGGCTTCGTAGGATTCACGATAAGTTTGGCATCGTTGGTTCATAACGTCCCTACGCAATTCGTCGTTGAGGCCCTGTTGAAAACGTTTGCACCATTCTTCTTTGTTGGGCAGGAAGGCGCCGGCAAATTTTGCAAGTTTTGAGAAGCTTGCATCATAATCTTCAACAGTCATGTTCCCTTGCCTCAACATCATGAACTCATCCCCCTTCTGTCGACGGATGGCACGAGGAACGTATTGATCAAGGAAGGCTGTCTTGAACACTTCCCAGGAAATCTTTCTGTTGGAATCGGTTTCACAAATCTCCTGTTTCTTCGCCGCCCACCAGTCGTGTGCTCTCAGTTGCAGATGCAGCGCCGCATATGCCACCCTCTGGGACCCTTCGATGCAGAGAAGATCAAACAAGTCCTCCATTTCTGCGAGCCATCCCACTATCACATCGGGCTCTGCTCGGCCGTTGAACTTCGGCGGGTTCATCTTACGGAACTCCTTTACTTTGAGCATGGACGAAGAGTCTATCATTTGTGGTTGGACTTCTTCCTCGACTTCGTCTTGAACATCTTGCCTCTGTTCGGGTACCTCGTCCGTTGCCTTGGTATTGCCCGCCATCTTGCTCACTATCTGAGTCAGGGCGTTCATCTGTTTCTGCTGTGCATCAAATTGGACTTTGAATTGCATCTGAAGCTGTTGCTGCTGGAGTTCCATCAACTGTAGCATTTTCTCCATAGTCGTCTCGCTAGGGCCAGTGCTTTTTGTGCTCGACGTACTATCTACGGTTTGGGTTGTTGTGCCGGAATTGTTTCTTTTCTTAGTCATTCCTACAAAATGGAGTAAACCCGTTAGTATTTTTCAAAAATATCTACGGCCTTACATGTATGGAACTTTTATTTCACGCAACATGTCGACAAGCATTCAATCGAGCCATCGCAACAGACATTCCAACAATGAAACATCTTTCAAAATCCGAGAAAATATAACTGTGCTCAGATACCAATTTGTCACGCCCCAAGTCGGCAAACGTTCGTCCCCGATATTATTTTGCCGATTTGATCGTCCTCGCTAAGACGTGATGCCGTACGAGTCTGAAATTGCACTCGTACAAGGCAAAAATGTTACGTTGATTTGCATATTAATACGCCAAGTTGAAACTTCACAAATCACATCAGAATATAAGACGCAATATAGGAAGATGTAAATTTGCTTTTCATTCATAGCTTGCAACGAAGTGCAAGTCGTAATTATATTGGATCCCGTGCGGCTACATTGATTGAAAACGAAATAAAAACATACTCGACAAGCTGCCTGAACTAACACTTGCTGTTTCATATATTCGCCCCTTTATACATAAGCCGTCGGTCGAATTGGCTTCAAAATACTTTAGCATAGGAAGAGCTTCAAAATGCCTCTCCGCACTTCAGCTTCAGCTTAGTTTGGAGCATCCGTTGCACCTGGAAAAATTGGGGGAGGGGATTAGCACACTTGCTAAGTGGACGAGACGAACCAACTCGTCTAAACCGACTCTGATTGTTAAGATAGGCATGCTTTAGAGTTGTCTTTGTATTAGAACTAAATTAATTCAGTTCGTATCGATAGCCATCTTTGAGTAATGAAGCATACAGAAAAGCATAGTAATTTATCACGTTTCTTACCACGGCCGTGCTCGTCCCTGCATAAAACAGAGATAGTAATTATACCTGCATAAAACAATAGATGAGCATGCTACTATCTTACATGTGGTCATTGGTGTTACGCACCACTAGAAACTTAATCGAAATTGGCATGCGATGCTACCCTTTCAGCCTAGGTTGCAAGCCTTACAGAAGGTCCCGCAAGCCTCGCACCGAAGCACGATAAATTATTCCCCCTAGGACGAATCGGTTCCGATGTTCCGGATACCGTTTCGAGGAAAACAAACTTGTGCACAAGCTGTCCATGACCATGCCTATGTGCAAACAGTTTTGTATAGCGCGGATAGTATCGAATGACATTATCATTTCTCGCAACTCATGCAACGATTCATTTTTCCCAAAGTCATACACCGATTTAGCGCTCCGTGGGCACCAAATTGTTCGAGGCATCATAACCCATGATCAATATTTCACATTATTTTGTAGCACGTAAAATAGTCTATCTTTTTACTAGAATCTTAAACTTTTCCGTTTATGTGAGAAACTTGTATTTTTCAGAGTAGATTACTCAAATCGATATGTTTTTTTCGAGTTCTTGACCTTAGTGGATTGGCATGCAATTAACTTGGCATCGTTCGATTTGAATGAATTTGAGGCAAGGAATTAGTTTACGGGACAGAGTAGAAGGAAGGTCCGAATCATCCACCGATTACTTTGCTCATGCCGATCGTTGAAGCGCTTCGTAACGTCAAGCTTTAGTTACGCTAGCTCCTGTAATGGCACCAACACTTTGTTAGAATTTCTTCTTTTTTCCTTGCTTCGAAATTTGTAATTGCATCCATGAAAACGACGCGAAAGCACTTCATCAAAACCCAGCGACAAAAGTTTCAAGAAAACCATACAGTGGTCCGGCCCCGTCGAAGTAACTTTTATAGAGAGCTCACTCGTCGAGACGCAGCCTGCTGCATCTAGGACTTATTCCAACAGAAGTCATTCCATTAGTTGGATCGATTCTCGTAACATCCGTCCAAATCGATTTAATCGATGCCGCAAGGTGTTATCGTTTACCAAGCCTAGCGATCGAGTCAGATGGCCATCTAAGTTTTCGGCCGATCTGACTCAGCACAAGCATATTATGAAGCTCGTCGCCTATCGAAAGCGGGACGCTACAACAGGCGACCTCGCTGGCGGACTTTAGGCCTATTGTGTGCTGTAATTACCTTTATAAGATAATTACGCACATCATGTGCCGGCGCATGGAGAGGATCATGCAAGACTTAAGTCTCTCCGAATCATGCGATGTTCATCAAGGGGCGTTCTATAGCTGAGCATAGCCTACTAGCTCATGAGATGGTGAGAGGTTTCAACAAATCTGGTGGGGAGAAGGTGTGTGTAAAGCTGGATTTGAGGAAAGCCTATGACATGGTCAATGGGGAGTTCTTATGCCACCTTCTGTCGGCTATGGGATTTGATGATCGTTGGATTGCGCTGATTTGGGAATGCGTATCGTCGTCCACCTTCTCTGTCCTCATCCAGGGTATCACACATGGGTTCTTCAAAAGCAATCGGGAACTCCGGCAAGGTGACCCACTGTCGCCTTACCTGTTCACGCTTGTCATGGAGTACTTTACCTGTTTGATAGATAGGACGGTCCATTTTGGAAGAATTGTTCCGTTGTTCAGGAGAGTCGAGCCTTCGATTTCCCACCTCATATATGCCGATGATCTGCTGGTGTTCATACAGCCTTCCTTGGAGGATATGAACACGCTATCTGAGATTATAGGTGAGCTGAAATCACACTCTGGGCTCCAAATGAACAGAGAGAAGAACAGGATCTACTTTAGTACTCGATGCCTTCAGAAGGAGGAGCGAGCTGATGCACTGGGTGTGGAGAGAAGTGAGCTTCCGGTGACATACCTGGGAGTTCCTTTGACAGTCAATTATGCCCGAGACCATGATTGTTTTAGCCTGGTGGAGTATACCCAGCGGAGAGTTGAAGATTGACAAGCTGCCAGTCTATCTTTTGGGGGACGTATCGAGTTAGTCAGATCGGTTATCTCTGCCCTGGTCAAGTTCTGGCTTCAGTCTATTTTGATACCCGCGACCACCATTAAGGAAGTGGAAAGGATTTGTGCTGATTTCATCTGGAGGGGGGTTACATGCGATCTTTTGGGAGCAGTTTTGTCGGCCAAAGACGGAGGGAGGTATGGATCTCCGGCCTCTTTTGGCTATCAGGAAGGCATCGGCCCTGAAACTGGCATGACAGTTCATTAAAGGGAGATCCCTCTGGACGGAGTGGATGAAGTCTCGATATGTGAGGAATGGCAACTTCTGGAGATGTGGTATTGACAACAAACATTCTGTAACCTTCAAACAAATCCTGAGACACAGAGCTGTGCTTCAATCGTCTGCTAGGAGGATCATGTGTGATGGGACTGGAACTGATTTATGGCTGGATCCTTGGATAGAGCACCAGTCTCTGGTGGAAATTATGGGCGATAGGGCACACAGGGAGGCGGGCAGAGGTCTGACTTGTTAGTGCATCATCAGGAATGGAGCTTGGAATCCGGAGTCCTACCGCCATACTGAGGAGCTCAGTGAGATTATTCGCGGAATTGAGATTGACCCATCCCAGCCTGAGGATATTTGGGTCTGGGATCCGTTAGGCGTGACTGGAGGTACTACCTCGGGGCAGTTCAACTTCCAGAGTGGCTACAACCTTATGCGTAGTGTCAGTCCCCCAATAGGGGATCATGACTTCATTTGGTGCAAGGACCTGGCCATAAAAATGCAGCTTTGTATTTATCGTCTGCTCCTTGGTCGTCTTCTGACCAGGGACAGACTCATCTCTTTTTGGATCCAGGTCCCCAATCCGAAGTGTGTTCTCTGTGATTTGGAGGAGGAATCGATGACCCATCTATTTTTTGACTGTGGAGTTTCCTGGTCCATATGGTCTGAGTAAAACCGTATGCTGGCGGAGGTATCTCTGGTAGGTCGATGGGGGCCATTATCACTGGTATTCGTGATTACAGAGGGCGAGGCATGGTCTGGTTCAAGACTGCTAGGGTTAGGCTAGCAGCCGCTGTCTGGCATGTTTGACGGAAGAGGAATCAGCGCATCTTCGAGGGTCTTATCATCCCTCCGGTCGGAATCCTCCATAATTTAGAATTTGATGTAAAAGAAATGGTTGGATGACGGGTGGGTGACCATCATGTCTGTATGTTGTATGAGTAATGCCTGATTTTGGAATAATATTTACACTTTTTCTAATTATATATATGTGTGTGTGTGTGTGTGTGCGCATGTGCGCACAAAAGAATCATTATCTCCCAATCGGTTACGTAATGAAGTCTTGATGATTTTCATTGCATAAAATACTCTCTATATATATCTAGTCTGCACTAGTCTGGACCATACAAACAGTAACAATCTATATATCTAGGTCTGCACTAGTATGGACCATACAGACACCAACAATATCTGCTTTTATCTTCTGGTCACAATGTGTGGAGGATTACATATTGGAGTGTCGTAGCTGGGATGCAGATAGTTTGGAAAGATAGAGTTATCATTTACACCACAAAAACTGGGGTTCGGATCCTCTCATCTGCACAAACGCAGAGGAGAGAACTCTTCAACATTCTCGGCTGTCCATTCCAGCAGACAGATTAATTCACTTAATTCCTTTGGAGGAAAAAAAAACTAAGATTTACTAAAAGAAATAAAGATCTCTATTAGCTTATTCTTCCTTATCCCTTAAATGTTTCAAAAGCAAATATTTTTAGATAATAAATTTGACAAATGGTTGAGATCAAAATTCATCTTGTAATCTAAAAATTCAAAATCCGAGGGGGCGCAGCCGTGGCCCCTCAGGACCAGGTAGCTACGACCATGCATCCTAGACAGGCTAGTGAAGATTAACCAAGAACCTAGGCACCATTGTCTCACAGTTCCTTAGTTTCCTTTTGTTATTTCTGAAACAAAAGCCATTTCACTTAACACTTGCTCATGAGATGAGACCTCCCCATCCCACTTCACATTCTTCCCAATCTTCATTTATTTATGTAGCGAACTAGCTAAGAAGCTCTAAAGACAAAAAATTTATTTGGTAATCAATATTCTCTAGCCTATTGTATGTAATAATCGTTGAATTCTTTACTCTTGGGTATTTTAGATCAGGGCTTCAGATAGCATGACTTCCACCGACTTTATCTTTAAAACGTACCATCATGCTTTCGGTTGACAACTGGAACAAAAGTTCAAAAGAAGGATTCTGTATCAGTGTCGGACCCTTCCAATGAGTATCATTTTTGCCAGTTCGAGGCTTCGGTGGTTTTGGATCAGTCAGTTTTGGTAGTTTTTGCAGTTTGAGACCATCCAGTTCCAATCTGAAACTGCTGAACATATTAGTTTGGGCTGATACTAAAAAATTTATATGGAACCCTCCTGTCTACTTGCAATCATCATTCTGTATTTCTGTTGGACCTTAGCTTCCTTCTTGCGGATCACTCTACATTGAGCTTAACATGAACTATTTCATACTTATCTTAATGCCAAGTTTTGACACCAGATTTTCCTATTGTTTCATGTGTAAGACATAATCCTATGATAAACTGATGATAGAAATGATAGCAACATAGGTCTCGTTGTCATATGCAATTATTCCATACTATTGCAGTTTGCAGTCAGGAACATGCAAAAAATGGTGTCTTAGTGCCACGAGGCTCTCGCTTATGCAGAGTCTGGGGAGGGTCAAGATGTAAGCAGATATATATAGCGACAACCTGTAATCAAGAACATGAGCGCTAGAAATATTATTCTACGCTTCATTTTCAAAAATCTAAGTAACTGAAAGTTTATTAACAAGAAGATTTCTAAGGAACTTACAGTAATATCAAATACTTTACAGTTATGGCATTTGCTGAAATAGAAATCTACAGGCAATCACACATCTAGAAATATAGGAGCTCCGCTTCCACATTGTAAGAGAGGAAAATAATACATTGTTAAGTAAAAGGTAGCATAATACCAGCATACATGCTAATGAAAGAAACAGAGATGTACTTTATCAAATTTTCTTGTAGAATCCTTCGGTGCAACCATATCTTGACACGTCACAACACAACCATATACTTGAAAAACTCTTCGCTTCCTTTGAGTCTGTTCAGAAGCATCCCTTGCCTAAATGAATAAGAATTCCATGATAAGACCTTCAAAGTTCAAAAATATCTAAATAAATCATATGAGAAGAGATAATATGAAACACTAGCTTAAGGGAGGATTAGAACAAAATATGTCAGTAGCATAATAAAAGTTAACCTTTAATACTACAATAGAAAAGCCTTATCTGAACATCTTTTGGTGTTGTGTAATTTGTAAAGCATAATAAGTTAATAAGTCTATGTGTAAGTATTGATTACCTGAGAAGAAAAAACAAAACCAACATAAGAAACCCCCCCCCCCAAGAAAACACACACACGCACAACGCACACACACACACGAAAAAAAGTTGAGTTATTTAATCAAAAGACTATGCTAGGTTGTGTAACCTATGACATAAAGCTTACCTGAAGTTGAACTCTAGAACAGTAACCCTTTCCAACATTAACCTAACATGTGTTACTCAGTAATACGTGTTCCTGAATCTATAAGGTTATTATTCCTCTTTTTCATTCCTGGACACATTATCACATTTTATTTTCATTTTTCCTTTATACCTTTTTGTGTATCTCCAACAAAACTTTTGTTCAGAATGTGTTACCAACTTACCATACTTTTTTTAGTGTTACCATACTTTTTTTTGTTTTGGAAGTGTATTTTTGTTTTTAGCACTTTTGGAACTTGTATTCCTATCAGTTTCTTGGTTTAGGTCTTCTATTTGTTCTCTGCATGGTTAACTAGGAGTCAACAAACTTCAATTCATTATGATGTTATGGGATTTAACCTTTAATGATATAGCCCCCTCAAAATAATTCTTCTGGACGTGGCTATATAGAAAGGTGGAAAAAAGGAAGTTATAGAGTGATAACTAAAACCATGACTTTATGTACAATTAGGATTGATGTTTGCACTTCTCTTTTTAGTAAGAAAGAATGAGGGGAACAGGCAACAGTGAACAATAGCCATGTTACCAAAGGTTTGGAAACCAAGTGGTTGAGGGATTGGGAGGGGAGAAGGGAGGTCTGGGCCAAGGGAGGACAGTCAAAGACTGTCCGTTCGGAAAAAAAAAAATCATGTTATTGTTACTGTGAAGTAATGTAGCTGCCGATTGGTCTGGGTTTCCTTTCAATCTTAAGAACTACCTTGTATCTGCTAACATTTCCGTATCTCGTAAGGATTGACTTTTGTTTACTATGAGCTGTATTTTTATTAGGATTTCATCTAGATATGTTTTGGTTCTGGGTGTATTTCTTGTCACCCTTTCATCCTTTTACGATGAGGATTGAGTTTTTATAGAATCTATATAAAAGGGAACAATGTATTGAAGAATCAACTTGACAACTTTTCACTGATAAATATCTACTTATTTCTATGTTATTTAACATGTCTACATCTCTATGCCAGAAAATCAGATTTATGATCTGAAATTACCAACTAACCACTCAATGGATGCGGATAGGATTAGGTTAAGTAATAAGGGCGGTTCTTAAATGTAGGTGACCCTGCGTATATATGTACAACTCCTTAATCAGCTGTGGTTAGATCAGGCAGAACCAACTATGCAAGATCATATTTACCCAAAGTAGATGTTCAGATGTGGTTAATACGTATACTATTACCAGCACTCTGAGTGCAACGTATGGGATGGATCACAAAAGAAAATAATGAAGGGAGAGAGAAAAGAAAGCAGTCAAGTATTGTCCCCAAACCACTACAAATCTGATTCCAAATTATTCTGCTCACAACATATTAAATCCTAAAATTTTACAAATAGAATAAAATAAGAGAAAAAGAGCAAAACATACCTGTCCAACAAGCTCCGGAAGCTTACAAGCATCAACAAAAGTATGAGGCAAGAGCTTAAATATCTCTTGTGCACCCTGAGAAACTACAAAAAAATAAGTGTGCAGTATGCATAGGGTATATATACAAACATTATGACAGAAATCTAATGAAACAATATAATGACCACCAACCAATTCCAGATACCACAAATTATATTCTATTTGATGTTTATATTTACAATCAATTGTCAGTATCATTAATACCTATGTAAAGAAAATCTGCTACTCTGTATAGATTGTGGCCTTCAAGTGGAAGGTTGCTATTAGCACGTCACTAGAAGTGCCTTAGCTGATACAAGTCGTATCCAAAACTTGTCAGTTTTTTCTTATCATGTCCTTTCATTTTTGGCATGCACCAGTGTGAACTCCAATTATGGAGCAGAGAACTAAAGTGGAATTTGTCCCCTTGACCTATGAAATTAACTCAGACATTTAAAGTGTTCAATTCATAACTTTTGAACGGGTGAGATATAGCAACCATTCTACTGACAGGTACAAACGCTAACCATATTTCTCAGACAGAGTAGGATTCAATGTATTGTTTTATCTTATTATATATATAGACTACAACCAATTATTTATAAGAAACTGCAAGACCCACCGGTTGAGCAGCGATGAAAGAACACCTAAGTGATCTGGCAAAGGCAAGTGGAAGGACCGTCGTTCAATGGAATAAAGTGACTCTAGGAGAAGCAGGCTGATTTCCGGCTTTAATGGTTTATTAGGTTGATCTATTAAAAATAAAGAAGAAATAACACGACAAGAGAGGAAAGCCAGTAACATCAAGTAAGCAGCACCAGTCTGTGAACGGAAGGGGTAATAAAGTCTTCTACAACCTAGTGATATATACACAGAGTGGATGATGATGCATGACATGCCATAGAATCCAAAGTACGACTGTGTAGTATACCAAGCGAATGAGGAGTAGAAAATACTTGATACATAAGTACTAGAAGCACCGATTGATGAGTGAATGGAAAAAGGCAAATCAGACATGCAACAGACAAGCTACATGCATCTAGTAGGGTCTAAGAAACATTCCTGTCAGCTGGATAGATTCTGATTGAGTTCCATCATGCAGGCCTGACACGGGAGACCAAGCTTACAAATTTAGGCATGTATTTTCTTGGGGCATGAAGTCATTAATATGTTTAAAATCATAATTTTCAATATGACACAAGAGACCAAGCTTCTAGTAGAACACCATTATCAAGGCCTTTACTATGAGAATGGATTCAGCTGTGGAGTAACACTCAAAACTCTAGAGAAAAAATAGGCCAAGTTTAAGGATCATTGCTGACATCAATTCCATGAGTTAGATATTCCTAACATGGAAGTTCATAAGCAAGAGAGAATATTACCAGTTACCAAACTTCGAAAACCAGTTGGCAGGTGACCAGGTCATATTTTATCATGAAATTTAAGCTCATGCGACCAAGAAAAAAGTTTCCAAGCTCTAAGAAATTAAGAAAGAGTCTAGCTGAAGAGGCAAAATGGTAAAGTTGACTATCGGTAGACGAAGAAAAACTATACTTTATCATGTAAGATGAAACAAGGGGGCACTTCCAGTAGTAATCAAAGGGAAATTGGATGGAATAATAAGAAACTTTAGGTAGAAGTACTTTATGTTCAGTGCCACAGTGTGGAAGAATCACCTGCAACTTATACGAGTCGTAGAAGAGGGGGGTGCATGATTTGAAATGCTAGCTGACGCAAAAGCAACTTGGAAGTTTGTAAGACTTAATAAATGATAACTGATAAGTACAGTAAAGATAAACCACATAGTGGAAAGTAAAGTGACATCAAACAACCGACTTTGTCCTATACTATGTTGCACTTATATGGCCACAAGTACAGATAAGGAGACCATATGGATATGGAATACGGACATTTTCAGAAAGATACAAAATGTAGTCACCAAGTTCATGGACGGATTTAATACGGACGCAATACGAATACAAACACCATTTTGACGTGACCGTGCAACATAGGTATGCAACAAAGGTAATATATCTTACCTTCTCTGCCTCGTAATCAGAAGTATCTGTATATAAGTATTATACGACCTCTTAGTCGATTAATTATATTCATACGGATAAGACTAATCCAACTTACAAACAAAATGTTAAGAAATGTCATGTCTGTATGCCTCATACTGTAGAGTTGCAGACGATGTTTATAGATCTAAAACTTGCTTGATACGTGAAATGTATGATTCTGGTCTCAAACTACAACATACAAAAAAAGAATAGAAAAATACTATCTATTGTTTTACCATTTCCAGTCCCAGTGAATACAAAGACAACAGGAGAAAGTCCAGATGGGAGTCCAAAGGTCGCTATTTCTTCACCAACAACAATTACCGCAGCCTTGGCAGCAGCCAGAGAAGAATACATATAAGATGATCCAAGAGATAGAAAAGGCGTAGAGTATCCAAGATGCAAATATCCTGAAAATGAGGAAAAACTGAAGGTCAATTATGCAGCATGTTGTCAATTAACTATATGCTTCTAGAGTGAAATTCTTTACATAAACCAATTGCACATTTTCATCACAGTCCATGTTACTATATATACACATAAAACTTCTTATGAATAGAATTATAAGCATGTACAAGGTTGGATTTTGAAGCCCGTATCACTTTAAATCTACAAAAAAGGGTACATAAGCATTTATAGGGATGTGGTGATGCTTATAGTCAATTATTTCACATTCAATACTACTCAAACAGAAACATACACTCTCGTTAATGTTAGTAATTTGTCACAAGGGAGTGCCAAATAAAATTTTGTATAATTTCATATTATGGTTTCAGGAATCTTACTCTATCCTAGTCCATGTAAGAAGTCTATGAGTCCAGCTCTACCAGAAAACTTTCTAAAAGCAAGCAATCTTTTCCCATCATCTCCAACAATACGCTCATAATCATATAAGGAGACCCTTTCAGCAAGAATCTGCATTGATCCAGAGGCATGTTTGTGGTGATACAAGAAGGTGACTGAGGAAAATAACAATAGAAAAGGCACCATCCCATGATAAAATTGTCACCTTATCTAACAGTGGCATGTTTTCACTCCGAGCCTTGTGGGTGTGCGAGAAGAAAGCATATGCTCTATCTGGCAGAATCATATCCAACTGCAGAGAATGGACAAATATGAAGTTGTTAGAATAATATGAAAATATAACCCTCCCCTCACTACAACTCCAGAATTTGGTGAAGCGGAAGGGACTTCTACAGAAGCCAAGCACTTGCAAAATACACTAAAATTCCTTCTTCTTCTTCTTTTCGTGTGTGAGAGAGAAATGTAAATAGACTACTAATTACCTTTGGTTGTTTAATCCCTAAAATAAGACCACATTCAGAGAGGTCGTTCGATACTTCACAGCCAACATCTTTGTACTGCTCATCATGATAGATACGTTTTGTGCTTGGTTGCACAATTATCCGCACAACTCCGCTTTTACCCTTGCCACTTAGAAGAAGGCGAGCACAGTGTGCAGGGGTTAATGGTACTCTCCTTTCCCACACATTTGAAGACTCGTAAAGGATACCGACAACCCCATTTTCCAACATGATGCCAGTGTGCTGCAACTACATAGATTTCAAAATGAATAACTTGTTTCTTAGATCTTGCATCTGGGGAAAGTTTAAAACTTTAAAGTTCAAACATAACCCAACAGGCATAAATGGATGAAAGAAAATAGTCACAAAATATCAAAAGCTAATTTCTCAAGAATTAGTTTTCCTAAAAACAACACATAAACATCTGATGATATTAAGCACCAATTGATTAAGCTCATTGCAGTGCAGGTACATCCTATGATGACAAAGTACAATATTCTCTAGCTCATAACCGCAACATTTTACAATGTTGAACAGACATATACGACGCAATATGGACATGGAGACGCAACATAAATTTGAAGTATCTATGTCATGTCCGATATGTGTCCAATACGACATAGACATGACACAAGTTCTCACAGAGTCCGTGCTTCTTAGGTATTTTGCCAGAAAAACTGTCATCTCTATTTTATTTCAAATTCCAAATGATCTGAAGATCACATAAACCATACAACAAAGTCTTTATCCTAAATTTTTTGTGTCAGTCTAACTAAAGATTACATAAACCATAAACAAGACAACAGTATCTTCATCAAGAAATTCACAGAAGGGCGTGCTTGTAACATGATCATGAAAACAATCAAAATAGTAATTAATGAGTAAAACCTATGTAGTAGGGACACTCCCTAGGATGAGCAACAATGCATGTATCCGTATCGGACATGTATTGTGCACGACACTTCCTTTCCTTGACGCTCATGTCAAATATGGCTCGCCCATGCAGGGTCGGTCCCGAAGGTTACGTTTACCTAGCCGGACCATAGGTGGCACCTTGAGATATAAATATAGGTTTGAGTTGGGTTTTGGTTTGACTGGTCCTAAGAAAAACAAATGGCTTGGGAGATCGCCCTAAGGAGTAGGGGGTTGCCCAGGTCCGAAGTCTTGTTAGATTATATTTGTAATGTAAATATGGCCCATACCGATAAGCCCAAATGTAGACACTATATATATTGTAACAAACCCTAGCAATGAGAAGAAGGCATTATTATTTCCTACATGGTATCAGAGCCAGGTTCTGAAAAACCCTAGCCGCCAAAACCTATCTTCCTTCTCCTCCACCCGCGCCCGATCCGGCGCCCCTCCTCCTGATCCGGTGCCCGACTGCACCGGCCGACCCCGTCCTAACCTATCTTCCCAACCCGCCGGAAGTGAAGAGGACATTAGGAAGATTGCTACTTCATCGTTCAAAGTGCTCATAGAGGAATCTTTCTGATTGGGAAGGGGCCTCTTAGAGCAAATTCAAAGTGCTAATCGTTCAAAGTGCTCATAGAGCAAATTCAAAGTCTCTTCTTCTGTTTAAAAGTCATTGATTCCCTTCCTCGTAGAGAAATCTTTCTGATTTCCTTTTTTCAAGGCATTAAAAAAAAGTAGTCGTCTTTCTTCTTTTTTTTTCCATTAACATTAGCAACGGAAGGGGCTTCGCGACTGATCCCGGCATCCGACTGATCCCGGCGCCCGACTGCTCCGATCCTGACAGCGCCGATCCGTGCCCGACCGTGCCGATTCGCGCGCCTGACTCCGTCCATCAGCGGCAGATTCGTCGGCGTTGTACAAATTTTTGTACACCCGACATCCGCTCGCCCCTTCGCGCCAGATCCGGCGCCCTTGATCGCGGCCGATTCGCTGCCGACCCCGTCCATCAGCGGCCGATTCGTCGGAGTTGTACAATATTTTTGTACACCCGATATCCGCGATGGCAGATGATCCTGCGTCCAGCTACTCCGTCGCGACTGGCGGTGGCGGTGCACACAACCCAAATTTTCTTAATCCGAAGGATCCATATTTTCTGAGTTCTGCCGATCAACCAGGAAATATCATTACTCCTATTGTTTTTCGTGGACCAAACTATGCTGAGTGGTCTCGGTCGATACGTCTCTCCCTGATCTCTAGGCGAAAGATCACTTTTCTGGAGGGTACTGAAGTCAAACCTGTTAATGATGCTAGCAAATTGCTTGATTGGAGATGCGTGCAAGCACTATTGGTTCAATGGGTTCTTAATACCATTGATCCGTCTCTGAAGAAATCTTTGCCGTACTTTGAGGAGGTTTATCCGTTGTGGAACTTGTTGAAAAAAAGATTTATTGTTAGCAATGGCACTCGGAAGCAACAAATTAAGGTGGCTTTGGCTGAGTGTAAACAGACGGCTTCGATGTCTGTGGAAACCTACTTTGAAAATTTGCAGTCTTTGTGGGATGAACAAGCTGCTTATTTCCCATTGCCTTCTTGTACCTGTGGTGAACTTGCTGCAAAGCTACAGGCTATGAGGGATGAAGACCACTTTCAGGACTTTATGTATGGGTTGAATGCTGAGTTGTATGGTCATACCCGATCTAATCTTCTAGCTCAGGATCCTTAGCCAAGTTTAGATCGGGCATACCAGGCAATCCGTGAGGAGGAGGATATGCAAAAATCTCAGGTCCAATCCGCTACTGAGGAGGTGATGGCGCTGGCTATCCAGACTTCACCTCGTATTTCTACTACTTCTAATAGTATAACCTCAGATTCCAGGGACAAATCAGGTATAATATGTACTCATTGTAAGAAAACAGGTCATGATGTTGCCACTTGCTTTGTCAAGATTGGCTATCCAGAGTGGTGGAAGACTCGTCCTCGGCGTGAGGGCGGCCGTGGTGCTGGTGGTGGCAGAGGCCCGACACCACCGCCGAGACGTGATGGGGGACGTGGTGCTGGCGGAGCAGGGGTGGTTCATCATGTCGCCGCTACTGGTCATGGTGTCCCTACTGGTCTTGCTGGAAGTTCGGCGGATATGATGCATGGAGGGTATCCTTCACCACTCTCAGGTGAACAATGGCAGAAACTGATGAGCTTGTTGGGTAACAACAGTTCTTCCAACCCTGGTTCTTCAAACTCTGATCGTCTGATGTGTAACGCCCCAGTCCCAAAATACGTAGGACCAAGTACGTAAACATGCCAGCTGTATTCATACGAAATACGTAGGTCTCGTATGAATACATAACCTGTAAAATGCAGTAATCCAAGACAACTAAATCTCATCCACAATGAAAAGAATAGTAATATAAATATCAACTCGAATATTTATGATACAATCGTTGGGCGGAGACAAAGTCCACTACCAACTATCTCAATGAAAGAAATGTACAAGAATCGAGCGATAAAAATGGCAAGACTAACCAAGCGCAAGCGTCTTAGAAGGAATGGAGAAGACCACGGCCTTGGCTAGAATACCTGCGGAAAACATAAACACACACCTGGGGAAAAACCAGGTCCTCAGAGGGACGTAACAAGACACATAATATCATGCCGATAAACTGCATAAATAAAGCTCAATAGAAAAGTATGCATGGGTAAAGGTTCCTAACCATTCTATGTGGATTTCAATTTAGAGGACAACGTTCTACGCAGGGGCTGTCTCAAGCATGTAATAAAGAGTGGCCAACAAGTAGCGCTCATCCGAGACACTATCGGCCGGGTAACACGTAGCGCTCATCCGAGACACTATCTCCCAAATGTGTGTAAAATAAAGTAGCCCCTACGCTAGTAGCTGTCCCCTCCCCCCAATGATACCATACGTGTGTCGTAACCATGACACACAAACACATGTCGTTTTCACAACACGAGTTTATAATAGATAACTGTCAAGTCTTCTAACATGCCTCTATTGACAGTTATTCCTACGCATGCGCACGGGTGATCAGCCAACACGCAAGTGACCACTACATGATACTCACAACTCTCACACACAACTCGTGTTCAATCGTGACAAGTCAATGAGACATACTAAATTTGACGGTAGTCACTTAACTCTAAGCCAATTGTATAAAATATAGTAATTTGCATTTACATATAATTTTAAAAGAAACAACTAAAACATGCATGATATTGAGCAGGAAATTTAAACAGTAAAGGCAAGGTGTCTTGCCTGATGTCCGAGTGAGGTAAGATGATGTCCTGGCGATGAATCAACAGCAGCGCACAAACAGGAAGGTGTAGGTACAACTTCGGATGCTGAAAATAGTCTATTATCTAATTATAAATAATACTGCACCTATTACATTTATTTAGTAAATTTTAAATTTAGAATATGGCGTAGGTTTTCGTATCAGCTTTCCGAAAAACTAAACGGATCGCATTTTCATTTCCGGAATCTTTCGAAATCACAAAAATACTGAAACCCATTTATTTTTGGGACACTAGATACTCAAACAATTTTGTAGAAATTTACAGAATAAAATTTGTCTATTAAAATATGTTTTTGGAAAGCTTACCTCGATACGCTTCTTTTAAAAAAAACTGGAGGCAAAACGGAGTTCGGAGCTAGGAGATATCGTCGTTGCAAGTTGCTCTTGCTACTAAAAAGCGGGACTGAATTCTAATGACGAATTTTAGAGTTTCTATTGGACTAAAAATAATTTCGAATTATGGCTGATAGAAGGGGGATGTATTGGGTTTATATAGGTATTTATTTAAGATTTATCTCCTAAATTAGATAGGATTTGATTTAAATAAATTGAAGTTTGCTTTGTTAGGATAGGATATAGATAGAGATATTTTCCTAGTAGAAGTAGGATTAGTATTTATTTAAAACCCCCTTTAATTAATCTTCCTTTTAATTTAAATTATTTTAAAACCGATTCAATCCAAATTCAATCCAAATCCAACTCAATTAAATTTAGAAATTTTCAAATCCAAATTAAATATAGATGATTTCCATATTTAAATCAAACTTATTTAAATTAAATCAATAAAATCTAATCAAAGTTTAAATTACCACAATAAGTTCAAAATATCTTTTCTAAAAATAATAATAATAAATAATTTCGAAAATTCAAAAATATATGAATAAAAATTTGTACATCCATGCAAATAAGGTATTTACATAAAATATAGTTTTCTAAATTAATTTGAACTAAAATAATCTTTTATAAAAGTAAAAGATAAAGGTTTTGGCAAATATCGTGAAATGTTCTTCTGATATGAAAGTATTTGTTTATACTATGTATTGAAACAACATGTTTATTCTATATTCATAAGAAAAATAATAATAAAATATTTGTATATGAATGAACAAATATCTCGTATTTACGTTTTTTTACGCATTCGCACTCGAGGTACGATACCAAAATAAAAATTAATACCAAAATAAATTAAAAAATATAGTAAAATTTTTAGGGGGTTTACATCCTACCCAACTTACAAGAATTTCGTCCTCGAAATTAAAAATAAGTAGGTGGATTCGAGAAGGTACAAAATTATATCGATCAAATCACAATGTTCAACACAAACATGTATTAGAAAATCGTGATCTCGATAACTATGGAAATAAATTACGAATTTAATTTAGGGAGCGAATGATGGTCACGATAATGAATCTAGGGTCAAGGGAAAGGACGAGTAACTCGAGATGGGGATATAGTTCCATTGGTTGGTCGGTGGCTAACTATCTTGGCAATAGATGGTGGGACAACTAAGGGGATATCAAGTACGAGCGTTTTGTCACTCCAAAATAAGTGAAAGACAAAGACTATTAAGAGTGTGAAGAAACTATTATCGAATACGAATACGTGGTCCAAAGGCGACATGAATAGTTCAAAAGAAAATTGCCAAGGCAATCGTGGATGAGACTCTAGAGGCAAAGTTTAACTATGTCTCCATCCATGTTAGAACGATATGTAAAAAGCGAACCAAAGTACACTCGGTTGATCAGACCATCATGCACCGGTTCTAATTAGACAATATGTTAGTGAGCGCGCGCTCAATAGCATAAGTCATGAACAAGCTCGATAGATGGATAAGCTTGCAAAACTAGTTTATAGTAGCAATATTATTCAAGATGGTAAAATTATAGTCACGAGAGTTTATCGATAAGAAGCTTAAGCAATGATTCGGAAACTGAATTCAGCAAGTAATTTGAACAACAATAACCTAGATAAAAAGAATTTGGTATAGTTCAGGAGATATCTCATGGAAACCCAATAAATGTCTAAAAATGACTATCATTTATCCAAGACGTGCAAACTCACAAAATGCAACAATCTTCCAATCTCAAAAATTTTACTAGCTCGATATTCTTAATTCAAAATTTCCTCGGCATATCTCGAATCGTCTTATCAATAATACTTTATACAGTCTCTTCAAATTTCATAATCCACAAGGATTTAAATTTTTTTCAAAATTTTTTTTTCCAAATTTTTTTTAATTTCTTGAAATCTATATTTCTTTTCTTCCCTTCAATTTGATGGTTAACCTCCAAAATTTTCTCACGTAATTTGGAATCCTATATATATTCATATATCCAATCTAATATCTCAAAGATAGAAATTCATTAAGTCCCAAAAGTTTTAATTTACTGATCCTCGAAATTTACTTCTCCAACACACATATATAGATATAAGTATCTTCCTTAATTCAAAATTTGTCTTTTATAACCTTCTTAAACTTTTAATTTACCTTTAATCAATTTCATCGAGACAAAACCATTCCTTCTATTAAGAATTTCATACTCATTTATATATATAAAAAATTCCACCTTCAATCATCTGTTAAATTCTACAATAATTTGTCAATCGCCAGTATACTTACTTTTGATCATATTACTTTGTAAACATACACCTTTCTCAATCCCACCTAATAGCACTTATCACTTATTTCAACTTAAGCCCCAAAATCCTATTATTTTTTATTTATTTATACCACTAATCACCTTTATGGAGTTTCTAATCAAATCTCTTTCTATCCAAAGGAAGTCATGATCCATTTTCATCTTAAAATGAGGAAATCATAAAATGAACAAAGTTGCATGAACCCCTGTGGAATTAAGGTGAAATATGAGTGAAGCAATTTAGTCGAAAGGAAGAAAATAAAAGTTGCTAATGTTACATGGGGAGTAAAGATGGTATGGGTCTAAGTAAATCAAGATAAGGCACAAAATAAAAGGCACAGGTAGCAATCACATAAAGCACAAGCTGAGCATTTAAGGAATTAGGTGGACCATAATCATTTATTGGGTTGAAGGAATTGAGTCAAGATCCATGGTCGATAAATATATCGGTATCATGGTAAGGGTTACAGTTTAGTCTTTTTGGCACAAAAGTCATATCATGAAAGTAGAGTACAAGAATACGTGTTTTAGTGGCACGTGATATACCTACATGAAGGTGGGATCGTCTAGGTTTTACATATGTAATTTGTTGGTTGAAAAGTCTAGTGTCGTGTTCCAATATCCAAGTCACGGTAAAGGACACAAAAGAATTTAAATAGAAAGTGGGAGTTCAAGAGAGAATGTTTAAAGAACAAAATAAATAACCAAGTTAAAGCATGAAATAAAGCTAATTCAGATTCTAGTAGATCAAGGTAAAATAAATTAGGAATATCGCTTCTAGAGACATGATAGCCACTTGATGGGGTATGATCAAGGAACAATCCAATTATTTCTCAAGTTTCAAATGGTTAGAAGGTCATGATAAAATCTAGATTTGAGGGAATGTTGAGTGAGTCAAGATTGAAATATAATCACATTATTTGGTAGATGACCAACTACACTTGAGTATATATAGCTATCATGGTCATGAGTGATATGGCAATTTGTGTGGACTACTTATCTATCTCGGTTGCCTGTCCATAATTTAAATCTATAAATTTGACTTCTTCAAAGATTGCAATATAATTCTCCAAATAATCTAATAAAATATCTTTCTAACCTGCCAATCATACTCATAACTTAAAATTAAAAATTTTTTTTCAACTTCAAGATAACCTTCATCATAACAAAAAATTTCTCAAAAAAATGTATCATAAACTAACCTTTCCACCTTTTCTGGTCACCTCAAAATCATAACTTAAGATTTTTCCAAATTTCTAATCAATCTCGAATAACTTTTATTGTGTTACAAATCCAATCTATATATTTTTCTTTTTCTATCATTAATCCAAATCTTAGCTCAAAATTTAAATAGGAGTTAGCAATCGTAAGTCACACAAGAGTTTAAAATAGATCCCCAATTTGAAAAAAAAATATTTTTAACCAAAAATCTTAATAACCTTACTTCAAAAGTTTACGAACTTATTACTTGAGAACCATACAACCCAATTTAAACCAAGGTTTATCAACCGTCCTCATAAATCTTGTAGCAGCATTTAAATTTAAAAATTCTCTTCAACTAACTTTATATCTATTCAAGGATATATATAGCTATAAACAAATGAATCATAAATATTTCTCAAAGACCTTCAAAATCAAAACTCAAAAATCAAATCAACTTCCTTTCTTAATTGTATATAGATCCTACTATCCTTTTGTAGATCCAAAAATCCTTCGAAGTTATTAATGTTTCTACTACCCAACTTGGAATTAACTAATCCTTAAGATCATAACTCTAGGAAAAATAAATGCCTTTATACTTAAATATAACCTCAATGGATATTATTTGTCAATATAATCCTTCTAGTCATAGGGTTGACCAATAAGTATAAAGTAGTGTAGTCATCTTTCTAACCATGTTTAGCACGAGATGATAGGGTGTTGGTAGAAGGGGTTCAAGCAAGATGCAAAAATCAAGGAAAGCCACGGAAGTCGGAATATGGAATTCATGGAAGGTCAAAGAAGGTGATCAAGTATGTGGATGAGATTCCTAGATTCTAATCCTATATTGCAGGCCCGTTCGGTACAGTCATGTAACCGAAACGACAAACTTGACCTGCATGGGCCACCACAAAAACATGTAACGCCCCAGTCCCAAAATACGTAGGACCAAGTACGTAAACATGCCAGCTGTATTCATACGAAATACGTAGGTCTCGTATGAATGCATAAGCTGTAAAATACAGTAATCCAAGACAACTAAATCTCATCCACAATGAAAAGAATAGTAATATAAATATCAACTCGAATATTTATGATACAATCGTTGGGCGGAGACAAAGTCCACTACCAACTATCTCAATGAAAGAAATGTACAAGAATCGAGCGATAAAAATGGCAAGACTAACCAAGCGCAAGCGTCTTAGAAGGAATGGAGAAGACCACGGCCTTGGCTAGAATACCTGCGGAAAACATAAACACACACCTGGGGAAAAACCAGGTCCTCAGAGGGACGTAACAAGACACATAATATCATGCCGATAAACTGCATAAATAAAGCTCAATAGAAAAGTATGCATGGGTAAAGGTTCCTAACCATTCTATGTGGATTTCAATTTAGAGGACAACGTTCTACGCAGGGGCTGTCTCAAGCATGTAATAAAGAGTGGCCAACAAGTAGCGCTCATCCGAGACACTATCGGCCGGGTAACACGTAGCGCTCATCCGAGACACTATCTTCCAAATGTGTGTAAAATAAAGTAGCCCCTACGCTAGTAGCTGTCCCCTCCCCCCAATGATACCATACGTGTGTCGTAACCATGACACACAAACACATGTCGTTTCCACAACACGAGTTTATAATAGATAACTGTCAAGTCTTCTAACATGCCTCTATTGACAGTTATTCCTATGCATGCGCACGGGTGATCAGCCAACACGCAAGTGACCACTACATGATACTCACAACTCTCACACACAACTCGTGTTCAATCGTGACAAGTCAATGAGACATACTAAATTTGACGGTAGTCACTTAACTCTAAGCCAATTGTATAAAATATAGTAATTTGCATTTACATATAATTTTAAAAGAAACAACTAAAACATGCATGATATTGAGCAGGAAATTTAAACAGTAAAGGCAAGGTGTCTTGCCTGATGTCCGAGTGAGGTAAGATGATGTCCTGGCGATGAATCAACAGCAGCGCACAAACAGGAAGGTGTAGGTACAACTTCGGATGCTGAAAATAGTCTATTATCTAATTATAAATAATACTGCACCTATTACATTTATTTAGTAAATTTTAAATTTAGAATATGGCGTAGGTTTTCGTATCAGCTTTCCGAAAAACTAAACGGATCGCATTTTCATTTCCGGAATCTTTCGAAATCACAAAAATACTGAAACCCATTTATTTTTGGGACACTAGATACTCAAACAATTTTGTAGAAATTTACAGAATAAAATTTGTCTATTAAAATATGTTTTTGGAAAGCTTACCTCGATACGCTTCTTTTAAAAAAAACTGGAGGCAAAACGGAGTTCGGAGCTAGGAGATATCGTCGTTGCAAGTTGCTCTTGCTACTAAAAAGCGGGGCTGAATTCTAATGACGAATTTTAGAGTTTCTATTGGACTAAAAATAATTTCGAATTATGGCTGATAGAAGGGGGATGTATTGGGTTTATATAGGTATTTATTTAAGATTTATCTCCTAAATTAGATAGGATTTGATTTAAATAAATTGAAGTTTGCTTTGTTAGGATAGGATATAGATAGAGATATTTTCCTAGTAGAAGTAGGATTAGTATTTATTTAAAACCCCCTTTAATTAATCTTCCTTTTAATTTAAATTATTTTAAAACCGATTCAATCCAAATCCAATCCAAATCCAACTCAATTAAATTTAGAAAATTTCAAATCCAAATTAAATATAGATGATTCCCATATTTAAATCAAACTTATTTAAATTAAATCAATAAAATCTAATCAAAGTTTAAATTACCACAATAAGTTCAAAATATCTTTTCTAAAAATAATAATAATAAATAATTTCGAAAATCTAAAAATATATGAATAAAAATTTGTACATCCATGCAAATAAGGTATTTACATAAAATATAGTTTTCTAAATTAATTTGAACTAAAATAATCTTTTATAAAAGTAAAAGATAAATGTTTTGGCAAATATCGTGAAATGTTCTTCTGATATGAAAGTATTTGTTTATACTATGTATTGAAACAACATGTTTATTCTATATTCATAAGAAAAATAATAATAAAATATTTGTATATGAATGAACAAATATCTCGTATTTACGTTTTTTTACGCATTCGCACTCGAGGTACGATACCAAAATAAAAATTAATACCAAAATAAATTAAAAAATATAGTAAAATTTTTAGGGGGTTTACAGATGGATAAGAATTCTTCTGTCCCTTGGATATTCGATACTGGGGCTACTCTTCATGCGACAGGCTCTCGTGACTGTTTAGTTGATTGCTTTGAGGGCCCTGTCCGTCTTGTTATTTTGTCTGATAGGAGCACTATTGAGGATGTTCTGAAAGGCAAAGTATTTTTGACTGCTTCGTTGGTGTTGACGGATGTTCTTTATGTTCCGACATTGACTTGCAATTTGATCTCTGTCTCCCAATTGATTGGTGCCAGAAATTGTGATATGTTATTTACTCCTGATTTGTGTTTTGTTCAGGACCGAAGTACGAGGATGGTGATTGGGGCAGGTGAACAACGGGGTGGACTTTACTTCTTGGGGGAGGTTCCAGCTTCTTTGGCTTCGGTGATCAAGGCATGCAAAAAGAGTGATTCCGAGGTTTGGCATAGTAGACTGGGGCATCCTTCAGATAAAGTAATGCAGACTTTACCTTTTCTCTCTGGTAGTGGTGTGTTTTCTCATAAGGCTTGTGATATTTGTCATCAAGCTAAACAGACTCGTGATGCCTTTCCTGATAGTAATAGTCGTGCTTCGAGATGCTTTGAACTTATACACTGTGATCTGTGGGGACCATATAGTGTTCCGTCATCTAATGGGGCACGATATTTTTTTGACTTTGGTGGATGATTTTTCTAGAGCTGTTTGGGTTGTTTTATTGACAGATAAGTGTGATATTTATTCTGCGTTTCTTAAATTCATTGCTATGGTGAAGCGTCAGTTTGGGGCTGATATCCGTCGAGTGCGGAGTGACAATGGCACTGAATTTAATTTTTTACGAGATTATTTTTTATCTCAAGGTATATTGTTTCAAACATCCTGTGTTGGGACACCTCAACAGAATGGAAGGGTGGAAAGAAAACATTGACATATTTTAAATGTCGCCAGGGCCTTGAGATTTCAGGGTTCTCTTTTCGTAGATTTTTTGGGGGAATGTGTTCTGGGTGCATGTTATTTGATAAATAGGACCCCTTCTAGTATCTTGCATTTTAAGTCTCCTTATGAAGTTTTATATGGTTCGGCTCCTTCGTATGATCATCTACGTATTTTTGGTTGTCTGTGCTATGCGTATGATTTGAAATCCCGACATGATAAATTTGCTAGCAGGAGCAGAAAATGTATCTTTGTTGGGTATCAACTTGATAAAAAGGGATGGAAACTGTCACGACCCGCACCCGGTTTTCGGATACGAGACGTGTCCAAGCCAGCCTACGCCGCAGAGTCGGCGGTAGAACGCTGTCAAGCCCGCAAGAAATAAATGCTCACAGATATCACAAATACTGCTCAATCACAATTCTAAATTTATTACAACAGTTACAAGGTTTATATTTAAAGGAAAAATACAAAGTTTTACAATTAATGAAATGATACAATGACTATCTATTTCTAGGTTGTCTTCAGCATACCCAAGTTCTCCCAGTGCTAAGAGTGATCGCGGCTAAACCTGAAAAATGTTGGTTATCCAGTCAGGATTGGAACAAGTACACAAACTGACGGCAATGCAAAACACAATAGAATCAACAAGTCATGAAAATAGCATATAAGAAAATAAAAACTGGAAGATAAATGATGTCATAGCACGATAAATAAATAAACAAGGAAAAACTAATAAAAGACATCTATCTAGGTGGTGTGAAATACCTTTTAATACGTGAACGGCTGGGCTAATACGGCACATCATACGATGGCTATCGTTCAGTAATGGTACGGCTAAATCATACATGCATGTGTATGACTTAGCTATCGTTCAGTAATGCAATTGGGTTTGTTCACGTATTTACTTAGTATTTCCCCTTCCGACTACTCCGTGTTTAGCATGTCAACAAGCAGCAAGATATATGTATAGACATGAAATGAAAAGACTACTATGAATCGGAAAGCAATCAGAAAGTGCACTTGCCTGAATCCTTGCACAAACCATAGTCACAAGCCGAGGGTGAAGGAAAAGCCGATCTAGAAGCTGTCAACCTATATCATACAACGCACCACAAACAGTGCACGAAAACCACAAATTAATTCTAACGTTCTAGTTCTAAATAGTGGCTAGTTGGGTTACTAAGTTAATAATAATTAATTCTGTAATAATTCAATTAAAAACCTAATTTAACCTAATAATATTCTGATTATAATTTTAAATATGCAAGTTTGGCCATTAAAAGTCGCGTTTCTCAATTTCGGAAACTACGACACGGAAATCGAGACGTGCCATTGACTTTTGGTCAAACGCTATGAACTCTCAATTTTGAAAGTGCACCTTGGTTAATTTTAGCGCCACGAGTGCGCTGGAATTGACCGTGCCGTAAAATCACGTTTTGGTCAAAAGATATCGCCGTTATGGCTAACCGTGACCAAAACGGAGATCGAACAATCAGTTCTGAGTTCAACAGAATAAATAAAATATTAAATAAACAAATTAATTTCTGGGACAAATATATGTTGTAGGGATCTGTGTTAGCTTTCCGAAACTTCAAACGGATCGTGATTTCGATTTCTGGTCCTCCCGGAATCTCGAAAACACTGAAACGCGTCAAGTTTCGGACAACCAACACTCTACGAATTTTCCAGAAATTCATGTTCATAATTTACGAAAATAAATTACATGGACAGAGAGTTTACCTCAAAACGCTTCCAATAAAAAAAACGGTGCACGAAAACGAGGTCGGGGTTGACGGGAATCACCTCGGAAATTCGGGGGATCGTCGGGATCAAAACCACAAAGGTCGGCTGCTAATTAATTAGGGTTTCCTCGGTTTCCGAAAAGAATACAATATATATAAAGGGGCGGCTTAGTCGGGTCGGGTCGGGTCGGCTGAGCGCTCAGCTGGACACGTGTCCACATCTCGTGGCGCCCGTCCAAAAGAACGGACGGCCAGATTTCCTTGCGGGTTGGGGTAGCCGAGCTGGGTCGGCTAAGAGCCGCGGCTCCAATTATTTATGGTACAGTCAGCGTACTGCTGACAGACAGGTGGGCCCGCCCCCCACTCAGCGGTGGCTGACGGGTGGGCCCCCTAAATGCTGACTGGGTATTATTAATATAAAAACTGTTTTCTAAGCCAATTTAAACCCAAATAACTCCAAACAAATTCCTAAAAATTCCAGAAAAATCCTAAAGAATTATAGAAAATATTACTAACCACCTAGAACCTATATAAAATAATTTGTCCCAAAATAATCACCAATGATCTTATAGAAAATATTTTAGCCTTTAAAAAAATATAAACCATAATAAATAAATGCTTAATTATTGCCAAAAATTATGTAAAAATTATAGAAAATATAAAATAGTATAATGAGCCTTAGAAAAATGTTTGGGGTCAAACACTTGCTATTAGACTACCACAATAAATTCTAGAAGTTCTAGAAAATACGTTTTCCCACTATTTAATAATCAAAATAATTCTAGAAAATTCCCGAAAATTCCTAGGAGCTTAATTATCAACTATTCAATTAAAAAATAAAAAAAATCAGGAAGGAGAGTTACAAATCTACCCACCTTAAAAATAATTTCGTCCTCGAAATTCTAATTCAAACAAGGATCCATATTGGAACAAACTTTTTTTTTTTTAAATCAAGATTGTGGTCTTAATGGGTTCTCTATCTGGACATCAGTCGTTGGTTGGATGGACATTGGGTTTCAATCTATATGGACTAAACAAGATTTTGAGATAGAACTATGTCTACTAGGCTAGGGTAACCTAGAGTAGGTTGTAACTCGAGTGGTTGAGCTAGTTGCCAGCCAAGTTGGTTAGCTAAAACCTAAAGTCCAAAAATACACCTTCGGTGACTTTTGTGTTTAAGTGGCACAGGAAACCTCAATTGGATGGCACACTGGTGACATGTGCGTAGTGGGCTTCGAGTAGATCACAACCATATATTGGGTCGAAGGGATCGAGTCAAGGTTGAGGCTCTAGTGGAAGTTGGAAAGTATAACGGTGTGGTGGTAAGGGTTATAGCTAGTCCTTCTAACCTGAAAGTCATAGCACAAAAATAGAGTACAAGGGGACATGTTTGAGTGGGACATGATATACCTAGATGAAGGTAGACTCGTCTAGATCTTGCATGTAAAATTTGTTGGAAGATAACAGCTAGTCTCGTGCTCCGAATATTAGTGACACGTCTGGGGACACAAAAGGATCTAAATGAAAAGTGGGAGTCCATGGGGCACTAATTGTCATGCTAATGGATATTATTCTAATCATTTGGTAATTCCGGTATGTCCTAGAATTTTTTTTTTTTTTAGAAGGTTTGCAGTCTACCCACCTTAGAGGCTAGGGTATGGTGGCAAGGTTCCTATCACAGGGTTGGCCGATGGTAGTTACACTTGCATATACAACTATTATAGTCATGGGGATACTATGTATCTATCTATTACGAGCTTTCGTCTTTCTAATCGGTGAAAGACAAACAATAAAGTGTTCAAGAGAGATGTCACTGGATAAAATTACGTGATTCAAAAGCGAATGTATAATTCAAGAGGAATTGTCAAAGCAGTCGTGAGTGAGACCCTAGAGACATCTATGTCTCAATCCACATAGAGTAATTTGATGAAGAGCGAACCAAGTGCATCATGGTTGATCAGACCGCAATACAATGATTCTGATTAGACAATATGTTAGTGGGCGTCCCCATTAAACATCTGTCATTGAATCAAGCTCGATAAGAGAGTAAGCTTGGAAAAACTAGGCTATAATAGCAGCATTGGTCAAGATATTCAAAATATAAGTATGCGAGATTTTTGGAAATGAGGCACAAACATTCTAGTATCTATTTTATAAGCATTTCAAATTGCTGAGGGAAACTTTAAATCGAATCTAACTCGGGGTTCATACAGGAATACCATAATCAGAAATTATAAACCAACTCCTTACAGCAAAATGGAATTTAGAACAGACAATTCTAAATTATGGTATAAGATTTATATCTAAAAAGAAAATTGAACTATTTATCAAAATCATTGCCTAAATTCTAGGCAAGCCTAACATACCAAGCGAATAGTATATCCACATTGGATCACATTGTCATATTAAAAGTATAGTGTACCTGTAGGGATCTAGCAAGTTATCTAAATTACATGGCCTATCTAATAACCTTAACTACCCAACAGTCAACCTGAACAAGGGACTCCTAGTCCTAGTCATTATCCTAAATCATTTTAATTCTAATTGTGAATGAGCATTTCTTGGCGCAGGCTCGCAACAGTACGACTAACGTACCATCACGAGTTCGCAATCTTTTGCGAAGACGGACCTGCATGGGCCACCACAAAAACTTGTCACGACCCGCACCCGGTTTTCGGATACGAGACGTGTCCAAGCCAGCCTACGCCGCAGAGCCGGCGGTAGAACGCTGTCAAGCCCACAAGAAATAAATGCTCACAGATATCACAAATACTGCTCATTCACAATTCTAAATTTATTACAACAGTTACAAGGTTTATATTTAAAGGAAAAATACAAAGTTTTACAATTAATGAAATGATACAATGACTATCTATTTCTAGGTTGTCTTCAGCATACCCAAGTTCTCCCAGTGCTAAGAGTGATCGCGGCTAAACCTGAAAAATGTTGGTTATCCAGTCAGGATTGGAACAAGTACACAAACCGACGGCAATGCAAAACACAATAGAATCAACAAGTCATGAAAATAGCATATAAGAAAATAAAAACTGGAAGATAAATGATGTCATAGCACGATAGAGAAATAAACAAGGAAAAACTAATAAAAGACATCTATCTAGGTGGTGTGAAATACCTTTTAATACGTGAACGGCTGGGCTAATACGGCACATCATACGATGGCTATCGTTCAGTAATGGTACGGCTAAATCATACGTGCATGTGTATGACTTAGCTATCGTTCAGTAATGCAATTGGGTTTGTTCACGTATTTACTTAGTATTTCCCCTCCCGACTACTCTGTGTGATGAGCGTGTCAACAAGCAGCAAGATATATGTATAGACATGAAATGAAAAGACTACTATGAATCGGAAAGCAATCAGAAAGTGCACTTGCCTGAATCCTTGCACAAACCATAGTCACAAGCCGAGGGTGAAGGAAAAGCCGATCTAGAAGCTGTCAACCTATATCATACAACGCACCACAAACAGTGCACGAAAACCACAAATTAATTCTAACATTCTAGTTCTAAATAGTGGCTAGTTGGGTTACTAAGTTAATAATAATTAATTCTGTAATAATTCAATTAAAAACCTAATTTAACCTAATAATATTCTGATTATAATTTTAAATATGCAAGTTTGGCCATTAAAAGTCGCGTTTCTCAATTTCGGAAACTACGACACGCAAATCGAGACGTGCCATTGACTTTTAGTCGAACGCTGTGAACTCTCAATTTTGAAAGTGCACCTTGGTTAATTTTAGCGCCACGAGTGCGCTGGAATTGACCGTGCCGCAAAATCACTTTTTGGTCAAAAGATATCGCCGTTATGGCTAACCGTGACCAAAACGGAGATCGAACAATCAGTTCTGAGTTCAACAGAATAAATAAAATATTAAATAAACGAAATAATTTCTGGGAAATATATATGTTGTAGGGCTCTGTGTTAGCTTTCCGAAACTTCAAACGGATCGTGATTTCGATTTCTGGTTCTCCCGAAATCTCGAAAACACTGAAACGCGTCAAGTTTCGGACAACCAACACTCTACGAATTTTCCAGAAATTCATGTTCATAATTTACGAAAATAAATTACATGGACAGAGAGTTTACCTCAAAATGCTTCCAATAAAAAAAACAGTGCACGAAAACGCGGTCGGGGTTGACGGGAATCACCTCGGGAAGTCGGGGGATCGTCGGGATCAAAACCACAAAGGTCGGCTGCTAATTAATTAGGGTTTCCTCGGTTTCCGAAAAGAATACAATATATATAAAGGGGCGGCTTAGTCGGGTCGGGTCGGGTCGGCTGAGCGCTCAGCTGGACACGTGTCCACATCTCGTGGCGCCCGCCCAAAAGAACGGACGGCCAGATTTCCTTGCGGGTTGGGGTAGCCGAGCTGGGTCGGCTAAGAGCCGCGGCTCCAATTATTTATGGTACAGTCAGCGTACTGCTGACAGACAAGTGGGCCCGCCCCCCACTCAGCGGTGGCTGACGGGTGGGCCCCCTAAATGCTGACTGGGTATTATTAATATAAAAACTGTTTTCTAAGCCAATTTAAACCCAAATAACTCCAAACAAATTCCTAAAAATTCCAGAAAAATCCTAAAGAATTATTGAAAATATTACTAACCACCTAGAACCTATATAAAATAATTTGTCCCAAAATAATCACCAATGATCTTATAGAAAATATTTTAGCCTTTAAAAAAATATAAACCATAATAAATAAATGCTTAATTATTGCCAAAAATTATGTAAAAATTATAGAAAATATAAAATAGTATAATGAGCCTTAGAAAAATGTTTGGGGTCAAACACTTGCTATTAGACTACCACAATAAATTCTAGAAGTTCTAGAAAATACGTTTTCCCACTATTTAATAATCAAAATAATTTTAGAAAATTCCCGAAAATTCCTAGGAGCTTAATTATCAACTATTCAATTAAAAAATAAAAAAAATCGGGAAGGAGAGTTACAGAAACTGTATGATTTGGAGACTGGTGAATTTTTTGTGTCCCGTGATGTTACTTTTTATGAAAAAGAATTTCCTGGGTGTGGATCTGCTAGCGAGATGTCTTCTGCGACACGCCATACATCTGTTGAGGTGCCGGGAGACGATATAGAGGCTTTTGGGATGGGGCCGGCTACGGTTGCTGAGGCCGAAGTGGTTGCTGGTGGCTTGACACCGACTGGCAAGGATGCACAGGTCGATGCAGAAGTATTGACAGGAGAGTCCGCTGAGGGTGATGCGGATACTACTATTGATACAGGGGATACAGTGTTGCCAGAGGTGCCCGACGAGGTAGTATTGAGAAGAGGTATGAGAAAGAAATCACAGCCAGTGCGATTACAGGATTTTGTGACGAATGTTGTTCGAAGTAAAAGTCCCCCCTTCACCACAGTTCATCTGTTCCCGTTACTTCCTCAGGTACTTCGTATCCTCTAACACAATTTCTAAGTTATGACATATTTACTGCTGGACACAGAAATTTTCTTGCAGCCATCACTGCAGGTGTTGAGCCTACTTCATATCGCCAGGCCTTGCGAGATTCAGGCTGGCACGCGGCTATGCAAACTGAAATACATGCTCTGGAAGATAATGGGACATGGAGTCTTGTCGATTTGCCTCCTGAGAAAAAAGCATTGGGAAGTAGATGGGTGTACAAAATAAAGTACAAATCTGACGGCAGTGTTGAGCGCTTAAAGGCACGGCTAGTTGTGTTTGGTAATCATCAGGTTGAGGGGATCGACTATTCAGAAACATTTGCCCTGGTAGCTAAGATGCCTACAGTTCGGGCGTTCTTGGCTGTTGCAGCTATGAAAGGCTGGACTTTGCACCAGATGGATGTGCACAATACTTTTCTTCATGGAGATCTGACAGAAGAAGTATATATGAAGTTGCCGCCAGATTTTTCGTATAGTGAACCCAACAAAGTGTGTCGCCTGCGTAAGTCTCTATATGGATTGAAACAGGCACCACGTTGTTGGTTCGCTAAGCTTACTGCTTCTCTGGTATCCTATGGATTTATTCAATCACATTCCGATTATTCCCTTTTTTTAAGGGGAAGATAGAGTTGCATGTTTTGATCTATGTGGATGATATGATTGTGTCTGGTAATGACACATGTGCTTTAGATGCTTTCAAAAGTACCTTACTTCTTGCTTTCACATGAAGGACCTTGGCGTGTTGAAGTACTTTCTTGGCATAGAGGTGGCTCGGAGTGCGGAAGGAATTTTCTTGTGTCAAAGGAAGTATGCTTTGGACATCATTTCAGAATACGGTTTGATGGGGTCTCGCCCTGCTGGTTTTCCCATGGAGCCCAATCACAAGCTGGCAGAATCGACTAGTCTAAGGATGGCGGATGCAGAGACTTATCGGGGGCTGGTTGGGAGGTTGATTTATCTATCATTTACTTGCCCTGACTTGGCCTATGCCGTGCATATCTTGTCTCAATTCTTACAGGAGCCTCGACAAGATCATTAGCATGCTGCTTTGAGAGTTGTCAGATATCTCAAAAATACACCAGGACAGGGTATTCTTTTGAAAGCTGATTGTGATCTCCGTCTTTCTGGTTTGTGTGATTCCGACTGGGCAAGTTGTCCCTTGACTCGCCGCTCTGTTATAGGCTGGTTGGTGTTTCTGGGGGGGGGGTCTCCTATTTCTTGGAAGACCAAGAAGCAATCAACTGTTTCCCGATCTTCCGCTGAAGCTGAATACCGATCTCTTGCTGCGCTTGTTTGTGAGTTGAAATGGTTGAAGGAGTTATTGGTGTGTTTGGGCATTCGCCAGGAGTCTGCTATGTCGGTGTATTGTGACAGTCAGTCAGCCCTGCACCTGGCTCAGAACCCGGTATTTCATGAGCGCAGTAAGCATATTGAGGTGGATTTGCATTTTGTTCGCGATGCTATTAGAGATGGCACCGTCATAGCCTCGCATGTTCCTACTTCTTCTCAACTGGCTGACATCTTCACCAAGCCCCTTGGAAAGCAAGTGTTTGATTCTTTTCTTCCCAAGTTGGGCATTTGTGACTTGCATGCTCCAACTTGAGGGGGGGTGTTAGATTATATTTGTAATATAAATATGGCCCATACCCATAAGCCCAAATATTGACACTATATATATTGTAACAAACCCTAGCAATGAGAAGAAGACATTATTATTTCCTACACGTGTGCCCATGTCTACCCTCCCAATGGACAATGTGGCGCGACCATTATCCTCTAAAAATAATCGAAATAACATCTCTTAGCAGGGAATCCTTTTTACAGCTTTTTGTCATGAAATAAAATGTTGGAAACCTAGGAAGCACGGACACCTCCAAAAATGTGGGGGCGATGGTCGTGTCTCCATATCGAACACTTCCCGGATGCTCCAAATTACAATAGGACACGCCAAAATAGGTGTCGTGTCCTCAACCGCGTCGTGTTGAATCCGTGTCCGTTCAATATCGCCGGAATGGCTAATGCATAGGAATAGAGATCACATCACACACACCAAGCATAGTACACAAACAAGGGTAAAAGTGGTAGTACTATACCGGAGAAAAAGCTACCGGGAGAGCAAGATCACTACTAGACAAGGATTTACAAGACCCCCAGCAAATGTAGTTCTTATGATAGATCTAAACCCACTAAATAAACCCAAGTCAACCCAATGCCACGTAAATTTCAGAACAGTACCCGAACCCTAAAAAAAGTTAATATCCAGAAATTATTTGTTAGCATGATATTTGAACTGGGTTGTGACTGCTCCATCAAGAAATAAGTTATGAAGAGAAAATATATTTCATACAAATTAAAGACGTTAATCTTACACTTACGTGAGAGAGAAAACCAATGAGGCCCTGCAAAAAAGAATGGTGATCAAGAAAAGAAAATTTTATAAGGGTGCGTTTGATTGCAAGGTGGAAAATGTGTGGAAAAGAAATTAATTCCATGGAATTATTTTCCTAGGAAAAAATTCCATGGAATTTTAAAAATTTTCCATGGAAAACTTAATTTGGGTGTTTGATTGGCATTATTTTCCACGAAAAATAGTTATTTTTCATGGAAAATGATATTTTCCTATGGGTTGGACAAGTTTCATTTTCCACCATTTTAGATGGAAATATGGAAAATGATAGTTTTTTGGAAAATAATTCCATGGAAACTATAAGCTATCAAACACTACAATTGGTGGAAAATTTTTGATAGAAATATTTTCCATGGAAAAATAGCCCAATCAAACACAGCCTATGCTCTACCTGCCTTTTATACTGTACTATGATGATGGGACTAGGTTCTGTTCGGAAGAAGGGTTACAACCCTGGTCCTTGTTTGGTTTAAGGATTGTAACTCGGCTTTCGAATGGTTCCCCAGTCGCCTATATTCTTTGTCTTGTATTTTATTATTATTGTCTCTTATAGTATTTGTCAATTCATATGGAACTGCTGTTGGTGTTTTGTACTTGCTCATTTTCCTGACAGGATACGTTGACAAATTTTACAGATAGCTTGGAGATTTCCTGCTAGCCTAGAGGAGGCCCATTAGAGGTTGTTTAGTTAGCTCTCCCATGTTACTGTCTCTTATAGTATTTTATACAGCAGTTAGGGATGGCAATATCCCCCCGAACCCGACGGGGACCCGATTTTTTTACCCGATGGGGATGGGTTTGGGGATTAAAAACGGGGATGGGGACGGGGATGGGGATTAAAAAAATCTCCGATCGGATTCGGGGACGGGTATGGGTGTAGTACTCCCCGCCCCGATAAATCCCCGACCCCGATTACTTATATCCATATCTATATGTACAACCCTTTGGAAATGGTATGTTCTCTTGATCTAACTAGTAATATATATATTTATTTTATGAAAACCATTATTAACATGCCATGTAGTTTTTTTGAATGAAAATAATTTTTTAACTTATATAATGTACATAAAAATTTGTTAATCGAACGAGAGACAGAGATGGAAAAATTCGTCCCCGAAAGTGCTAACGGGGCGGGGATGGGGATGGGGACGGGGACGGAGAATGCATTGTTTAACGGGGATGGGGATGGGGGTAAAAAATAAAATCCGACAGAGAATGGGGACGGGGATGGGGATTCAAACACTACTCGGAGATAGGGATGGGGGGTATGGTCCCCGACCCCAACCCGCCCCATTGCCATCCCTAACAGCAGTGAATACATTTGCTGAGAACTATAGCCTTGTTGATAGCTTCGCAACAGCGACGCATCTGAAGAAAGGAGCCATTGCTATACTAGCTCCAAATAACGACGAATATGTATATAACATTCTGGGGCCATGATCACTTTTTGTTGGCATCGAGAACACTGTCCTTGTGTCTCGAGCGTTGTAATAGGCCCATGCTCTGGCACCATCAATCAGATACCCCTTTCTTTGTAGGCAAGTTATAGCGTTGCCTACATGGAACTGGTCGTAACCAAATTGACAGGCGAAGCGGCTTGGTAGATATGGTTCTAGATAACACTCCTCTTCAAATCTATATACCAAGTGGGACGACCTAATCATTCTTAGCCAGTCAAATGCTATCCGACCCAACGGCTGCCAGAGTTTATTTATAGAAGAGAGAAGAGAAGGGGGGTTGGTGAAGGAGAGTGAATATGAAAGGGACAGAGAACCGAATCCATATTTCATCAGCTCAGGCAAGAAAGAATGGGAGGATCAATCAACTCAGACTCACGTGTCCAAAAGAGCCGTGTCTTTATCGGATATGACAGGTGCCACGAGTCAGCAAGTGTCCTTATATATCACTAAATAAACGTATGTTACATGTAAAATATTATTGTTATTTTAACGTATATTGTTGAGATGGAAGATATTTTTCTAATTATCTCATTATTTCAAAATTATATTATTTTATTTTATTTTAAATTAGTAAACGGTGGTATACATAAAGCTTAATTAGACGACGCACCTTTGAGTGTTTCTAGTATCATTATAATCGTAGAGCTATGTAACAAAAGAAAATTTATGGTTATTATTATGAACTAATTCAAGATTTTTATGTTTTTTGGGCTGGAATTTTGAAGTTATAAGAAGACAGAGGGAAGTTGCTTCCAAGTTACTGTCAAGATGTTTAGCATTTTTGAATATTTACCTTTTTCAAATCTTACATGGGCGACAGTCTCCTAAGCATCCATATATTTATAGGATCTGTTTGGTAATTATTTGGATAACTATTATGTGGTGTTTTAAAATATCGGTTATGAGGTATGTGGGGTCCAATTTTGAGCAATTTTAAGTTGCGACTTTTAAATCAATTTAACTTAATTCATTAAGGAATGATTCTTAATACAATAATATTACTTATATGTCCATTAAAAAAAATCATCTCAAAGAAAGATTATGCACTGATATACCTTGGAAGCAAAAAATAGTTTGACAAGTAGTAAATTACAAGTGTTGAGAGAAAAGCATGCACTATCACATTAAATGGATCGCAAAACTAAAAACTCACATTTTAGATAAAGTAATCGTCATATGTGACCTCCAAAGAAGTAAAGATGGAAAAGAAGAAATATGGTAAAATATTATTAGTTATATTTTTAATAAGGATATAAATGGGAAAAAAAATATTAAAAAAACCCTCAAAGCTCTTCGATTTTTGGTGTTTATAAAGACACCTAAAATTATATTGTACTGATTTTGGAAGATTCGACCAAAACTATTAACTCAAAATGTTACCAAATATGTTATTTTAAAACACTTCATAAACAACCACTTAAAATTTTTCTCAAAACTGATAAAAATAAGAAAAAAAGGTTATTACTTTCTTATGCTTTGATTCCAAAGAAATTGAAAAAAAAATGATTCCCAATGAAAAAAAGTTAAAAAATAATTCCACCCATGCAAACAAGAAATTAATTTCCACCTCCAAGTATTCACTTTCATTTCAATTTGTTTGACATTTCCAAATATCGAAAAAAATTTTATTAAAAATTGGAATTTTCAATGGAAAGAAATATCAAGGAATTCATTTCCTTTCCATTTCATTCCGCACGAACCAAACAAGGCCTTCAACTCAATTGTCACTGATAAATTTCTTTTAATTTCCTAAAATTTATCGTTCTAACTAATTTAAAATGTTACTTTCTTTTTAATTTCTTTGACATTTCTAAATATCAATTTTTTTATTATTAAAAAATATAATTTCTCAAGGAAAAGAAATATCAAGGAATTCATTTCCTTTTCGTTTCATTCCGTGCGAACCAAACAAGGTTGTTACTCAATTGTCACTGATGCCAGCATGAGCCATGGTCGGGGCCCATATGTCATTGAGAAATGTGAAGGCCCCTATGAGCTTAATATCACATTACTGGTTTTGCTACTTGCATGGCAATTGTTTGTAATAGATATATGAACACCACTGTTTTGATAAATAAGTTGGGCTTAACTTCAACCCGATATCAGGGCTGGCCCTGGCCCAAGACGGCCAAGACTATCGCCCAGGATCCCATAAAATATGAAAGTCCAACAAAATAATATATATATATATATATATATATAATAGTAATTTTGTATCTAAAATAGAACTAATATGTAACATGACCCTTTTTATCAGGTGTAGTGGTTAGTATGTAGGGGTACAAACGAGCCGGACGGACACGGACAATCCACTAGCCGTGTTTGGTCCGAAAATGAAAATGAGTTCGGACGAATGGACGGACACGTACAGTCCACTGTTCCAGTTCCGACCGGACGGACACGAATAACCATTGTTCGTTAATTCAATCGGATGGTCCGCTGACAAATTAAATATATTACCAAAACCTGTTATTTTATCAAGATACCTTGGTAGTTGGTACAAAAAATAAAGTTGAAAGGAAGTACAATTAAGGTTATAGAATACAACAAACAATGGTAAAAGATTAACAAAAATTTAATCTGGACAACAAAATATTGATGCAAAATCAAAATGATATGACATAATTGATGCAACCAAAATGAGTCTTCACTATCGGACGGTCCGCGGACAAATTCGGACCGGACATGGATATGACCGTGTCCGGGTCTGATTTTTAAACGGACCAAAAAAAGTCCAAGTTTTGTTCGTTAATTTAATCGGACGGTCCGCGGTCGAACCATTTATCGAGTCGGACTCGTACGGTCAACATACTACTTTGTACATTTTACAGCTCTGTTAGTATGCTAAACTTGCACAATGAAGTCTTAGGTTATATTCTTGGTTGTAACATTTTTTAAATTTTACTTCAATTTTTTTTAAATATTATATATGAGTCCCATTTTAAAAGTTTACCTAGAATTTTCATAAATTTAGGACCAGCCATGTCCGATACCCTAAACTATTTCAATTTTTCACCTTAACATCTTAAACTATTTTTAGAACAACTTGATTTCTGTTGTGATTTGGATAAACCCAAATGTGGATGCCCTTATCCATATCCACAACTTCTGTCACATTTCTTCTATATATGTTATCAATGAGAAAGCTAGTACACATTCTTTCTGAATACCAATATTCTTATATTTCTCTCATATTTTCACAACACGTTATCAGCACCACTGCTCAAAGTTTCAGGCATCAAAGGTGAAAGAAGATCCAACCAGGTTCATAGATTACATATTTTCTTTTTGATAAGAAATTTTTGTTATGATCTAAATACCGAAACTAATATCGAAAAATATATCTTTATTATTCATGTTATCTTTATTACAACTTTAAAATATACACCTAAGAAATCAGATCCGGATCTATTGATATATAATAATAGTAGATGAAATCATGATTCAACGTGGAATCCTAGGCTATCATAGAAGTACTTTGTATTGTAGTAGTATTTCTAACTCTCGGATTAAATGATACATCTAGTGATTCCCCTCTGTAGTATGCCATATTGATATTGTGTGGGACTTGTGGGTAGATTTAAAATGATAATTAGCTGATCTTAATATAATATATTCTACTTGTCATTATCATACATTTAGATACATATTATAATTTGTTTTCATAATACATATGTATTTATTGTGATAAGAACATAAAGTAGAAATCAAATAATTAAGATTTAGCCTATTAGGCCGAATTTTAATCAGTTACAAAAATAATCTATTGTAGTCTAATATGCAGTGATATGTATGCATGATATACTGTGCATATGTTATTCGTCTAAAATCTCGGATTATTTTTCCCACAGTGATGCATGTACGTCACATTTGGTTTCTTTTCATCCATTTCGAATCTTGCTTGCCATAAGGTTCATTGCATGAGCTTATTTATATTGTATGAGTGTGATTGCCTTGGCCAAGAATTCTGTTAGAAAATCTATTATAGTGTAATCTCAATTATATGAATATTTGGGTACATTATGAATTATTCCATTATCACATCTTCTAGAATGAGACTCATGATGTTAGACTTTATAAAATAATTTCTGCTAGCACTAATATTTATAAAATAATTTATGTTGGAAAATAATTGAACATACAATCAATCATAAGAAAACCACTTGCAGAGGAAAGATGTATTCAAGCAATTCAATCACTAGTTGTATATTGTATATTGCCTATGTGCATGTAGTATCCATCCCTCTTTTTTTACTGTAGATGCATGTAATATGAGCAGAGCATTACATAGTGGAGCTTGACGAAAAGTGGGTAGAAAGAACATCCTAACATGCCTGAAACCAGAAATAAGGTTTGAGACAGTGAAATCGTCAGACCACTTGATACCTTGAGCATATTGAGACATCAACGTAGACTCATACCTTAATATCTTTGTGATTTAATGCTTCTTCGGAGACTTGTTAAATATAAATTGGGTTATAATAATACTTATGGATCATCCCTGATGGGTGTTGTACTAATATTTACTAGTGAAGTTCATGCATTTTCTAGTAGAGGTGGACCATTATACCCAGTCAAAGAGAACTTACTTTTGATGGTTGTATGTAAATCTTTGACTTAAGAGTCTATTCATAGATTCATATGCATTCTTGGAAATTAGAATCATTTGGATAGAAATATTGACAAAAGGATGTTAATTTGTTGTTGTTGTTGTGTCTCTTCTAAGGAACGCTGGATGCCAAACTTCTAATTGTAGAGACTGTATATTCATATAAATGATTCATCTCTATAATTTGTGTATGAACTTGTCTCATTATTTTTGTAAAGTGATACAAATTGCTTTAATCTTATGCTACCCAAAATGGGTACATTCATGACAGGTATTGCACAACATACCCGGGGGAACCCAGTCGCTCGCAAATTATTTTTACAGGTCGCAGCGGGTTGCTAGCCCCCGAAAGGCCATAAATTTAATGTTGGTATTATAAGCTATCATAGACCTGGAGTTCTATGTTTAGAATAAATTTCTATTGATTAATATTTTTTCTTATAAGTATTAATAAATATATTGTTCTATCTATGTAGTACCCCGTCCCGCAAAGTCAATCGGAGGAATCGAAACGCCGACGGCATTCAGACTTAGCCTTACAACGTCTGCTCGAAGACTCGCTCGACTAAGGCGACTCCTCGCTCAGGTGGGGTAGTTTCGATGAACTTGCCTCATCTTAGCCTTCACTTAATAACTCGATATTTTCAACTTGTACAAGTTAGGCTTCATAATAAAAGAGACGCGTCCACATAGCTAAGGGAATAATCCCGACTGGTCGGAATGTATTAGAACATGGAAAATGGTCCCACGGTCTGTTTAGAAGTCGGCTCAACGTGCTTTTAAAATGACACTCGATCCTTCGTCCCGTGGCTTGGGAGAAAAAAGTTGGCCTAAGTTGCTAAGTTGCAATGACACTCGAATTAACCTAAATCATAGGCGTCGCCCGCGTGAATGCTTGATAAAGCATGTACGGTCCCGTCGTCCAAGACTTGCATAGCTTTCGCATGTCCCGTGGGTTAAGTCATCTTGCACGACTTTTGGCTTAAGTCTAGGCATCCGAGAACCTGGTTGTTCAGGTCGAACGCGCGCATGGCACGTTTTCTCGATACGAAGCTTGGCGCAGCCTTTGCTCGTCAAGTCATTGCACAATTGAGTTGTAAACCCCCTTGCTATTTTTTTTAAAAGGTGATTTTTCTTTATTAATTGACCCAAGATAGTGATTTTAGTTTTGTAACATTTTGTTACACTAATTAATTCCTAGAGGCTTAGTCATAGAGAATATGTGTATATATGTATCCAACTTGACAGGAGGAGATGGTTTATGCAAAAACCAATTACAAAGAGACCTAAGAGTAAAAAGGGCAGATTTAGAACTCTTCCTAGCCGTAGGTATGGAAATCCCTGTTTTTAAATTTAAAAGACCCATGGCCGACTGATTTAAACTCTAATAGATTGACTTCCTATCAAATTCGAATCCGATTTTGGTTTATCCAAATCAACCTCGACCCTATCTAAAAGCATAGTATAAATGTGTAGCAGAGGATCGAACAGTTCCTCTTTGCCAAACCCTATACCTTGTCGCCACCAGTCCTCCTTCAGTCGAATCAACCTCGACGCATCACGCGGAGAAGGGATTCAAATTCTTCAGCAGGTACTCCGTTTTACACAATATTTTCCTATTAATACAACAATTATCATCACGTTATAGGTATTTGTTAAAATTCCTGATTGAACATATGGCATTAAGAAGTCAGTACCTATAGAAAACTCTATTATCAAAGGGGTATCAGTAACATGGGTCGGTGCTATGATCAGTAAACTTTGAGTAGAACTCTTAGGATTGTTGATGCAAGCCCAAATAAGTAGCCATCTATTACCACTGTACTCATATTTATTTGCAAAACCTATAATTGGTTCACTCCTACAACAAGCAGCGCATAAGGTCAGGCTCAAGCGGGTATGACATTAGATGAGTTTTTTTTAGACCCAAATATGTTAGAACCATCTATGAGTCGCCCAGGAACAGAGTACGGGTGTCACAAAGTGCCTGGGTACACTCGACTTGGGAAATTTAATACCAGGTGAGAGACTGATTTCTAGTATCAGTCCTAGACTTAACCCCAAGTTGAAATCCCGTATCAGGCCAACGCTGGCTATTAGTTCATTTTTGTTTCAGTTAAACCGTAGAGTTTCTAGACTCAGATTTGTCCTTGGTAACTCCTAATCTAAGTATCAGATAATAAGGAAGTTCGAGTATCTTTGACACTCAAAGTTGACAGTATACCTTAGTATCAAACCATACTGCAGACTCAACATCCGATTTTAAATATCGAGTTGCAGTATCAAAACTGATACTGGTATACTCAGATCAAACTGGAATCAGGTTGGCACGACCCGTATTGAACATAATTGAGAAAGGGGTATCAACATTGATACTCGTATCTCGCCTAAAATACAGCATCTGTTCTGGTATGGGCTTCTCCTGTGTGCCATGGGCACCATAAGCATATCAAACCCTGAAATCAGGAACTTCATGACTGCATCAAACACTACTTAGTATCATACTCATACTTGGGGTATCCGGCTCTAAAGTCTTGATATTCTTTGACACCAACAACCCAACTCTGAATAAGAGAGGTAACTCCAAGGACAAATTTGGGATCCACTATGACCATAGTGTCGAGTGTTATAGGCAATGCCTGATCCCACATCTTGTGATACTGATATGGAATCAGCGAAACCAAGTCCATCCCATATACTCTGAATATCAGCAAAATTCTATCAGGATGCCGAGAAGATGGGGATATGCTTGGTGGTTCAGTCAATTTGTGGAAGAGTAGACATGGTTTCAGTGGCTAATGACGAAATAAGTACTTGTCAAATTTGAAGAAACCCATGATTGTATTACTCTTGGTTCGATTTCAGTGTTGTGGATTCAGATTCCGGTTGTAGCTAAGTCCATGCCACAAAAATTGTTTGGTTAATGGCCATATCCCTCTCTTGTATCTCCTGTGTATAGGATGATGTTGGCTTATGCCTGGTATTCAGGTTCTCCTTTCTGATTGTTAGGTCTATGTGGATGTTGTTGCATTCCTGTCAATGGAGGTCCCTGGGACAGGGAAACACTGATATAGCTCTTTGTCTTATGGTTATTTAGATTTGATTTATAGGTCTTCCTTACTGCCAACAACTCAGCCTCAGGCAGTAGCTAATTGAGTGTCAGCTACCTACACTTCAAAACCTCTGTAACGCCCCAGTCCCAAAATACGTAGGACTAGGAACGTAGACATGCCAGCTGTATTCATACGAAGTATAATCCAATATATGGAAGTCTCGTATAAATACATAAGCTGTAAAATGCAGTAAAACCACAACTAATCTCATCCACACAGAATAAATGAATAAAAGATCATATAATGAGAATGAATTTGTCTTGATACAATATGTTGGGCGGAGACAAATCCACTACCAACAAAATAAAGAAAAGTACATAGAAATGAAATGAGTGGCGAGCGAAGCGAAGACGATCCAAATGCAATCATCCTCGAGAAATAGCAATGAACACGGCTAGAGCGAAAGCACCTGCGAAAGACAATAGCACACACCTGGCAAGACAACCAGGTCCTCAGAGGGACGTAACAAGACACATAATAGCATGCCATAAAAACTGAATAAATATTGCTTAATAAATAAGTCAATCGAATTTATAACATAGTCCAATACGCACCTACTGAACGAGCGTACCATCCCCCCAACCAAACAAGGACAGGAGATGGTAAACTAATTCACAACGACGTATCTTTCCATGCTAAGAATCCGATATGGTATCCGGACCCCAACAAGGTTCAATACCTTCTCATCGAAGTAGTAAGTCACACCTACAACCAAACAAGGACAAGATGTGACGAACTAATCCGCGACAAGTTATTGTTCCAAGTCACGGTCAGATACAAGTACCCAAACCAAAAGTACTCGTACCTAACGGATAGGGTAGCCTACCGTTCTAAGTGATATGTAGTTAAGAACAATCCTTTCTACGCATGGGCCCTGGCTAAATAGGATCGGCGTAGTCCCCCTTTGGGCACCAGAGGCCCCAGCAGTAAGAGCATGACGTTCCGCAGAATCGTCAGTGGCCGTCAGTAATCATGGGTAAGCTGACCCGCGTCTCCGGCGGAGCTCACGGGTTACAAAAGGGAAAGTGCATCGAAGCCCATACGCTAAGGAATTGTCCTCCCCGCCCAATGCCTATTATGTTGTATCCACAATATTAACCTCTATAACCGCTAAGTCAAACTAGCATGCAACCTCTATTAGCGGTTATTCCTATCGCACGGCTTGTACGTACTGGTGGCCAGCCAATCACGCACTTCCGTGTTCTACATGTGACACACAACTTCGTGTTTACAATGTGTCAAGGCCAATGAATGCGACACACAAGGTGGTCCCTTAAATCTAGGTTTAATTTGTAAGAAAAATAATACACAACAGGAAATATAAAAGAACAGTTTTGCCATGTATCACAGTTTATAAAGAAAATAATAGACATGCATGAAATATGAGCTAAAAATAATTAAACAGCTAATGGCAAGGTGTCTTGCCTGGTAGAGCGCCTGGTGTGCTGCGATAATCAATGTGGCATGATCTGTAAGTTTGGTGTAACAACTACACAAGAGGACCTCTGTTGGCGGTACGGATGGTTCCATTGGGTCCAGAAGGGTTGATTTAGTTAAGGTGGGCATAAGGTAGTACAAAAGTGGCAATGAAATAGGTATAGTGGGACTAACTACGGACAGGATGATAATTGAAGGAAATTTGGATAATAATATATATATATAATTTTAGAAAATTACTCATAATCCCTGAAAACTATAATTTATTATCCCAAAATACATATAAGCAGTAAAATTATTTTTGGTCAAAATATTTACTCGGTAAAATATTTTGTATATACTTGAAAGTAGATATGATAATTTAGAACAAAACAATTTCTAGGTTAAATACTACATTTTGATCAATAACTATATTTAAAAGCATAATATGTATTAGGCTAAAATCTCGGTTTTGTCAAAATACAATATATATTTTACTTAGTGAAACAGTATATATGAATAATACCTAATGGTGTTTAATATTAATAAATACATAATTACTAAGGTAATAGCAATGGTATCATAAACTATTAAATACCCCTTTTGTTTATATTAAAAAAAGAAAACAACATAATAATAATAATAGGTAAAATCTACAATGATAAATGATGATAATAGTAATAATAATAATAATAATAATAATAATAATAATATTAATAATAACAGTAATAACAATCATAATAAATATACTAATAACATCAATAGTAACTATAATAAAAGTAATAATAATATTAGTATCCACAAAACAAAAAAATCAAATAACAAAGTAAAACAAAACCACATCCCACACGCAGCTGGCAGCTGCTGTCTTCCCGAGGAAGACAAAAACTCAAACCAACGGTGAGAGAGAGAAGAAAGGTCGGTGGAAGAAATGAGAGCAGTGAGAGAGATCGGGAGAGTGCGGAGAAAATCGAGAGGGAGAGAAGCGGAGGTCGGTTGCGGCGGAGTCGGGGTTTCGGTGGCCGGAGTAAAACGGAAGTAGGGAGGAGGACGGACGAGCTCGAGCGGCGGGTGGGGATTTTGGAGGAGGCGGCGGTTGGTTCGTGGAGGTGACGGCGGCTCTGGAGTCGAAAGATGATGGGGCGGAGGCGAGGCGGTGGAGGCGAGTCCGATCGGGCGGACGGGGACGGTCACGCCGACGGGAAAGGGTTTCGAAGGGCGACTCGCCGGAGCGGCGCACGAGAGACCGGAGGTGGCGGTTAGGGCCGCGCGCGGGAGATGGCGACTAGGGCGGCGGAGTGGGAAGTCGGCCACTGCGTTAGGGAGGAAGGTTCGTCGGTGCCGGGTTTTCACGGAGGAGAGCGACGCCGTTCTCGGCTGCAAGGGCTGCGGGTTTCGTCGGACTGAGGCGAGCTCGCCGGGATGGCGAGGAGTCCGGGCGCGGTTGGACGCGGCGGAGTGGCGGGATCCGGCCAGCGAGGCGGAGGGGCGCGACTCCGACGAAGGTAAGGCGGTGGCAATGGTGGTTTAGTTTTTATTTGGTTTTGTTCCTTTTCTTTTGGGGCTTGGTGGTAGCGGTGGTTTGGTGGTGGCGGTGGTGGCGGTGACGGCGGACGGATGGCCGTGACGATGGTGACGGTGACGGTGGTGACTGGCGGTTGTGGTGACGGTGATGGTTTTGGTAGGGGTGGCAGTTGTGTATGGCTGGGTCGACAGGGTGGTATTGGGTGAGGCTGGCCGGAGTATCGGGATAATGCCGATGGTGTCTATAGTGTTGGTAGCGGGTGCTGGTGTTGTCGCGGCGATGGAGACGGGGAGATCTGGAGGTGATGGGTTGGCTGGTTGTCGTGGGGGTCGGGGATAGCAGGGAGTCGGGGTGTCGGGCTTGGTGGTTAGGATTTAGGATTGGGTCGGGGAAAGTGTCCTGCGAGACACGGGATGGATTGGCGTCCGGGATTGTCGGACGCGGAGAATATATGTATATGTACAAGAAAATAAGTAGTGGATGGGACACGGACACGGTCATAGACACGATGCACTGCACTTGGATGGTGGAATTTATTTGTGGAGGAATTCATGGAAGATGAATAATGTGGAGGAGTACCTGCCTATATTTATAGGATGTGGGAATTCCCACTTTGGATAGGGTTAGGAATAATTTAAACCCCAAAATAGATAATTCCATTACTAGTTTAAATCAATTTAATAAATCAAATCTCAAATCAAATCCAATTAAATTTAATTTAATTCTCCTAGTTTAAAATCAATCAATAATTCAAATATCAATTATTTAACTATTTAAATAAATACATAGATTCAAATCAAGATTTATTTTGTCACAATATCTTCCAAAATAATTTTCAAAAGTACCTATAATAATAATTTCGAAAATAATAAATATTTTTAAATATCTTTTTGAATATAAAATATTAATATTAATAAATCTCGAAAATTATATTTTTATTTAAACTAGACCAATAAATATATTTATGCAAAAATATTACTTACATAATTATGTTCTTCTAGTATACAAAATATTATTTAGTATTAATAACTTTTAGAAATGACGCAAGAATAACCTGTTTAGAAATGTTAGCAGAACTAATTATTATATTATTTGAAACTATAAAAACAAAATATTTTTCTAAGATATGTACGCTCGCACATATTCGCACTCGTCGAGCAAAATTCGAAAACGAACTTCCGTATTCGACGTACAATACGACTATGTGACGTACCATACAAAATTTTAAATCGGTACTAATTTTAATATAAAAAAATATAGTAGAAAATTTAGGGGTTTTACATCCTACCCAACTTAAAAGAAATTTTGTCCTCGAAATTAAGAATTAGTAGGGGGGTGAGAGGACACAAGGGGTATCAATGGGGATTCAATGACGACAATGTTTTTATAAAAATCCTATCGTAAGGAATCGCGATCTAGATCGTAGAAAATAATACGATACGGTCGGAATGAATGAGGGTCATGATTAAGAGAACGAAATAGATTCGTTTTAATTAAGTGGTTAGAGGGTGTTGAGTAGTTTATGGTAGCAATATCGAGTGAGAATGGTCATAGCCGATAGGAAGGCTAGAGGAAGTTCTAGCACGACGCCTTCGTCCTCCTAAAATAGGTGAGGGCGAAGCAATAGAGAGTTTTACGACGATGATATCGAATACGAATACGTGGTTCAAATACGACCGAATAATTTCAAAATAGTTGTCAAGGCAGTCGTGGATGGATTTATAAAGGACAAGTTTAGCTATGTCCCCATCCACGGAGAACGATAAAATAAAGCGAACCAAAGTGCACTCGGTTGATCAGACCATCATGCACCGGTTCTGATTAGACAATATGTTAAGTGGGTCGACCCAAATAATATATGTCTTGAACAAGCTCGATAAAGGAATAAGCTTGCAAACACTAGGCTATATTAGCATCATTAGTTACGATGGTAATAACATAGGCACGAGAGGTTGAGTTTGAAAGAAAACGGAATGATTCTAAGTTATATCTTGCATTGGTCTCTATATAGTCGTCCTATAGTCTTCTTGTCTAAGTCCTTGGTTGGCTAGATGGGTTAGGTCCTCTAGATTCTAGGATCTAAATAAGCTTGCTAATATAGGTCACCAGGTCAAAGGGGTTGCTAGGTCATAAGGTAGTCTACCCAACTTAAAGAATTAAACTAACGGTGTTTTGGGACAACTAACTAGTAGGGTCAATCTCTAGCAAGCACGAAGGGAAGATAAGAATAGGGATGGAAAGGAAGCAAGCAAGATGCAATTGATGAGTCAAACGGTAGATAAAATCAAAGAAAAAGGTCAAGTATGTGGATGAGATCCTAGACTTCTAATCCTATACGCAGGCTTGCTTGGTACGGTAAAGTAACCAAACAATTTATCTAGACCTGCATGGGCCACCACAAAAACATGTAACGCCCCAGTCCCAAAATACGTAGGACTAGGAACGTAGATATGCCAGCTATATTCATACGAAGTATACTCCAATATATGGAAGCCCCGTATAAATACATAAGCTGTAAAATGCAGTAAAACCACAACTAATCTCATCCACACAGAATAAATGAATAAAAGATCATATAATGAGAATGAATTTGTCTTGATACAATATGTTGGGCGAAGACAAATCCACTACCAACAAAATAAAGAAAAGTACATAGAAATGAAATGAGTGGCGAGCGAAGCAAAGACGATCCAAATGCAATCATCCTCGAGAAATAGCAATGAACACGGCTAGAGCGAAAGCACCTGCGAAAGACAATAGAACACACCTGGCAAGACAACCAGGTCCTCAGAGGGACGTAACAAGACACATAATAGCATGCCATAAAAACTGAATAAATATTGCTCAACAAATAAGTCAATCGAATTTATAACATAGTCCAATACCCACCTACTGAACGAGCGTACCATCCCCCCAACCAAACAAGGACAGGAGATGGTAAACTAATTCACGGCGACGTATCTTCCCATGCTAAGAATCCAATATGGTATCCGGACCCCAACAAGGTTCAATACCTTCTCATCGAAGTAGTAAGTCACACCTACAACCAAACAAGGACAAGATGTGACGAACTAATTCGCGACAAGTTATTGTTCCAAGTCACGGTCAGATACAAGTACCCAAACCAAAAGTACTCATACCTAACGGATAGGGTAGCCTACCTTCTAAGTGATATGTAGTTAAGAACAATCCTTCCTACGCATGGGCCCTGGCTAAATAGGATCGGCGTAGTCCCCCTTTGGGCACCAGAGGCCCCAGCAGTAAGAGCATGACGTTCCGCAGAATCGTCAGTGGCCGTCAGTAATCATGGGTAAGCTGACCCGCATCTCCGGCGGAGCTCACGGGTTACAAAAGGGAAAGTGCATCGAAGCCCATACGCTAAGGAATTGTCCTCCCCGTCCAATGCCTATTATGTTGTATCCATAACATTAACCTCTATAACCGCTAAGTCAAACTAGCATGCAACCTCTATTAGCGGTTATTCCTATCGCACAGCTTGTACATACTGGTGGCCAGCCAATCACGCACTTCCGTGTTCTACATGCGACACACAACTTCGTGTTTACAACGTGTCAAGGCCAATGAATGCGACACACAAGGTGGTCCCTTAAATCTAGGTTTAATTTGTAAGAAAAATAATACACAGCAGGAAATATAAAAGAACAGTTATGCCATGTATCACAGTTTATAAAGAAAATAATAGACATGCATAAAATATGAGCTAAAAATAATTAAACAGCTAATGGCAAGGTGTCTTGCCTGGTAGAGCGCCTGGTGTGCTGCGATAATCAATGTGGCATGATCTGCAAGTTTGGTGTAACAACTACACAAGAGGACCTCTGTTGGCGGTACGGATGGTTCCATTGGGTCCAGAAGGGTTGATTTAGTTAAGGTGGGCATAAGGTAGTACAGAAGTGGTAATGAAATAGGTATAGTGGGACTAGCTACGGACAGGATGATAATTGAAAGAAATTTGGATAATAATATATATATACAATTTTAGAAAATTACTCATAATCCCTGAAAACTATAATTTATTATCCCAAAATACATATAAGCAGTAAAATTATTTTTGGTCAAAATATTTACTCGGTAAAATATTTTGTATATACTTGAAAGTAGATATGATAATTTAGAACAAAACAATTTCTAGGTTAAATACTACATTTTGATCAATAACTATATTTAAAAGCATAATATGTATTAGGCTAAAATCTCGGTTTTGTCAAAATACAATATATATTTTACTTAGTGAAACAGTATATATGAATAATACCTAATGGTGTTTAATATTAATAAATACATAATTACTAAGGTAATAGCAATGGTATCATAAACTATTAAATACCCCTTTTGTTTATATTAAAAAAAGAAAACAACATAATAATAATAATAATAATAGGTAAAATCTATAATGATAAATGATGATAATAGTAATAATAATAATAATAATAATAATAATAATAATAATAATAATAATAATAATAATATTAATAATAATAACAGTAATAACAATCATAATAAATATACTAATAACATCAATAGTAACTATAATAAAAGTAATAATAATATTAGTATCCACAAAACAAAAAAATCAAATAACAAAGTAAAACAAAACCACATCCCACACGCAGCTGGCAGCTGCTGTCTTCCCGAGGAAGACAAAAACTCAAACCAACGGTGAGAGAGAGAGAAGAAAGGTCGGGGGAAGAAAGGAGAGCAGTGAGAGAGATCGGGAGAGTGCGGAGAAAATCGAGAGGGAGAGAAGCGGAGGTCGGTTGCGGCGGAGTCGGGGTTTCGGTGGCCGGAGTAAAACGGAAGTAGGGAGGGGGACGGACGAGCTCGAGCGGCGGGTGGGGATTTTGGAGGAGGCGGCGGTTGGTTCGTGGAGGAGACGGCGGCTCTGGAGTCGAAAGATGATGGGGCGGAGGCGAGGCGGTGGAGGCGAGCCCGATCGGGCGGACGGGGACGGTCACGCCGACGGGAAAGGGTTTCGAAGGGCGACTCGTCGGAGCGGCGCACGAGAGACCGGAGGTGGCGGTTAGGGCCGCGCGCGGGAGATGGCGAATAGGGCGGCGAAGTGGGAAGTCGGCCACTGCGTTAGGGAGGAAGGTTCGTCGGTGCCGAGTTTTCACGGAGGAGAGCGACGTCGTTCTCGGCTGCAAGGGCTGCGAGTTTCGTCGGACTGAGGCGAGCTCGCCGGTATGGCGAGGAGTCCGGGCGCGGTTGGACGCGGCGGAGTGGCGGGATCCGGCCAGCGAGGCGGAGGGGCACGACTCCGGCGAAGGTAAGGCGGTGGCAATGGTGGTTTAGTTTTTATTTGGTTTTGTTCCTTTTCTTTTGGGGCTTGGTGGTTGCGGTGGTTTGGTGGTGGCGGTGACGGCGGACGGATGGCCGTGACGATGGTGACGGTGACGGTGGTGACTGGCGGTTGTGGTGACGGTGATGGTTTTGGTAGGGGTGGCAGTTGTGTATGGCTGGGTCGACAGGGTGGTATTGGGTGAGGCTGGCCGGAGTATCGGGATAATGCCGATGGTGTCTATAGTATTGGTGGCGGGTGCTGGTGTTGTCGCGGCGATGGAGACGGGGAGATCTGGAGGTGATGGGTTGGCTGGTTGTCGTGGGGGTCGGGGATAGCAGGGAGTCGGGGTATCGGGCTTGGTGGTTAGGATTTAGGATTTGGTCGGGGAAAGTGTCCTGCGAGACACGAGATGGATTGGCGTCCGGGATTGTCGGACGCGGGGAAAATATGTATATGTACAAGAAAATAAGTAGTAGATGGGACACGGACACGGTCATAGACACGATGCACTGCACTTGGATGGTGGAATTTATTTGTGGAGGAATTCATGGAAGATGAATAATGTGGAGGAGTACCTGCCTATATTTATAGGATGTTGGAATTCCCACTTTGGATAGGGTTAGGAATAATTTAAACCCCAAAATAGATAATTCCATTACTAGTTTAAATCAATTTAATAAATCAAATCTCAAATCAAATCCAATTAAATTTAATTTAATTCTCCTAGTTTAAAATCAATCAATAATTCAAATATCAATTATTTAACTATTTAAATAAATACATAGATTCAAATCAAGATTTATTTTGTCACAATATCTTCCAAAATAATTTTCAAAAGTACCTATAATAATAATTTCGAAAATAATAAATATTTTTAAATATCTTTTTGAATATAAAATATTAATATTAATAAATCTCGAAAATTATATTTTTATTTAAACTAGACCAATAAATATATTTATGCAAAAATATTACTTACATAATTATGTTCTTCTAGTATACAAAATATTATTTAGTATTAATAACTTTTAGAAATGACGCAAGAATAACCTGTTTAGAAATGTTAGCAAAACTAATTATTATATTATTTGAAACTATAAAAACAAAATATTTTTCTAAGATATGTACGCTCGCACATATTCGCACTCGTCGAGCAAAATTCGAAAACGAACTTCCGCATTTGGCGTACAATACGACTATGTGACGTACCATACAAAATTTTAAATCGGTACTAATTTTAATATAAAAAAAATTTAGTAGAAAATTTAGGGGTTTTACAACCTCCTCTTTCAGTTTTATTTTACCCCCATGTACTGACTCATTAAGCAAGCTTCACAGATCACCTGTGTCCTTTTGACAAACATCTGAATTGAGAATCATATTCCTGCATTCCTGATAATTACTGGTCATATGATCATGGTTGCAGGTGCATTCACTTCACATGATTAAATTTTCATCACATCTGATAGGACCTCCACTTTGTTACCTGAATATCGGGAAGATAGCTAAACCATAGCTCTGCTTCTCTATATATATTTTAATGCACATGATATCGATCTGGATATTATGTGTGCATTTCTTGGTTCCTACTTCTGATCCTCTGATTTTTCGAACAACCATTCCTAGTATTAAAGTCTGAGAAGATTGATTCTGTGCTCCTCTCTTCAAAGAAATGCTAAGAATTGTCTTCTTTAGTTAGTGATTTGAAAATACTGCTAGACAAAGCCTTTATCCCACTTTAGGGGCAGCTGTTCGATTCCCCCTAGACACATTTCAGTACAAGTTACAAGTTTTAATAGAGATTGTATAGAGTAGGCTGATATGGGAGTACAGGGGCATGTTATGTTTTTAGCACACAGGAAATGGTTTTTAAGTGTCAACCGAGAATCAACCAAGCATTTGGATACACTGGCAACCTAAGTCGAGAACCAGGATGCAAGCACAAGCCTATAGAGGAGAGTATCTAGGCTGTCTTTACAGGATTAGGAGCAACAGTAGTAAACTACTGATACAATAGAGTCCTAACATGGGGTGTCAAAAGCAATAACACAGGTATGGTGGTAACTTAGTTAAATCCTACTTATATAGCATATATATATATATATATATATATATATATATATATATATATATATATATATATATATATAAAACTATTAGGAAAGGAATGGAGTAACATGACCTAGAAACCTAACCATCTAAATAAATAAGTTTAAATTGTACCTCAAATTGTGTTTTGATCACATTGAAGCATTCAAACAGGTTAGTTGGGCTTGACTCAGTACATCGACCCGTATCAGCAGCTCAGGACTTAAGATAAGTACACCTTGCCTTTCTACACAGCTTTATTTACATGCACTGTCTTTCATTATTCAGTTATTCAGTTTTTCTCATATTGTTGACATATATCTTTCATATCCTGCTTGTATATTTTCATCATTGCTATATAGACCGTGTTCACAGTTAGCTTTGTGTCTTATTGGATGTATTCACTTGTTCCTTGATGAAGTTGTGTCATAAGTCGAGAAGTCGTGAACTGAACTGTTTTACCTCCGTGTCTTGAAATCTTGAAGCTAATCTGCGAGTCCACAATAGGGACGAGGGTTAGTAGTTATCTGAGTCTTAAGCTAACCTGCGAGTCCACACTAGGGAAGAGGGTTAGTAGTTATTTGTCCACACCTGCAAGTCCACACTAGGGACGAGGGTGATGCTAGCCTGCGAGTCCACACTAGGGACGAGGGTTAGTAGTATATGGTTCACACCTGCTAGTCCACACTAGGGGCGAGGGTGATGCTAACCTGCGAGTCCACACTAGGGACGAGGGTTAGTAGTATATGCTAACCTGCGAGTCCACACTAGGGACGAGGGTTAGTAGTATATGCTAATCTGCGAGTCCACACTAGGGACGAGGGTTAGTAGTTGTTCAAACCTGCGAGTCCACCCTAGGGACGAGGGTTTGAGTATTCGTTTCGATTATCCGTTGACATCTTGACATGAGTTTCTCTCGTCCTTGCTCAGCAGTTCACTATGTGTAGACAGTGTACAGATTCGTGTTTATTCATTGCTCAGTTTTAATTGTTTATTCTGTATTTTTTCCTATGCATAATAAACTATTAGAAAGGCTCGTTTTTATGTATCTTGCTAGTCCTCTGAGGACCTGATGATCTCTTCAGGTTTAGCTGAGTTTGAATCAGGAGCAGTTGAGCAGGTTGAGCCAGCACCAGATCGCGGAGCTTTGCAGTTGAGGTTGCCTTGATTAGCAGATTGTATTCAGTTAGTGTATTTCATGTATTTATTTCTCTTTCCGTCTATTGGTAGTGGATTTGTGTCCACCGGACGTGACATCGAATCTTCGATATATTCATTTATATTCATTATTGTTCAGTTTCATGTCTTTTCATTGATCTTGATTGTGACATAATTATTTCTGTGGATGAGATATAGTTTATCATGAGATTCTATGTAGCTCCCCTTCCCGAAATTTTGAAATATTTTTTTTTATTTAATTGAGTTAAATGGTGATTTTTAGATTTTATAAATAATTATTTTAATTAATTATTACGGTAGGTGATTTAGCCATGATTGAGTTTTGAAGTACAAGACGACTAGGAATCACAATACGGATAGTGCAGTGGCGTGACTTGACTAATGTGTTAGCCATGCCAAGGAAGACCTAGCCATAGTGAAGTCCTAACTAGAAAAAAACAGGCCAAGTTGCGGCATGACCACTGTAAATAATCTAATTGATTATTATGGAGGTTATCAATTATTAGGGAACCCGGCTGCATCAAACCAGCCTGGACTGGACCAAACCTAGTCCCAGCCTATGTAGGCATGTATTGAGACCAAGGACGTCCATGCAAATGTACTTTCTGCATATGCCATTATTTTTGTATCTATTTTCGAATGGGGAAAGACTCTGTAAATATTTTTGTATGTGCATTATATGTATCTTTAATATAAATAGCATTTAATAATAGTTATACGATTCTCGGGGGCAGAATAAAGTGTGTGTATATTTAAATATATAATGTATTACTAATCTATTTTAGTTGCCATTAGGGCCAGTGTTATCAATAATATTATTGTTACTAAATATAGTCATTTATTATTATTGGTTATTTTATGTTATTAATTGATGGACATATAGGTATAAATTACATATTTCTGTGAATGGGCTCTATATTAAGAATAGACAATAGTAAGATTTTGTTTAGATTTTATGAAGGGTAATATATTTATATATATATATATATTGTGTGCATATAGATAAATATCGGTATATATATATATATATATATATATATATATATATATATATATATATATATATATATATATATATATATATATATATATATATATATATATATATATATATATATGACCATATATATAGGGATATATGGAAAAATAGATATAATTATAAGTTTATATATATATTTGATAATATAGGCCTATACATAAGCTTTTATAATTTATATATATATATATATATAAATATATGAATAATGATATATATATATATATATGTATATGTGTATAAGTGTATTAATATATATAAATATGTAATATATGTACATATATATATATATATATATATATATATATATATATATATATATATATATATATATATATATATATATATATATATATATATAATCCCAGTCAAGATTATACATAGGTATTTTGTGTATATTCATATATATATTTTATATATAGGTATTTTGTGAATATTCATATATATATTTCATATAGGAATAAGAAGAAAAGAATAAGCAGCAGTAGTAGCAGCCCAGGCCCACGGCCTATGAGGCCAGGCCCGAGCCCATTGGCCACAGCCAAGAAACCTATTAACCCAAGCTCGGCCAGCCGAGCAGGGGCCTCAGCCCCACAGTAAATTGCTAAATCCCCCCCCCCCCACAGCCGCTCATATAGGTAATCGAGAGATGTGAAACCGAGAGGAACAACTCGACAAAAACCAAAAACCCAAGCAAACCCTAGCCGCGGTGTGGCACCACCACCATGGGCGAACCCTCCCTGACATCCGCGCGCCACCGCCGTGCATCGTCGGCGGCCTGGGCCGCGCGCAAACGTGCGCGCACGAACAGGGACAGCCGCAACTGCAGTGAAGTGCAGACTTCACAAGGAATTTCCCGTCGCCACGCTCGATCGTTTTGCGTGCCGATTTCTCTGGTATGTCGACAACGTAACCTTCTCCGCTTCCCTTCAAATGGATTAATTTAGATCGTATTATATGCGTCGTGAGTCGAGCCCAAACTTGGTGAAAACTTGTTCAAAATTGAATATTTTCGCAGTCCAAACCCCCATGTTCGAAGACCGATAACGATCGATCTTGTAACAGTCTCGAAGTTGTACTTGAAGACAGTCATAGACAACATATACGGCAGTAAAACCCTTTTTATAAATTCCAATTTCATTAAGTAGGTGTAGAGTTATTCGATTCTAAAAATCAAGAAAAACCTAATAAATATAGTTTTTGAAAAATTAGAAAACCATCCACACGGCGTGCGTCCCGCCAAACCGGGCGACGTGGTCGCGCACCGAAGACATCGAAAGCTGCGTAACGGCTTCGGGGTCGTGTGGGCTTTGACGGAATTCAAATTGGTCGCGTGTGCGCGACGAATTTGATGCGTATCCGTCAAAATTTACCGTATCGTGTACGTTGCAAATTCCTTAATTACTTTGTGCACGCTCGTCAGATCGAGACGAAACTTGCGCCAGCAGGACCGTATCATTTTTTTGGTCCTGTATGCCAAGTTTGGTCCAATTCTGAGACCGTTGACAAAATCACCGTTTTACGGGCCCCACGGTTCCACTCAACGCGCGATTTTGTGCACGGCCCGCCGGAATTCAACTCTGGACATACGGTTGGGTTCGTATCGGAAAACTAGATCCGTAGACATGTAGTTTGATGATTTTAGAGACCGTTGACCCTGGCACGCTTTTCGGTGCAAAGCGGGTCCAACGGCGGACATCGTTTTTGCCCGAAATTACCGTTTTGCCCCTGTGTCCAGAATTGGACTTAAGGACAGGCAATCCTAGCTAATTTGACTATTTTGAGAATGTTGGTAATGTTTACTTCAGCTTTCGGAGACAGTTGTGATGACTTGGACTTTCTGACTGGATTGATTGGCGATACTTTGTTGGTTCTCCGTGCAACCTCCAGGCAAGTATACCTTGCCGAACATATACAATATTTACATGGTTTTCTTCTCCTTTATTGTATTCCTATTCATATTGTCACATGATTACATATTGTGATTGATTCGTCCTTGATTGCTTTACTTGTTCTAGAATTACGTGCACGTATAGGATGTTTGATATTGTTAGAATATTGGTCTCTTTGTGTTACCATTTTTCGTGATTGAGTTGTCAGTTTCTATATCTGTCCTTGACCATTCTCGACTGGGAGTATCTTGCATTGTACTACAGTTGAGACATACTATAGTTTGGGAGTATCTTACCTTGTACTACGACCTATAGCCGATTATTCTACCTTGATATCACTTGATTGACTTGACTTGAGACATGCCATAGATTGGGAGTATCTTACCTTGTACTACGACCTATAGCATATATTGATTGATTGATTGACTTGACTTGCGGCACTATAAATTGGGAGTATCTTGCATTGTACTACGATTTATAGGAGTCTACTTGACTTTGTATCCTTTAGGAGAGGAGATCGATACTAGAATTGGCTAATCTTGACTGGGATTATCTTGCATTGTATTACAGTCAAAACCTACTATAGATTGGGAGTATCTTGCATTGTACTACAAGCTATAGAGGTTAATCGATTGATTGGTTGCCAAGTCTAGTATTACATTTCCTCACGACTCGTTCCTTAGATGTTCTTCTTGCAGTGTTCTTGTTCTCCACACCTGTCATTTACTGTCATATTAGTAGGCATGTTTTATGTATCTTGCTAGTCCTCTGAGGACCTGATGATCTCTTCAGGTAGCTGATTGCACGGAGTTAGTTAGCTGAGCATGTGGTAGTTGACTTCATCTGCATGATTCAAGTATTTTGTTAGTGATATTGATTTACTATCCTCTCGTGCTCTCATGATATATTCTGCTTATCAGTTTAGCTTTATAGACTCATATCATTCTTAGAGTCTAATCGAACAATATGTTAATGGGCTGCAGACCATGACCCATACTTGTTCATTCTTGTTTTACAATATTCATGTGGATTGAGATATAGTTAGATTAGACTTGATACCCATGACCTGACAGCTTATACGTACTCGAGTCGGGCTGGAGTCCGCTCGATACGTAGCTGGCTTGCTCACGAGATCGCGTCCGAAAACCGGGTACGGGTCGTGACAAGTTTTTGTGGTGGCCCATGCAGGTCAGAGCATATCGTACCGGTTACGTAACTGTACTGGTACGAGCCTGCGACTTGACTAAACCCTTAGAAATCTCAATCCACTCTGCCTTGAAAATTCACCTAGAAATTTTCTACGTCCTTGAAAACTCTATATTTTCTCTCGAATATACTTCCTTGCTTTCCGTACCCTTGACTCTCGTTCCTTCCTATTTCGGGGTGACGAATGATCGTGCTGACTAGAATTCATCAGAGATTCTTAAGTTATATTAGAATATTGCTTGATTTTGGATATTTGGTTGTCTGATAGATATGAGGGATTATAGATGCCATATGTCCTAGATATATGTTGGAAGAACTGTTGACCGGTAGTTAGATGATTATAAGATTTTTGTGACCGTATTTTGAGGAGTAGTGCGACCAAAGGTGGGCAAAAGCCCTCAAGTGTTCGAAGTTATAAAATGACTAGAGAAGCTTGTAAAATATTTTGAAGAATTAAATTGAGGAGATTAAGGTAATATTGGATCTTCAAATTTTTAAGAAATGGTTATGAATTAGAATTTCGAGGACGAAATTATTTTTAAGGTGGGTAGATTTGTAGCTCCCCTTCCCGAAATTTTGAAATATTTTTTTTATTTAATTGAGTTAAATGGTGATTTTTAGATTTTATAAATAATTATTTTAATTAATTATTACGGTAGGTGATTTAGCCATGATTGAGTTTTAAAGTACAAGACGACTAGGAATCACAATACGGATAGTGCAGTGGCGTGACTTGACTAATGTGTTAGCCATGCCAAGGAAGACCTAGCCATAGTGAAATCCTAACTAGAAAAAAACAGGCCAAGTTGCGGCATGACCACTGTAAATAATCTAATTGATTATTATGGAGGTTATCAATTATTAGGGAACCCGGCTGCATCAAACCAGCCTGGACTGGACCAAACCTAGTCCCAGCCTATGTAGGCATGTATTGAGACCAAGGACGTCCATGCAAATGTACTTTCTGCATATGCCATTATCTTTGTATCTATTTTCGAATGGGGAAAGACTCTGTAAATATTTTTGTATGTGCATTATATGTATCTTTAATATAAATAGCATTTAATAATAGTTATACGATTCTCGGGGGCAGAATAAAGTGTGTGTATATTTAAATATATAATGTATTACTAATCTATTTTAGTTGCCATTAGGGCCAGTGTTATCAATAATATTATTGTTACTAAATATAGTCATTTATTATTATTGGTTATTTTATGTTATTAATTGATGGACATATAGGTATAAATTACATATTTCTGTGAATGGGCTCTATATTAAGAATAGACAATAGTAAGATTTTGTTTAGATTTTATGAAGGGTAATATATTTATATATATATATTGTGTGCATATAGATAAATATCGGTATATATATATATATATATATATATATATATATATATATATATATATATATATATATATATATATATATATATATATATATATATATATATATATATATATATATATATATGACCATATATATAGGGATATATGGAAAAATAGATATAATTATAAGTTTATATATATATTTGATTATATAGGCCTATACATAAGCTTTTATAATTTATATATATATAAATATATGAATAATGATATATATATATATATATATATATATGTACGTGTGTATAAGTGTATTAATATATATAAATATGTAATATATGTACATATGTGTATGTGTGTATATATATATATATATATATATATATATATATATATATATATATATATATATATATATATATATATATATATATATATATATATATATATATATATAATCCCAGTCAAGATTATACATAGGTATTTTGTGTATATTCATATATATTTTATACATAGGTATTTTGTGTATATTCATATATATATTTTATATATAGGTATTTTGTGAATATTCATATATATATTTCATATAGGAATAAGAAGAAAAGAATAAGCAGCAGTAGTAGCAGCCCAGGCCCACGGCCTATGAGGCCAGGCCCGAGCCCATTGGCCACAGCCAAGAAACCTATTAACCCAAGCTCGGCCAGCCGAGCAGGGGCCTCAGCCCCGCAGTAAATTGCTAAATCCTCCCCCCCCAGCCGCTCATATAGATAATCGAGAGATGTGAAACCGAGAGGAACAACTCGACAAAAACCAAAAACCCAAGCAAACCCTAGCCGCGCTGTGGCACCACCACCATGGGCGAACCCTCCCTGACATCCGCGCGCCACCGCCGTGCATCGCCGGCGGCCTAGGCCGCGCGCGCACGAACAGGGACAGCCGCAACTGCAGTGAAGTGCAGACTTCACAAGGAATTTCCCGTCGCCACGCTCGATCGTTTTGCGTGCCGATTTCTCTGGTATGTCGACAACATAACCTTCTCCGCTTCCCTTCAAATGGATTAATTTAGATCGTATTATATGCATCGTGAGTCGAGCCCAAACTTGGTGAAAACTTGTTCAAAATTGAACATTTTTGCAGTCCAAACCCCCATGTTCGAAGACCGATAACGATCGATCTTGTAACAGCCTTGAAGTTGTACTTGAAGACAGTCATAGACAACATATACGGCAGTAAAACCCTTTTTATAAATTCCAATTTCATTAAGTAGGTGTAGAGTTATTCGATTCTAAAAATCGAGAAAAACCTAATAAAAACAGTTTTTGAAAAATTAGAAAACCATCCACACGACGTGCGTCCGGCCAAACCGGGCGACGTGTTCGTGCACCGAAGACATCGAAAGCTGCGTAACGGCTTCGGGGTCGTGTGGGCTTTGACGGAATTCAAATTGGTCGCGTGTGCGCGACGAATTTGATGCGTATCCGTCGAAATTCACCGTATCGTTCACGTTGCAAATTCCTTAATTACTTTGTGCACGCTCGTCAGATAGAGACGAAACTTGTGCCAGCAGGACCGTATCATTTTTCTGGTCCTGTATGCCAAGTTTGGTCCAATTCTGAGACCGTTGACAAAATCACCGTTTTGCGGGCCCTACGGTTCCACTCAACGCGCGATTTTGTGCACGGTCCGCCGGAATCCAACTCTGGACATACGGTTGGGTTCGTATCGGAAAACTGGATCCGTAGACATGTAGTTTGATAACTTTAGAGACCGTTGACCCTGGCACGCTTTTCGGTGCAAAGCGGGTCCAACGGCGGACATCGTTTTTGCCCGAAATTACCGTTTTGCCCCTGTGTCCAGAATTGGACTTAAGGACAGGCAATTGTAGCTAATTTGACTATTCTGAGAATGTTGGTAACGTTTATTTCAGCTTTCGGAGACAGTTGTGATGACTTGGACTTTCTGACTGGATTGATTGGCGATACTTTGTTGGTTCTCCGTGCAACCTCCAAGCAAGTATACCTTGCCGAACATATACAATATTTACATGGTTTTCTTCTCCTTTATTGTATTCCTATTCATATTGTCACATGATTACATATTGTGATTGATTCGTCCTTGATTGCTTTACTTGTTCTAGAATTACGTGCACGTATAGGATGTTTGATATTGTTAGAATATTGGTCTCTTTGTGTTACCATTTTTCGTGATTGAGTTGTCAGTTTCTATATCTGTCCTTAACCATTCTCGACTGGGAGTATCTTGCATTGTACTACAGTTGAGACATACTATAGTTTGGGAGTATCTTACCTTGTACTACGACCTATAGCCGATTATTCTACCTTGATATCACTTGATTGACTTGACTTGAGACATGCCATAGATTGGGAGTATCTTACCTTGTACTACGACCTATAGCATATATTGATTGATTGATTGACTTGACTTGCGGCACTATAAATTGGGAGTATCTTGCATTGTACTACGATTTATAGGAGTCTACTTGACTTTGTATCCTTTAGGAGAGGAGATCGATACTAGAATTGGCTAATCTTGACTGGGATTATCTTGTATTGTATTACAGTCAAAACCTACTATAGATTGGGAGTATCTTGCATTGTACTACAAGCTATAGAGGTTAATCGATTGATTGGTTGCCAAGTCTAGTATTACATTTCCTCACGACTCGTTCCTTAGATGTTCTTCTTGCAGTGTTCTTGTTCTCCACACCTGTCATTTACTGTCATATTAGTAGGCATGTTTTATGTATCTTGCTAGTCCTCTGAGGACCTGATGATCTCTTCAGGTAGCTGATTGCACGGAGTTAGTTAGCTGAGCATGTGGTAGTTGACTTCATCTGCATGATTCAGGTATTTTGTTAGTGATATTGATTTACTATCCTCTCGTGCTCTCATAATATATTCTGCTTATCAGTTTAGCTTTATAGACTCATATCATTCTTAGAGTCTAATGGAATAATATATTAATGGGCTGCAGACCATGACCCATACTTGTTCATTCTTGTTTTACAATATTCATGTGGATTGAGATATAGTTAGATTAGACTTGATACCTATGACCTGACAGCTTATACGTACTCGAGTCGGGCTGGAGTCCGCTCGATACGTAGCTGGCTTGCTCACGAGCTCGCGTCCGAAAACTGGGTGCGGGTCGTGACATTCTAGATTGCCGTGACTTGTGTATAGACAGCGTTCTACCGCCAATACTGCGGCGTAGGCTGGGCTTGGACACGCTTCGTATCCGAAAAATGGGTGCGGGTCGTGACATGAGTTAGGCAAAGTTATGCCGGTCGATCTAAGCCATTTCTAGTACTGTCCCGCTCTATCTGCGGTTGTCAAGTCGCGTAGTCCCTCGAGAACAAGGCTCGTCGTATAAAATATATGACTTGAGCGATAGCATCACCTAGAGAACAAGGTATATCTAAGACACGAGCCACGGATCGTTAAAGATAAGTATGCCACGGATAAGGAACACGTTACGTTCAAGTTAAGCTAGAAGACTACTTAGTAGTCGTTCCCTGGGTTCAAAGGATAGAAGTCCACGCGACTGGTTGTCGCCGAGACCGGTCCCGCTACTTGGGAGTCTCGATAAGGAAGTTCACGCGAGACCGGTCCCGCTACTTGGGAGTCTCAAGGGATGCACGTGGCATAGTCTGGTTCTATAGGTGCACGTAGCATAGTCTGGATCCATAGATGCACGTTTGCATAGTCACGCGAGATCGGTCCCGATACTTGGGAAACTCGATAAGAATCTTGGAAAAGCATGTTCAGGATAATGAAGGACTTGGTAGATCGAGTTGAGTCTGCATGGTCATTGGACAACTTGTCAACAAGGTGTAGTCTTCTCGAATGATCGTCGGGGCGCCGGGATCATGTCAGCCCGGAGGAAGCATGTTACGGCTCAAGTAGGATGCTGGATAACCGCATGGGAGATTCGGCACTTTCGGGGCTAGCTACCCGCGGAGGGATGGGCCGATATCCCCGAGCCAGTTCAAGCTAGCTTGACATTGCTAGTGACCACCCATATAGATGGGTCGACAGAATAGCGGCAAACCGCGTATAGGCCTTTGGATTGAGTCTAGAACTTGAATGCATATCCAGTCGATAACACAATATCTGGGCCCAAGATTGGACTGCAATATAGGTATCGTGCTTGATACGATACTTGGCGTCAGGATGTTCATAAAATCGACACTATGTTTTACAAGTCTTGTCTAAGTTGGTTTTTGAGTCGAACAGGAAGGCCGCAAGGCGGTAGCATGAATAAGTCTTGATAAGTCTAGAGGCGTGACCTGCACAAGTTGTCTCCTTGACGTCATTGGAAACTAGAATAGATAAGTAGATGTCATGGCACGACCCTGCCGTCCCGAGTTAAAGTTCGGTCAAGTACATAAGCGATGAGGCACTGCCTCGATCGAAATACACGTTGGCATTATAGCACGACCATGTCATGGCACATCGGTTTGGTCAGACGTCTACATCTTAAAACTGATCCTAAGGCAAGACTAGAAAGACAATCGTAAAGGGACTTGTATTGCACAAAGTAAATAAACGTGTCGATTTTGTTTGGGTGGGTGAGAAGCTCACACCACTAGTACAGTTGAGTACTGACACCCACACAGTTTCCATGTGCAGGAACAGGTAGAAGCCGATGGCGCGAAGCTCGCTTGGATGCGTCGAGGCATAGAGTTCCTTGGCGTCTCGAGGCATGTGGCCGCGTGAAGTCAGGACTTATACGGGACATAATATATGGACATTGCCTCCCGAAGCTTCCGTTGGCTCAAGTATTGTATCGAGAGATGAGAGAGAGAGCAGAGTGACTTGTAAAATAAGAGAAAAGTGAGCTTGAGAGACTTATAATCATGGCCTTGCGCCCTATTATAATTTTATTATTCAATATCAATAAAGAGCACTTTTGAGTAACTTGTGTTTTGCCTTTAAATATCCGCTACATGTTTCAATATTTCTGCTTGGGACTTCTGTGCGACGACCCCGTCGCAGCCTCTGTAATCAGCCGTTATGAAACTGTCTTGCACGAGCGCAATCTAGGCTCGTGCGGCATCACGCCTTAGCGAGGACGATCGCTCCTACGGGAGCGAGGCGTGACAATCTAGTAAATGAAATTCATGGAAAATCTAGATAAAGACAACTTTTGCTTGATTGATAGCGCTACCACTCACACAATCCTTAAAAATAAGATATTTTTCTCCAATATCGCTAATAGTGCAAACGTAGTATCCATGATAGCCGGCCCTGCTCACATTATTGAAGGCTCTGGAAGAGCACTATTAATTTTACCCAACGAAACCCACCTATCTATACAAAATGCCTTATACTCTCGTAGTTCCAGAAGAAACTTACTGAGTTTTAAGGACAAGGGCTAACGGGTATCATATTGAAACCATGAGCGAGGATAATAAAGAATATATTTGCGTTACCTCTAGAATAGGGAACCAGAAGTTCATTCTAGAGAGATTTTTCGACTTATCACTAGGGATCTACTTCACTCACATTGGGGTAGTCGAGTCTCATATCTCTATGAGCCAGCAGCTCATCTCTAGTTCAGGATCCATCATTGGCCAGGTACCAAAAGATACCCTCAACTTTAAACTTTGGCATGACCGTCTGGGCCATCCTGGGACTATGATGATGAAAAAAATTATAAATAATTCCAGTGGCCATTCTTTAACAACTCGTAATATACCTAATGGTCATTTTTGTGTCCCATGTTCACAGGGAAAACTTATTACGAGATCCTCAATCCTGAAGATTAGCTCCGAATTACCTCATTTTCTTTATAGAATTCAAGGAGATATTTGTGGACCAATCCACCCCTTAGTGGACCTATCAGATACTTTATGGTATTAATTGATGCTTCATCTCGTTGGTCTCATGTTTGTCTTTTATCATCCCAAAACTTGGCTTTTTCTAGTCTATTGGCCTAAATCATTAATCTTAGAACCTATTTTCCTGATCAAACTATCAAATCAGTAAGACTAGATAATGCAGCTGAATTTACCTCTTAATCTTTTAATGATTTTTGTCTATCCTTAGGAATAGAGTTTGTCATGCTCCGTTCCCGCAGGAGCGATCGTCCTCGCTAAGGCGTGATGCTGCACGAGCTTAGATTGCGCTCGTGTAAGACGGATTCCATAACGGCCGATTACAGCGGCTACGACGGAGTCGTCACACAGAAGTCCCAAGCAGAGACATTGAAACAACAGCAGAAATTTGAAAGCAAAACACAAGTCATTACAAAACACTCTTTTATTGATATTAAAACAAATGTTACAATGGGGCACAAGACCAAGATTACAAGTCTCTCAAGCTCACTCAAGCTCACTCATCTCACATTACAAGTCACTCAGCTCTCTTCCATCTCTCAATGCATGTCTTTGAATCAGCGGATGCTTCGGAAGGCGATGCCCATACATTATGTTCCGTATAAGTCTTGAATCCATGCGGCCACACGCTTCGAATCGCCAAGGAACTCCGTGCCTCGACGCATCCAAGCGAGCTCCGTGCCACGAGCTTCTACCTGCGCCTGCACATGAAAACTATGTGGGTGTCAGTACTCAACTGTACTGGTGGAATGAGCTCCCCGCCCGCCCATACAAGACCAACACGTTCAATTTACTTCGTGCAACATAGTCCCTTTTACGATTATCTTTCTACTCTCAGTTAGGACATAGACTCTCGGCCTATTTAGTGCCTCTAGACTGCTACCGTGCTATCACACCGAAAACTTTCGTATCCTTGCCTCTAGACCTTTCTCGTGCTTGCATCGTCAATGCACCGACTCATACTTGACTTTGTACCATACTCTGGGACGTAGCGACTCGGTCGTACCATGAACTCGATTCGTGCTTCAATATCGCTGAGGCAGTGCCTCCTCGCTTAGTCTTGCATGTACTTGTGTTATGACAACGCGGCCGTGCCTCACATTTCGAGGTCGTGCCCAGCAACTTAACGTAACTTCACCCAACTTGTTCTATGGCCCTTCTCGACTTAACTCGCAACAGCCCAAGTCTAACTAATGTAACTTTATGCCAACGACTTAACACACGATGCCATATCTCGTGCCGAAGTATGTCGCCTTCGTTGTAGCCAAATCTTAGGCCTAGACATTATGTTCTAACTGTGTACACCATCAACTCGACTCCATCCAAAGGCTCACACGCGGATTGCCGCCCGTGCCGACCTATCTATATGAATGGTCACTGGCATGACAAGCCATCATGGACATAGCCTGGCAAACGGGATCCTTGCATCGCAAGTAGCGATCTCCGATGCAAGTCCCCGAACTACCATTACCTATTACCCAGCTCGGCTATTACCGTGTTTCTTCCTAGGTCGAGTCGGTCCCGTGGCCCCGGGGTGCCGCTCGAAGAAACAATCGCCCTTTCGACAAGTTGTCCATGACCGCGCACCTACGCTAACTTCTAGACTTAACGTAACTGCATGGTCTCATCATCGTCATTTAGTTCCTTTGCTTTACTTCTTCCACTTTTCATACTTCTTTTGCAGAGCCCAAACCAGGGTTACCTCGGCGACTGACCTACAGTCCCGACATATTTTCTCTCGGCGACTAACCATCGCTTAAACTTAATATTCTTTGAACTCATGGAACGACTACTGCATAGCCTTCCCACTTAACTTGAACATAACGTGTTCCTTAAGCATCGACAGATCGTGGCTAACTTTCTATTGAACCAACTGTGGCTCGTGCCTTAAACCAACTTGTATTCTACACAACGCCATCACCCAAGTCATACCTCTTATGACGGGCCTTGGGATCGTGGGACTATTTAACTTGACAACCGCAGAAAGAACGGAACAACACTTGGAATGACCTAGGTCAACCGGCATAACTTTGCCTAACTTAATCGAACATACAACTTAACTCGAGGAGCGAGCAAAGGCTATGCCAAGCCTTGCATCGAGGAAACGCGCATGCTTTATCGAACATTTATGCGGGCGACGCCTATGACTTAGGCTAGTTCATGGCTTTATATCAAAGACCAACTTTCATTCTCCCAAGCCGCGGGATGAAGGACCGAGTGTCATTTTCAAAGCACGCCGTGCACCAACTCTAAGCCGACCGTTGGACCTTTCCATATTCTAACTTATTTCGATCTGTCGAAATTATTCCCTTAGCTATGTGGATTCGTATCTTTTATTATCAAGCCTACTTGTGCAAGTTGAAAATATATGATTTATTATGTGAAGGCTAAGATGAGGCAAGTTCACCGAAACTACCCTACCTGAACGAGCGGTCACCTTGACCGAACGATGTCTTCGAGCAGCCGTTGCGAGGCTAAGTCCAAACGCCATCGGCATTTCGATTCCTCCGATTGACTGAGCGGGACGGGGCACTACATCATACACCACTCAGAAAAAGTTTCGTCATCGAAACTAACTGAGTACACTTATCGACTTATACTTGATTCAACATCTTATGTTTCTCGCACATACTACTCATATGCATTCCCTCAATCCGAGCCACGCTCGTGCTTATCGCTAACTTAGTCGTAAGGCACACCAACCGATCAACCAACATTCAAACTCGTCCCAATTCAATGATCGCATTACCATCAACATTCCTTCGAAACTCACGATCTCAAAAATCTTCGACACTTTCCCGTTCCTCAAGTCTCACTTGATTCAACATATCACTTGGTTGGATCGTGCCTATATTCCAGGTGTCCCCAAAATACATGCATTTCAGCTAAGCCTTGTGATAAAGCATTCGCCATCACCACTCGAGTCGGATCATGCACATATTCGGGCGTCCCTGATATACGTGCATGTCAACCGAGCCTCATGAGTGGTGCCTCCACAATTCCTATCGCTTCGCACCAGAACGTTTGCCTAATCGCTAGGCTATGTCTTTAGGCTAAGGTCATCCGTCAGTATTGGAATCATAGTTTCCAAACAACAATATTAACGCTGACCCCATCCTAAGGTCAAACCAAATCGATAGTACGAGATTTTCTACCCAAGTTCGTATCACTCCGATTTCTAAACATCGAGCATCGATTTCCTACACACATCCCAACATTTGTCGTACGGGATCTGAGTCATTCAGCAAAGCACCCTACGATATATCACGTTTCAACTGATTATCTCGACATATCAATATCACTCGTTCATCAAGCCATTTCGTATCGTCTATCTCTTCGAACACGTTCGACATAGATCACCTATAATTCATTCTCCAATCAAGCACGCTATGACACAATTCGTCGCTAACCAAAATTTTACATTCCATATTCCCTAAGTTATCTATTCTAATTCGCGTAATCGATTACAAGGTCGTATGACTTAACAATATGCCACGCTCCGATCTTAAGCGAGTCCGATTATCCACGGTGGGCATAAAATCACCATACAACGCTCCCGTAGAATAATCATTCTCATGTTCAACAAATCCTCGAGTTCATTCTCGATGCGCGGATTGGACCTACTTAATCCTCGAGTTTGTTTCATTCGACAAATTTTATGTTCAACCAATCCTCGAATTCACCTTCACATCAAACCAACAAGTCGAGACAATCAAAGTTGCCACATCCTAATTTTTTTGAGTTCGATCATTTTCGCGACATGAATCACCATGTCAGCGCTCACGCGAAATGATCGCCCCAAATCCGACATAACGCATGTGCGAGGCTAGAGTTGCGCTTGCACAAGACAAGATCGTCGACGTTGTGGTTATCAACGTAACCATCAAAACACGATCATTTTCATCCGACATTCATCTTAATCAAAACCCTAAGTATAGCATCCGTCAGAACAAAAACACTTGCATGATCGTCAGTAGTCGAGTCAATTACCCCCGAGTTATCGTATATCGATCTTTGATACGCCTCAATACCATCGACGATATGCGTAACCTGACGATCTTCCTTTGCAACCAATTTCGAGTCGTGCGAATGATGCTATCGCCCGAATCTATAATCTCCTCGACATTCAAGTTCAATTTCGATCATTATCCCTCGAATCATTCACAACATCAATTTCTCAAACCCAAATTCATGTATTGTTTATCCGTCTATCTTAAGTCATCGAGCAACGTTTTTCTCTAAATCACATCATTCCTTTCTAACTCAAATCATCGAGCACATCCGTTCCAATCCTCAGAGTCGTTTGCGTAACTTCAAAATTCAACTTTTTCATGCACGCTATATCCCTATCGTGCTAACTTTTCTATTCGATCCACCGATCGATTTCCTTTATCAAGTTATCCATTCGCTACACATTAACTTTTTCTCGATTTGATTTCAGCTACTCAATCATTTTTGCGTTTCATACTTGCACAATCCTCAATCCCGTGCATATTTTATGCGTGTCAATTTCTAGGTTGTTTGAGTCAGCTCGTCAAATCTTAAGACTATGACTTATTCAACGATACTCGATCTACGGCTTTGCATACACTCGACGCTTGCTGATAGACTCGTCGACACACCGTATTTTCAATCGATCGATCGATATTCTGAGACTATCGCATACACCACTCAGAAATGAAGTCATTCAACAAATTCTCAAATCTATCATTCGAATCAAATCGACTTCTTTGAATCTTCCTTTCGAACTATTCCTCGAATTTCAAGCACGCTCATCTATATCGTACCGATGTTATCGTCGCTCGATAGTACCCCTATCGATAGTCATCTCATTTTACTCAATCGAGTTCAACTCATTCGTACTTGAAACATTACGAATCCCACACTCGACTTTTCTAAGGTCAACGCAACTTTGGTGTATATGCCCAGTCCGACATAGCCAACCGTGCTTACGCGAACCATCCTTTTTGTTTTGTTAAAAATTGTTCTCCTACGTTTTGCAAAGTAGATAGACTTATTGTATGGACATCATGTAGGACATTTGAGAGAGAACGCACTAACGATATCAACTTTACGGAAGCAACAATTCTGAGTTTACGGAAGCAACGGAGTTAAAGAATTCAATCGATAGTCCAAGGACGTAAAGCCACGCTCTGATACCATTACGGAAGCGTGGTGGGCCCATAACCCACAGGTTCCAAGATCGAAACCTGGCTCTGATACCATTATGTCATGCTCTGCTCCTGCAGGAACGATCGTCCTCGCTAAGGCGTGATGCCGTACGAGCCTAGATTGCGTTCGTGCAAGGCGGGTTCCATAATGGCCGATTACAGCGGCTGCAACGGGGTCGTCGTACAGAAGTCCCAAGCAGAGACATTGAAACAGCAGCAGAAATTTAAAAGCAAAACACAAGTCATTACAAAATACTCTTTTATTGATATTGAAACAAATGTTACAATGGGGCACAAGGCCAAGATTACAAGTCTCTCAAGCTCACTCAAGCTCACTCATCTCATATTACAAGTCACACAGCTCTCTCTCATCTCTCAATATATGTCTTTGAATCAGCAAATGCTTCGGAAGGCGATGTCCATACATTATGTCCCGTATAAGTCTTGAATCCATGCGGCCGCACGCTTTGAATCTCCAAGGAACTCCGTGCCTCGACGCATCCAAGCGAGCTCCGCGCCACGAGCTTCTACCTGTACCTGCACATGAACATTATATGGGTGTCAGTACTCAACTGTACTGGTGGAATGAGCTCATCGCCTACCCATACAAGACCAACACGTTCGATATACTTCGTGCAACATAGTCCCTTTTACGATTGTCTTTCTACTATTGTCTTAGGATCAGTTAGGACATAGACTCTTGGCCTATTTAGTGCCTCTAGACCGCTACCGTGCTATCATACCGAGAACTTCCGTATCCTTGCCTCTAGACCTTTCTCGTGCTTGCATCTGTTTGCCATTAAAATTGTTTTTGATTGAAATCTTAATACAAACAGAACAGTGTTACAATGTAGGACTTAGATGTAGTCCTAGGAGTACACTTTTGTTTAAGCTGGGTTCCTTAGTGCCAATGGAGCGAGTGGTAATGCGTTGACTCCGTTGACCGGCTGACGACAGTTATCGGTTCTCTGAAGGTGTTGATTGCCCTGGGTGCTGGAGCTTGCTGAGAGGAGGAAGACGTTGAGTGTCTAGAACTGCCTCTCTGGTGATTCTCTGTTGTAGACTCTGTCTGTGTTGTGAGTCTTTTATGTTGTCTCTGTGTGTGCCCTGTGTGAAGGAGATGATCCTTCTATTTATAGTTTTGCAGGCCGGCTGCTCATGCGCGTATGCAGGATGCGCCGGTGTGGGAACGCCACGTGGAGGTTGCTGATGGAGGCGCACGGATGCTGCGCCCTGATCGAGGGGGAGAACTCTTCATACTGCTGTTGTGAGCCGGCACGTAGCAGAGAGAAGATCTTTCCGTTGCTGAAATCTTGGACGAGTTGAGTCAAAGGACACATGTCATCGACCCATGGTTCGAAGATCTCGGATTTGGTGGAGAGGAGTAATCTGGTGAGCTGCGCCTTGGATTGGGTGCAGGAGGAGGCTGCGGCTCATAACCTTTAGGAGTTACAAACCATTTGGGGCGCATGACTTCTGAGGCGCATGCAGGCAACTTTTCTTCTGTCTTTCGGGATCAGAGAGCAGTCTAGGGCGTATGGCTTTTGAGGCACATGCTGGTTTGGGCGCATGGCCGCGGAGGCGCATGCGGATGGTTTAAGGGGCAACGTGACAGTGGCCGTCAAAATAGAGTCATGATGATGCTGACGTTGGCGACGCTTCGTTCTCTGAAAAAGCTGTCAACTGTTCAGACTTTGGGAAACATGCTGCCAACTCTGTCAGTTCAGCATTTAATGTTTGTGACATTCGATGGACCGCTGAGTGGGCACGTTGGTTGGTGTTCCACTCGGTATGGGAATGTGAGAGGGGGCGCATCCTCTGTGATACGCCGGGTGTTGCAGGTTGCATTGGCACGATGCGCCTGATGCTGAAGAGCGCATCCATGTGATGCGCCGTTTGGCTGGCGCATCCGACATGTCTTTTAATGCTGCGGCTATCTCGCTCTTTCAAGTGCTATAAATAGCCGTTTGGCTGAATTCGAGGCGTCCGGTTCATCCATTTAATGCAAATTCATTACACGGAATTCGGAGGGCCATCCACTTGGCACGTGGGTTTGATCTGCCCGGCCTATAAATAGTGGCATGGAGAGAAGATTGGCTTCTCATTCCCTCACGTACTTCCAGCATGAACTTGATCATGCGAGTGCATTCTGTCGACGAAGTGCTCCCGAGGGTGAAGATGAGACGCTGTGTTGTCTTCGATGCTCTTGAAGGTGACTGTTACATCCAAAAGACAGAGTCGAGGGCTTCTGAGGCAGGCGGAAGGTGCCTGTTGCATCCAAAGATAGGGATGTTCGGGCCCCGTCTCCGTTATTCCGGAAGAGCCATAGATCGGAATGGCGGTGCTAGGCTCTCTCTTCCTTCAAAGTGGGTGTCGCCCACTCTGGTTGTGTTGAGAGCTCCCTTGTGCTGTGGTTTCGATCACGGTCTTCCTTGGGCTTTGGAGGCTCTTTCGAAGCCTCCCCTGGCCACAGTTTTGCCGTGCTCCTCCTTGATTCCAGCCAGAGGGTTAAATGCTTTGTGGAGCATTTATCCGGTGACCCTGGCTGGAAGGGCGGCACATAGCTGGGCTCTGCTCGGCCAGGTGAGCCTGGCTGGAAGAATTTGGTTGAAGGGATGCACATAACTGAGCTGTATGCACATAACTGAGCTGCTGAAGAGATGGTGGGATGCGCCTGGTTGGAGGCGCATGATGTCTGCTGCGCCTGACTGATGGCGCATGGTGGTTGTTGCGCTTATCTGGAGGCGCATGATGACTGATGCGCCTATCTGGGGGCGCATGGTGGCCGCTGGCTGTAGACTTTAGGATCTTTCCTTTGTAGAAATTCTTCTTTGTACAACCTTTTCTTAGACATGTAATAGACTTTTGCATATAAATAAAAAGTCTTCTTTCGAATGTCTATCTTTATTGAACTTGCTGTGAAGTCTGAGTTCTGGCACATGGGCTTTCTGGTTGTGAAATTCCATGCTTCTACAAGACCCCCTTCAAAGTTTTCGAAACTTTTGAATAAGTTTTGGAATACTTTGAATAAGAAGCATGGAGGTCAGGGCGCATGATTGCTGGGCGCATGCCTGTTCGGGCGCATGCTTTTCTCAGTTAATGATGATGATGCCTCGGTAACCGAAAAGATAAATGATGATCTTTCGATTTTATTTGCTGCTATCTTTGCACAGAACCCGAGGCGACGGCTGAGATCACACGTCATCTGTTCACGCGTGTGACCAAGCCCTATAAATAGGTAAGAGTTGGAGAGAGAAAGGATTCTTCTTCTCTGTGCCTCTGCTTCTTTAGAGTTTTCTTCTTCAAAACCCTAACTTCTTCTTCTTCGAGAGAATGGCTCCCAAGACTCCTCGCGGTGCTGCCAGCAAGGGGAAGGAGAAAGCGAAGGAGTCCGCGGAAGTTGCGGCGGCTGTCGTTCCCCGTCGTCCTGTCGAAGTTCGGCCGGAGGTGGTTGGTAAGTCTCATTGTCCGTACGCCAACGCACATAGACTTTGAGTCTTTAATGATGTGACGCGGTATTTGTCCGCCGAAGCGCATGGGTTTAAACCCTGGTGATGCGCCGAGGCTATACTGCTGACGCGCATGGGTTCAAACCCTGATGATGCGCCGAGGCTATGCTGCTGACGCGCATGGGTTCAAACCCTGATGATGCACCGAGGCTATGCTGCTGACGCGCATGGGTTCAATCCCTGATGATGCGCCGAGGCTATCTCCTTTAGACACAATGAAGAAGACGACGGAGGCGCGGGCTGCGTTGGATGCCAACATCGCGGAGATCGACGTCCATATACGCCGCCTTGAAGACCAGCGGGCCCAACTCCAACTAGAAGCTGATCGTGTCCTGGCTGAACACGTGGCGTTCAAGCAGGAGGAAACGACCCTTACTCAGCGGACCTTTGCTTTATCTCAGCAGCGACGACAGCTTGATGAGAAGTACGAGGGCGAAACTTCCGCTGAGTCTGTCGAGTTGATGCGTCGAGAGGCCGAGCGTCGAGTTCTGGCAACTGTAGGGACTCGTACTGCTGACCTGAGACAACGAGTCAGAGAGCTCTCGACCCATCCCGGAGAGGCTTAGGGATTGTAGCTTCTTCCTTTCTTTTGCAACCCTTGCTGGGGAAATAGCGTATTTCTGTACTCTTTTTTTTTTGAAAAATAAAGAAATACACTATCTTTTTTTTTGTGATGTGTTTATTTTTTGGTTTCATGAACTTGATGATTTATGTGGACCTATTATCTTCTGCGCACCTTGGCTTTTAGGTACAGATAATAAGTTTGAAGGAACCAACATGTTTGCTCAGAGGTAATATGGACATGGCAATCATTAGGTTCAAATGATAGGATTTTCCTACTCAGAGGTATTTATGGACGTGGTAGGAATGATCATGGGGGATACGCTGAACAACTCAGAGGTAATGTGGACGTGGAAGTTCTGCGATCAATGTACGACAACGCAGGGGTTGTTTGTACGGGATGTTTACTCAGAGGTAATGTGGACGTGGTAAACATGAAGGATAGCGTTAGCTCACGAAATGTAAGGTTCCGCTTTGTAGGATGTAGAGAGACAACTCAGAGGTAATGTGGACGTGGGTATCTTTCTACGGAAGGATGCCATGGAACATCTGGGTTCCGAAAGCATTTGATTTTGTGAGAAGAGGTAGTTTGGGGAAATACATGCCTTGGAGGATGTCAAGAATAGTACTTCTTTAGGAACTTGCCGTTGATGGGCATCATGAACAAGTCCCCATTGGGTTTGGCGAGGCGGTAAGCACCGTTTGAGTATACCGTCTCAATGATGAAGGGTCCTTCCCATTTGGGCTCGAACTTTCCTGGTGTCTTGTGAGTTAACACCATTGGTCTTCTGACTGCTAGAACCAGGTCGCCAACTTGGAAAGTTCTTTGTTTGACCCTCTTGTTGAAAGCCTGTGATATACGGGCTTGGTAAAGTTCGATGCGTTGTTGAGCTAGGAGACGCTTTTCGTCAAGTGCCTCCAGTTCTCTCAGACGACGACGTTGATTGTCTTCTTCTGTGAGTTTGTTTGTGATTGCTACTCGGAGTGAGGGGATCTGGATCTCGAGAGGTAGTACCGCTTCACTCCCGTAGACCAGGGAGAATGGTGTGTTGCCTGTTGGGGTCCGTACCGTTGTACGGTAGGCCCAAAGACATTCGTCGAGCTTTTCGTCCCAGTCACGTTTGTTGGATGACACGACCTTTTTGAGCAGCCTGACGATAGTTTTGTTGAACGCCTCGGCCAATCTGTTTGCTGCCGGATTGTAGGCGGTTGACGCCACGTTTTGAATACGATTCTTGTCACAGAATCTGCTGAAAATGTGGCTGATGAACTGAGGACCATTGTCATAAATGATCCGCCTGGGTACTCCGAAACGGTAAATGACATGGTGTTTGATAAAGCTGACCACTCTGGAGCTTTTTACTTCTGCTAGTGGGACTGCTTCCGCCCATTTGGAGAAGTAATCGGTGATGGCCAGGATGAAACGATGTCCTCTTGATGAAGGAGGGGTGATCGGTCCCACAATGTCCATGCCCCAGGCTTCGAATGGCCAGGAGGCGACTGTAGGATGTAGAGGTTCAGACGGTGTATGTATGAAGTCTGCATGAAGTTGGCATGCATGGCACTTCTTAGCATATTCCACTACGTCAGCGGCCATGGTTGGCCAGTAGTAGCCCATACGTCGCAGTCGATCTTGCAACTTAGGACCTGGTTGGTGAGCTCCGCAAGTTCCGTCATGAGCTTTTCGAAGAGCTTCGGCCGCTTCTTCGTTAGACAGGCATCGAAGGAGAAGCCCGTCGAAGGAGCATAGGTACAGCGTTTTAGTGGCTGTATCGTAGTAGAATCGAAGAGAGCGTCTCCTGACTGAGACGGCTTCCTTCGGGTCCTCTGGAAGGATTCCGTAGACGGCGAAGTCGATGAATGGGAATCTCCAGTCTCGGACATTAACATCGGTGTTTGTCGGCATGGCGTGAGCCATTTGCAAACATAAGTTGTTTCTGGGACAAATCAGGTCTCGGCCAGTTACCGTGACATAGTGTTGCGTCCCAAGGGGTGCGGCCAATGAGGCTGCGAGGCCAGCCAGAGCGTCAGCCTCCAAGTTTTGTAGACGGGGTACATGTTCGATGAAGAACCCAGTGAAGGTTGAAATGATGTTCAATGCAACTTCATGGTAAGGGATTAAATCTTCATGGCGAACCTCGTATTGCCCCCGAATCTGGTTTACGACGAGTTTCGAGTCGCCGTAGGCTTCCAGATGATCCACCCCAGCTGTTGTGCTAGCTGGAGTCCCATGACGAGTGCGTTGTACTCAGCAACATTGTTGGAGCACGGCTTCGAAAGAGAGTATGCGCGTTGGATGACCAGCTGATCGGGGGAGACCAAGACTACCCCCACTCCTGCGATGATTTGGCCGTTGGGGCCCGTTCTTGAAGCGCCGTCGAAGAACATCCGCCAAATGGGGCTTTCTTCAGTGACGTTTGATTCTTGGACTTCATCCGGGATGTCTTCATAGAGTTTTGAAGATTCTGGGATGGGGTGTGCAGCTAAAAAGTCAGCCAGAGCCTGACCCTTGACCGCCTTCTGCGGGACAAACACCATGTTGTATGGCGTTAGTAGGATCGCCCATGTCGCTAGCCGAGAATTTAATGACCCTGGCTTTGTCATGAGAACCCTGAGTGGATTGACTCGGGAGATGACGTGAATTGTCTGGCCCGAGACGTAATGACGAGTCTTCTGAATGGCAAACACCAAAGCCAAGCACTCCTTTTCAACGAGGTTGTACCGGTGTTCGGCCCCGATGAGTGTTCGACTGAGGTAGTAGATTGCTTGCTCATAGCCTGCATCGCTGTTTTGAGCCAGCAAAGCGCCGAGGGAATGATCCATGGCACGGACGTAGAGGAGGAATGGTTTGCCGGCGACAAGTGCCACTAGGACTGGCGGGCTTGTTAAGTAAGCCTTGATGTCGTCGAAAGCTTTTTGGCACTCCTCTGTCCAGACGTAAGAGACTCCTTTCTTCATGAGCTGAGTAAAGGGTTGGCATTTACCGGAGAGGTTTGCTATGAACCTCCGGATGTACGCCAGACGTCCCTGTAAGTCCCGAAGTTCTCGAAGGTTCTTCGGAGGGTCCATGTTGAGGATGGCTTTAGTCTTCTCGGGATCGACATGAATGCCTTTTGCCGTGATGACAAAGCCCAAGAATTTGTCACTAGAAACCCCTAGGAAGGATTTAGCGGGGTTCATTTTGAGTTGATGTGCCCGCATGAGATCAAAGACCATCCTCAGGTCCTGTAGGTGATCCCCTTTGAGGCGGCTCTTGACTGTGATGTCGTCAACATAGCATTCGACTGTCTTGCGAAGATGTTGACGGAAGATGGTACTCATCGCTCGTTGGTATGTTGTACCGGCATTCTTCAAGCCGAAGGGCATTACTGTGTAGCAGAAAACACCTTTCGGAGTCCTGAATGACGTGTGTTTTGCGTCATCGGGGAACATCTTGATTTGATTGTAGCCAGAATACCCGTCCATGAAGGACATGCGTTCAAAGCCACATGTGTTGTCGATCATTACATCGGTGATTGGGAGCGGGAATTCATCCTTCGGGCAAGCAGAGTTGAGATCCCTGAAGTCGATACAGACTCGTATCTTCTCGTTCTTCTTGGTGACAGGGACGACGTTGGCTACCCAGTCCGGGTGTTGTTCCTCACGGATGAAGCCACTGGTCAAGAGCTTGTCCACCTCCTGATCGATAGCATTCATGATGTCCGGGCGGAAGCGTCGCTGTTGTTGTTTGATAGGTTTGGCATCTGGTAAGATGTTCAACCTATACATCGCGATCTGTGGATCGAGACCCGGCATATCTTCGTAGCTCCAGGCGAAGACGTCGATATACTCTTTAGCCAGTTGGACTAAAGATTCTCGGTCTTCTCCTTCCAAGCTTTTGCTGATAAAGATGGATTTAGAAGAAGACCCATCCCCGAGGTCGATCTGCTCGACTTCGTCTTCGGTGGGAGGTTCTCGTAACTCAAAACGAGACTCCCATTGTTCTCCTAGGCGTTGAGCCCAGGGTTCCTCTTCGAAGGGTTCCGGCGGTTGGTCTTTGCCTTCATCTTTCTGAGGTTGCGCCGATGTCATGTTAGCTGACAGTACTTTTCTGAAGACTGATCCGATACTGGTATCGGAATCCCACGTCGATGCTTCAGACGAGTGGGAATGTTCTATGTCTTCTGCGTCTGAACTCTCTGGAGTTGATGGCGGCGTAACATAGCCTAACCCCCGTCGAGTCCGATTATAGTAGTCCTGTAGCTTTCCATTGGGCATCGAAAGCCGGACAGGGAGATGCCGACCCTTGTCGTAGTTTAAGCCTTTGTTGCTTTTCAGGTCGTAGCCCATCTTTTGGATGATGCGCTTTGCCGTATCCGTGTACCGATAGACTTGTACTCTGCCGGTATCAGGTTCGGGCTCGATTGACGGGAGGTCCCGATGACGCTCGATTTTGCCTGAGATGATGGTGCCTTCGCCTCGGCTTCGTGGAGGGACTATGAAGACACCTTGTGACGGGACTACTCGATTATGATGGACGGTCGTTATTTGTGTTTGCAACGACCGTAGAGCGTTATCTAATGTATACATGGCATTCCAGTGTGGAAGACAAGAATAATTAAAAGACACTCTATTATTGATAAAGTACGAGATCTTATCCCGTGGGATTACATTGTCAAAGGAGGGTGCCTCTACATCAGCCGAGATATATTCACCAAGCTCCTCGTCTGTAAGAACTGGGGGCGGACTAGGAGAATCCACCACAGCTTTGATGTCGGGGTCTGAGAGGGTTATGTGAGCCTTCTCTGACACCTTGGATGACTGCGGCGGCTTGCCTTTGAGACGCACCTTGAGAGGCGCCTCGACTGCGCCTCCGGTGAGTGGTGCCTTCCCTTGTAATTTTGCCACCAGGGGAGCCGATCCTTGAGGCGGTTTTCCCTTGAGGCGTATCTTCAGGGGTGCTTCGCGAGTCGGTGCTTTCCCTGATAGCTTGATGCTCATTGGAGGCGCCTTCTGGGGAGGCTTGCCCTTCAATCGGATTTTCAAGGGGGCGTCAGGAGTCGTTTCAGGCTCCAAGTCCGGCTCTGTTGCCGTCTCTGCCTCATCATCGGCGTCGTTGGCTTCCTCCTCGTCAAGTGGCTTGTACAAGTCGGAATCGGTGAAGTAGGCCTCAATCCCTTTGAAGGGATCGATGTCTGCAAACTCCGTCCGGATGACGCCGTTGGTGGATACATATTTCATGCATTGGTGGAGCGTGGAGGGCACCACCATGTACTCATGTAACCATGGTCGTCCGAGTAAGATGTTGTAGTTGACTTCGACATCCACCACATAACAAGTCACCTCAGTTTTGAGGCTGCCGATGTGACACTTCAGTCGGATCTTGCCCAGTGGCTCGCTCTTGCTAGCGTTGAAGCCACTGATGGTTGTATTGGAGGGCGCCAGCCGGTACATTGGGATCCCCAGCTTTAAAAGCAGCGTCTTTGGGATAATACTTAGGGAAGACCCCAGATCGATCTGAATCCTGCTCACCTTTACCGAACCGATGTACCCTGTGTAATACAATGGTCGGTTATGTCGGTGATGCTTGAGCAGCATGTCTTGTTGGATGAAAGTTATGTTTGGGATAACTTCATCCGCACAATGACAGTGTGCACAAGTAGTTGGGAGATCTTCAGGCTGCTTGACCTGACTGAGGAAGGATTCGGCGTCCTTTAGAGCTTCGCAGAGAGCTTCTCGGGAGTCCTTGGAGAGACGCAGGAGCTCGAACAAAGACAAGCGTGCAGGAGTACTAGCCAGTTGTGCCAGTATGTCAAAATTGTAGGGCTTGGCCAGCCCCGAAGCATTTTCTTTCCGCAGAGGTATGTCGAAACGGGCCTCCACTTGCTTTTGTTTATTGGCTGCTGAGGGCTTGGATGGACCCTCCTCAGGGATGGTGCCTGGAGGCACCACTTCGGCGGCAGCTTCACCGGGCTGGGAGTTCTATTGTGCACGCGTCTGCACTGGAAGCGCCTCTTCCGTTGAAGAAGAGACCGTGCGGCAAGACTTGATCTTCCTGCCTTTTGTTTTGGAGGTAGGGCGTGCCTCCGGTTGAGTCACCTCGGAGACGAGGTCGGGATGAACCCAGAGGACCTCTCCTCGAGATATGGTGAGTGGGACAAGTCCACTCACATTGTCACGGGTGGGTGGCAAGTTTACCACCTCCATTGTCGCCTTAGGAATGGGGACGACGCCATCTTGTGTGGTAGTTGGCGGCAAGGTGCCGAACTGAAGTGACACCACATTAGCTGACACCGTCTTCTCTTCGTAGTCGACGGAGATTACATCCGCATTGATCATGCGCTGGATGTAATTTTTGAGGACGTAGCAGTCCTTAGTCGGGTGTCCGACAAACCGATGGTAGTGACAGTACCTCGGGTTGTCCACTTTCCCGACTTCATCGGGCCGCTTCGGGTCCGGGAGCTTGATCTTGTCACCCTGCTTCAGTATCTCAAAAAGTTGCAAGGTGTCGTCATCATTGAAGGAATAAACCTCCTTGGGCCTTGGTGCCAGTGGAGGCTTTTGAGTAGGCGCAGATGCGCCCTTCGAGGCATTAACAGTCAATGCCTGTTTCCCCTTTGCTTCTCGTCCGGAGTTGTTGGTTACGGACTTTTTCCCCTTATCGTCAAAGGCGGGGAAGCTGACACCCAGAAGACGTGCATTGGCCGCCTTCTTCTCTGCAGCTTCAGCTTCGATGATTAAGGAGCTCCAGTCGGGGGGAGGAGTAGAGTTAAGCCAGAGCTTTACTGCAGGCAGTATGTTCATACTGCAAGCGGAGAGAAGCGCATGCTCTGGCATGCCTGGAGGTAGCCTGAAGCAGGCCTGACGGAAGCGTTCGATGAATGCCCGAACCGTTTCCTTGTCCTTCTGGCGTATCTCAATGAGAGATGCCATCGTCATGTCCTTCCCACCGTCGTAGAAGCGGTCGAGGAAGAGGCGTGTCAGGTCGTCGAAGGACGATATGGAATTATCGGGGAGGCTGCAGTACCAGTCATACGCCACCCCTTTCAGGGCCCCAACAAAGATGCTGGTGAGGAGCGCGTCCTCCTTCGAAAGATGCCCTGTCTGCGACTGGAAGTACGTCAAGTACCGTCGTGGAGAGTCCTTCCCGTCATACGGCGTGAGTGTTTGTGGTTTATACTTTGGGGGATAAACCACCTTGTTCCACTCAAGGGGATAAGGCTGGGGAATGCCCATCTTCTGGCGCTCCTCCTGCCTGTTCTTGGACTCGAAGCGCTCCCGCAGATCTTTGATCATTTCGACCACGTCCTCCGTGGAACTAGGAGTCGGGGAAGGAGGTACCACCTGGAGTGGAGCGTTTGAGGGCTCCGACGTCCGGGGTGCTTCTGTGTCTGAGGGTGCCCGTTGAAGGGGCACACTCGACTCTCCATTGGCTCCTGGGTCGGGACCAGTTGAAGGTGTCCTGATCAATGCTGATCGCATCTCAATCACTGCTTGAGTCAGTGCTTGCATTGAGGCATAGAGAGTTTTGAGTCCACCCTCCAGTGAGTCTATGCACTGGACAATGTCCTGTGGCGACGCATCAGTCTCAAGATCATCCCCGGTCATGTATACTGTCATGACACGGTCGGAAGTGGATGGATTAGTTGAGGCTTCACTCTCAGCCTCGCTCTCATGTGGGGGAGTCACCTCTCCTGGTGCTTGGCCACCCCCAGCCACATTCTGGAGTTCTTCTTCGACAGGCGTATCTGCAAGGGCCTGACTGTCCTCAGCTCTGTCTTGAAGGGCTTCTTCGTCTCCAGCTCTACCCCCGGCGGTGTCCTGGAGGACATCCTCATTCTGAGGGGCTTTAAGGAGGCCGACTTCGCCTTGATGAAGATCCGCCGCAGCTGTGCTTTGGACATCTTCGTCTTCGGAACGAGGCTCAACGAGAGTCTGGCTACCCCCAGCTTCCTCCAAGGACTTCTTCCTCGACCGAGTGCCTTCGAACACTCCGGAGGTCGAGACAGCTGCCTTGGTTTTCCTCGGCTGGCTTTTGGATGAAGACGAGGAATTGGCAGTCATCTTCCGGACTGATGAGGAGTTGGAGATCACGTTGCATGAAGCAACCTTTGGCTCCTGTTCTGCTGACACCTTCGTCCCAAGGCGATGTCGGAGGGGTGTCGATGATTGTAGTCGTTGGAAGACTGACTGCTTTGGCAGTACTGCCGTCTTGCAACAGCAGTTGATGGTGACCACTGCACAAGTATGCCCCATGAGAGGCACATCGTGCTTGTTGGTCAACTCTCCTGACCGGCGCTTGTGAGTGATCACGTTACGCAGGTCGTTGGAGGAGAGTGCTACCCTCACACCCCTCTCAGGCGCATGGCAGAGCCAAGCGTCGGGGTGGTCGGGAGAGTGCTGCGCCCCCTGATCTAATACCAAGCAGGCATCACGATCAGTAGTGGGGGAACCACAACATTTGAAGTGACTTGAACGGACCTCAAACGCACAACCAGAGGAGGCGCGGGAGTTCAAGACCACTGAATTTGCCTCCCTCGACTTGGTTGTGCACGCAATGAATACGCCCAAGCGAGATGAGGACTTTGAAGGTCGACTCGTTGTCGGTGCAGAAGCACTTGAGTCAACCTTGTACAGCTTGCCATCGGCAGCGCGCGTGATTGTAAACGCGTGCCTCTGGCCGGCTGCTGGCATAGCACGTTTGTGGCGCATGGCCCGTGCCGCCTTGGATTTCTTCGTACCAGCCCGCTGGGGCGCATAGTACTCAGCATCCAAATTCTTCTCGCCATTACAGCGAGTGAGTCTGTCAAAGATAGAGGCTCTTTGTGGCGCATCAGAGGTGATACGCGGGGAATTGGCTGCGCCCCTGCTCCGTCGATGTATCTTCCTCGCCTGAGAGGAAGATGGCTGGGGAACGTGATCGGCTGCACGCTTCCCCGAGAGATGCGCTGCATCAGAGGGCGCACCTTGACTGCTGAGGACGTCAGCAGGAAGGGAAGGCTGGACGGGCGCTTCCCCTTCAACGGTGGTGCCCGAGGCGTCGACTTTGCGCACCCAGACTGCGCGGGTCTTCTTCGGCTTCGACAGCCGCTTCGAAGGGCTCGCACTTCCTTCAGAAATGAACTCCTCGTACGCCTGTTGATTGAGGCTCACTACCAGCATCTTGTGGGAGGAGCCCACCTTCACGTCGTCGGCCTGTGACACAACTTTCTCGGTAGAGGAGAAAGAAGTCCCCAGCAGAGTCGCCAGCTTGTTTGCCATTAAAATTGTTTTTGATTGAAATCTTAATACAAACAGAACAGTGTTACAATGTAGGACTTAGATGTAGTCCTAGGAGTACACTTTTATTTAAGCTGGGTTCCTTAGTGCCAATGGAGCGAGTGGTAATGCGTTGACTCCGTTGACCGGCTGACGATGGTTATCGGTTCTCTGAAGGTGTTGATTGCCCTGGGTGCTGGAGCTTGCTGAGAGGAGGAAGACGTTGAGTGTCTAGAACTGTCTCTCTGGTGATTCTCTGTTGTGGACTCTGTCTGTGTTGTGAGTCTTTTGTGTTGTCTCTGTGTGTGCCCTGTGTGAAGGAGATGATCCTTCTATTTATAGTTTTGCAGGCCGGCTGCTCATGCGCGCATGCAGGATGCACCGGTGTGGGGACGCCACGTGGAGGTTGCTGATGGAGGCGCACGGATGCTACGTCCTGATCGAGGGAGAGAACTCTCCATACTGCTGTTGTGAGCCAGCACGTAGCAGAGAGAAGATCTTTCCGTTGCTGAAATCTTGGAAGAGTTGAGTCAAAGGACACGTGTCATCGACCCATGGTTCGAAGATCTCGGATTTGGTGGAGAGGAGTAATCTGGTGAGCTGCGCCTTGGATTGGGCGCAGGAGGAGGCTGCGGCTCATAACCTTTAGGAGTTACAAACCATTTGGGGCGCATGGCTTCTGAGGCACATGCAGGCGACTTTCCTTCTGTCTTTCGGGATCAGAGAGCAGTCTAGGGCGCATGGCTTTTGAGGCGCATGCTGGTTTGGGCGCATGGCCGTGGAGGCACATGCGGATGGTTTAAGGGGCCACGTGACAGTGGCCGTCGAAATAGAGTCATGATGATGCTGACGTTGGCGACGCTTCGTTTTCTGAAAAAGCTGTCAACTGTTCAGACTTTGGGAAACGTGCTGCCAACTCTGTCAGTTCAGTATTTAATGTTTGTGACATTCGATGGACCGCTGAGTGGGCACGTTGGTTGGTGTTCCACTCGGTATGGGAATGTGAGAGGGGGCGCATCCTCTGTGATGCGTCGGGTGTTGCAGGGCGCATTGGCACGATGCGCCTGATGCTGGAGAGCGCATCCATGTGATGCACCGTTTGGCTGGCGCATCCGACATGTCTTTTAATGCTGCGGCTATCTCGCTCTTTCAAGTGCTATAAATAACCGTTTGGCTGAATTCGAGGCGTCCGGTTCATCCATTTAATGCAAATTCATTGCACGGAATTCGAAGGGCCATCCACTTGGCGCATGGGTTTGATCTGCCCGGCCTATAAATAGTGGCATGGAGAGAAGATTGGCTTCTCATTCCCTCACGTACTTCCAGCATGAACTTGATCATGCGAGTGCATTCTGTCGACGAAGTGCTCCCGAGGGTGAAGATGAGACGCTGTGTTGTCTTCGATGCTCTTGAAGGTGACTGTTATATCCAAAAGACGGAGTCGAGGGCTTCTGAGGCAGGCGGAAGGTGCCTGTTGCATCCAAAGATAGGGATGTTCGGGCCCCGTCTCCGTTATTCCGGAAGAGCCATAGATCGGAATGACGGTGCTAGGCTCTCTCTTCCTTCAAAGTGGGTGTCGCCCACTCTGGTTGTGTTGAGAGCTCCCTTGTGCTGTGGTTTCGATCACGGTCTTCCTTGGGCTTTGGAGGCTCTTTCGAAGCCTCCCCTGGCCACAGTTTTGCCGTGCTCCTCCTTGATTCCAGCCAGAGGGTTAAATGCTTTGTAGAGCATTTATCCGGTGACCCTGGCTGGAAGGGCGGCACATAGCTGGGCTCTGCTCGGCCAGGTGAGCCTGGCTGGAAGAATTTGGTTGAAGGGATGCACATAACTGAGCTGTATGCACATAACTGAGCTGCTGAAGAGATGGTGGGATGCGCCTGGTTGGAGGCGCATGATGTCTGCTGCGCCTGACTGATGGCGCATGGTGGTTGCTGCGCTTATCTGGAGGTGCATGATGACTGATGCGCCTATCTGGGGGCGCATGGTGGCCGCTGGCTGTAGACTTTAAGATCTTTCCTTTGTAGAAATTCTCCTTTGTACAACCTTTTCTTAGACATGTAATAGACTTTTGTATATAAATAAAAAGTCTTCTTTCGAATGTCTATCTTTACCGAACTTATTACACAAGATAACTTGGGGGTTTCTTGTAGCAGCAGGCGGTGAACAAGGAGAATGAGATACGCTAGCCATGACAAAAATAGTATCTATGTTTTGAGATAAATAAAGAGAGCGAGGCACTGAACTTGAACCGGGGTCACTTACTGGTGAGTTTACAACTGTCGGTGACTTTGTTGTAATCTTTGATAGTATAGCCTACATACCCTCAAAATTATCCATGTGCAAGTCTACAAGTGAGATCATCTCATCTTTCAATGATGCTAGTTCTTGAGATCATCTCATCCCTCAAGAAAATCTTTAATTCCCTTTGTATATGCAGGGCTCAGTCTATCCTTTTCATTCATCCACTCTTTGTTAATTGGTTCCGACATACTGCACCATAAAATAAAAACAAAAAAAATCAAGGCTAACTAAGATAAATACTAAGCATAGGAGTTAAATTTTGTTAAGTATGGGTCACGGAGCTAGGATCCATTCATTAAAAAGAAGGGTAGTATTTATTAAGAAACACTATATAAAAATCTTTTTTCATATACCAAATGGTTGCCTACATGCTTCGCATTATAAAAGGAGAAGTTATTAAGCTTTATGATATCATTTTTCTAATATCGGTGTTAAAAAAACCAGTAGTAGTTATTAAGCTGATATGGCAATTGCCATTAAAAATAGGTAGTAGTTCAAATAGGACCCGGTAGTAGTTCAAAAAAAATCGATAGTAGTAATTATTTAAAGAGAGAAAGATATAGCATTTGTCATAGTTTGCTACTGATTGAAGGGCTTCAATGCTGGTTACACACTACAAATTCGCTGTAAAACAACAATGCTCGATGTTTTGTTATAAAAACATCAAGGTTTCACAATAACAGAAAATTAAGGACCAACAATCACTATGGCATAATCACATACCTCTTGTGTAAAGGCGCCTTAGATGGATCTAAATATGTCGGTGCATATATACCCACCGGCCACACTATATGAGGTTAGTTGCCTACAAATAAGATTAATATGTTAGCAACATAGGCTAGTGCAATTTTGATTGAAATTTTTTTTTTGAGACAATAGACTAAATAAACAAAACTAGGATTTCTATTTGCCAACATTCCTCAGTATTGTTCAGAAAATAGAAAAAATGTAGGGTTTCTTACTCAATATCACTTATCAAAATTTCTAACAGAATTGACAAACCATACTGACATTTCAAAAAAAAATGTGAACCCTACTAACCATAGAAAAATAAAAATAAATAAAGGAGAACTTACTCGACCCGATCAGACCTTGCCCACCCTCCACTGAGTTCGGCCGCTACAGGTGGACAAGCACCTCAGGTGGACAACTTGGTGGACGGTTGCCACAGGTGGACGGCCCCCACAGGTGCACGATGTGCCGTAGGTTAGGGTTTTGTGAATTTGAAGGGAGAGAGAACGGATGGTTGAGGGAATTTGTGAGAGAAGAGAATTGATTTGGGGGGTGGGGGTGGGTGGGGTTATATTGCAAAATTGGAGGGAATTTTCACAAGTAAAAATTTTGGTTGTGCGCCTGCCTGAAATTCTTGGTGTGCGCCTGTCAATTGAAAATTTTAGGGTGATTTTTTTTGGGGGGGTTATATTAATTTGGGTGTCTTATTGCTATTAAATAATAGTAAATGGTTACACGGAGAGAAAAAAAAAAGCATATTTGTAATGTACTAGAGTAAATACTAACGGATCTACTGTGTTGCTAGTTTGTAACGAATTATACCCATTAGAAACAAAAAAAGGGGCCATTAGAAATTAGACAATTTGGTGTAGTGATAGTGTTAGGAGTTTAGTACTTACACCTCAAAAAATTTGGTTAATCTCTTTGTACCATTACTTATGTCTCACAAAATATCCACCATTTAGTTACATAATTTGATGCAACTTAACTCTAAAAGAACAACACAGGAATCCACCATAGAAATTGACTAAATATCCAAGAGATTTTCTTAATGAAAAGTCTGCAAATTCTGCCAACGTCCTTTGTTCAATTTGTTCAATCATATATTCTAAATCACAATTTTTGTCAAGTAGCACGGGTCATGACTCGAACCCATTAACAAAATTAAATTCAATCCATGGTCAACAATTCACAATATATCTCGTATTCCCTCAAACAACCAATGAAATCATGTAAAAAATAGAGGAATAATGTATAATATATGTTTTGTACATTTAAGTACGTTTACAATATTTTTTATCGATTAGGAATTTTGGATCGATGTAAAATATTAATTATCAAATATTTTAGGTTAATGAATAAGGGACCAATAATCGATTTAAAATTCAAATGACTAATATTGATGCTAAAATCTTTATTGTGTATTAAAATTAAAAAAAAATCAAATTAGACATTTAACTTTGTAACGACTATATATAAGTTATTGTGAGATCAACATGTTGCAACAGTTATTTATTCTTTCAGCAATGGTTATCATAATCGTTGTCGTTTAACAAAAAAATTGCAATTAATCGCACAAAATCGTTACAAATAAAAAGCCCACTCGGAACAGGTTACAAAAAGCGTTACACAACTATTGCTAACAGAGAATCTTTTTATAAGGCTTTATGTAAGTGTTGCAAATAGTAACGAATTTGCAACAATTATTTAAAACCCTTGCATAATCATTGCAAATTCATCCCACTCTGACAACACTTCCATAAAATCGTTGCTAGACCATTGTAAAAAAGAAAAACTTTTAGCAAAAAATTATGAACCATTGTACAAGGTGTATTAGGTCACGGTTAATCTATAGCTTTGCAAATATATTAAATTTGTAAACCGTTATGTCAGCCGTTACTAAATTGTTGCAAATTATAGTTCCAGCAACACACATATAACCGTTACACTAAAACCGTTGTGAAATAGGGGTATTTCTTGTAGTGTGCATAGTCAGCAAATAAATCTAAACGAAAGACAACCCTTAGGCTAGTCAAGTGGGGATCATACCTCCACCTTAGACTTGAAAGCTTTTAACCTATAATTTATAGTGTAGGTTGATAACGATACGATACGACCGATACCGATATATTTTGACTTTTCCTTATCCGATATCGTCGCTACCGATACTAACCGATACCGATGTTGGGAGTCTCTTTCCCAGTCAATTCAACAAAGATAATTGAACAAAAAAGACCAATCATCAAGGGTGTAAAAGCATAGTAAGTTGTAAAAGCATATAAATGAAGAAAACTTATTATTAATGGTTAAGCTTTAGAAATTCTGATAGTTGTTAGATATTTTTAATGATTCATTAATTGAATATATGACATAATCTAAGGTATAAAGCAGCATTTTAAAGAGTAAAATAGAGTTTAAAAAGTCATGATTTTTACAAGAATGAAGATAAGCTATTATATTAGGCTTGTCTTTCGAAGCCGTGGAGGGATGGGTTTCAGCACATGACATATCCATTTAATCATGAGATGCTACCAAGTGAGGTATCGACCTAATAAGACCAGCATTTCAAATAATAACCATTTTATAATGTTTCTTAAACATTGTAAAATGATATGACATACACAACGTTTATATAAAGTGGTAAAATAAAATTAACTTTACAACATCAAACAAACATTGTAAAATATAAAAAAATTGCAACATTTGATAAACGTTGTTGAACATGACATTTTTATAATATTTTAAGTACATTGTCAAAATAAATAACTTTGACAACTTTAAATAAATGTTGTCAAAATTAATAAATATTACAATGTTAATAAAATATTGTTGAAGACAGTATTACACAACTTTTGTGAATGACCATTGTAGAAGCCTTAACGTTTGAATATAAAACGTTGTTTGTACATGTATTTTACAACGTTTTTACTATAAAGGTGGTAGAAGACCCCCCTTTTTAACAACGTTTTTAGGAAGTGTTGTAGATGGAACGTTGTAAAAGAGGTTTTTTCTTGTAGTGGTGTAAAGCACATATTTCATGTATATTTTCAAATTTTATTTTTATTATTTATAATAAATATTTAGCAAGAAGGTATTTTAAATATTTGAATATTTATGTTTATTTTCAAAATTGTTTATCTAAATTATTAAAAATGTATTTTAAAAGAGATATTTCCTACTACTATTTAAAATATTTATTCTCATTTTCGAAATTATTATGCTATTTAAATAAAAAGGTAGTTTGAAATTTTTCCTGTTAATACTTAAATATTTATTATGATTTTCGTAATTAATTATTATTATTTATAAAAAGATAATTTGAATTTAGTTGTGATAATTTAAATGGTGATTTTATTTATTTTAAATAGTTTAATTTAAATATGTAAGTTATCTAATTGGAATTGGTTTAGATTTGATTTTGTTTTAAAAACAAATGTGACAATTATCTATGGGAGATTTAAAACCCCTGCCCCTTATCCAACTAGGAATTCCTACATCCTATAAATAGGCAGGTACTCCTCCATAAATTCCTCACATCGATAAATTTCTCCACAAATATAAGTACATCGTGTCTGTGTCCGTCTAAATTCTTATTCCATATTTTTACATATACAATTTCAACCTCTCCGTGTCGGACACACCCCGACACAAACGAATTCCTAACCCTATATGACTCGACCACCGCCTCCTGGCTACCCCGGCCAAATACTTATCTCCCCCGACTCCACAAACCACCCTCTCTACCGATCCCGGCCAACTCCAGCCAGGGCCGACCATAGCACCAATGCCATGGCCACCTTCCGATCCCCTGTCACGACCACCACCAGAATAACCCCTCCAACACCCGAACTCCATCACCGAGCCCCAGCCATCACTACCACCACCTCACCATCACGATCACAACCCCAAATTTATACGTACACACACCACCGCTCTCTGCGACCCGACACCGCTTCCTGCGACCAACACAAACCAGCACCGTGACCAACGCCAATCCCTGTCACCGCCACCACACGACCAAACCACCACCATTAGCACCACAGCCGACCAACACCGCCGTCGTACAGCCCTGGCCCCTTCACCCGGCCACCCTCGACTCTGAACCCATCTCCCCGCCACGGCCATTCCCGGCCGCAGCAGCAACCACCACCGACAGCCACCAAAATTCCCAAATAAGCAAATAAATAAAAAACCCAAACCACAGCCATCACTCACCTCCTCGTGGCCGGCGTGCTCCGCCGCGTCGAGAATCCACCGCCGTCCGCCGTGACTGATGGAACCGCCGCCCTAGTCCTCGGGCCCTTCCTCCACCGCCGTCCGTCGTGACTGCGCTGCCCTGTCCCCACCGGCTCCGTCGGGTCTCCACGAGTTCTTTTCTCTCGTTCGCTCTCTCCTCCGTGCCTTGTCGACCAGCGAGCCCGCCCGAGCGCCAGATCCGCGGTCGCGTATGCCTTCCCGACCGCGTAGAGCCCGAGCGCCCCCTCCGTTCCTCTCTTCCCTCTCGCCTCTTCTTTTCCTACGTGCGACCCCCTCTGTTGCCAGTCAGACCGCGAGCGCCGCCTCCCAGCGCATCCAGCCGCGCGTGCACCTCCTCCACCGCAGAGTCCCGCAGCTCCCTCACGAATCCAGGTGCCGTCGCGCCCCTTGCCGCCGGTGAAGCCACCGCAGTTCTCCTCCGCCCGCCTCCACCTTCTCTCTCCCGCTCCCCGTCACTTTTCCCCCTTTTAATTCCCTCTCTCTCCTCTCTTCCTTCCTTTCCCATCTTTTTCTACAGGTACGATTATTTTTGTTGTTGTTGGTTCTATTGAAGTGTGGTTTTGTCTTTTTGTTTGCTTTTTTTGTTTATTTTTTTTTTCACTTTACTTTTTAATGAGAATAGATACATTTTTATATTTTTATTATTATTAGGATTATTATTATTATTATTAATTAATATTACTATTTTTGATTTGTATTATTGCTAACATCATAATTAATATTTATTATTATTATTATTATTATTATTATTATTATTATTATTATTAGTATAATCATTATTATTATTATTTATTACCTGAAATTAAGATATTCGTGTAATCTAATACTTTATATTTTAAAATGTATGTATGTATGTATGTAAATAGCATTTTAGTATTATTACCATTACAATTAGCATAATATTATTAATATATTTTGTTACAATTATTTGGTAACCAATATCAATATCATATTTTAAACTATAATATTTACCTTACAATTTAATTTAGTTTTTAAACCAAGAATATAAGATTATAAATTCTTTTGATTTTGTGAATATATTTTAGCCCTAAATCGTCTTTAGATTTTTAGTCTTTCTAAATATTTTTGACTAAGAGTCATATTTTACAAACTTACAGTTTAGCCTACAACGATTTTTGATTTTTCAAGCATTCACCTAAAAACATATTCTTACTAATAAAATATAGATTTCTAAATCTAAATATTCTATTTGACAAAGATATAGTTTGGCCTAAATAAGTTATTAATATTTTCGAATAATTATTTAAAACATCTTGTTTATGAAGTTTAGTTTCTATTATAAGCATGGCTATACAAACTTTGGGTTTTAGCCTAAATCTATTTATTCCTTTGTTTTCAAATATTTATCAAAATTGTTTACTAGTAAATGCATCTTTAAGTATTTAGTTTTCTAAAATCGTATATATATTATTCAATCAATTTCTTTAATTATCCTTTCGTCCGTGACTAATCCCATTATTCATGTTACCTCGCCAATTCTACACTAGCTTGTGTCGACCCGAACTAATTTGACCCTTCTGGACCCAATAGAACTGTTCGTGCCACCATCAGAGGTCACCTTGCATAGTTATTACACCGAAGACGTAGTTCATGCCATATTGATCATCGCAGCACACCAGGCGTCCTACCAGGCAAGACACCTTGCCTATACTATTTAATTTCTTGCTCAATATCATGCATATTTTATTTCTTATAAGTTGTTCTTTCAAAGCCATATGTAGTTGTAAATTACTATACTTTAGTTTTCTTTATGCATTAGGCCTAGAGTTAAGGGACCACCTGTCACGCCCCGATTCCGTAGAATCGATAGTCATCCCCGGGCGTGATGCCGTGCGAACCTAAGTTGCGATCGCACAAGGCATAGTCATAAGGTTATCCGAAACACAACATCAAGTTAGAGTACGCAAAGAAATTGAATGACACATTTGAAATAGAAATAGACTTTTTCATTGATGATAATAAAACTTTACATAGACTCCTTTACAATCATTGCCGCGCGGGCTACAACATGACTCGACTTACAAAATGAACGCCGATGAGATAGTCGTTCCATACATTACATCCCTTTTTACAAGCAAAAACCATTACACATTTCCACCTGCTATCGAGGCGAGTCGAGTCGTCATCTTCTTTTGGACTGAGTGCGGATCTTCTTCAAAAGGAATCCAGAAACAAGCCTTTATACGCGGACGAGGCTTCAAAAGGGTTCACTTCGCCTTGAGCTTTCAAGTGGCACGCCCTTCGTAGTTCGGGGTACCTGCGTGGAGAGCGAGGATCAGTACATTACACTTTGTACTGGTGCGTGGCTATTTAAGTTCCAAGTTCTTATTTGGTTGAAGAGTTTATATGACTTAAAGTATGAATATTTCTAACCATCCTAATGAATTACAAACAAGCATATGACAAGCATAGTAAAATTTACGTTGAAACTTACCGACGGCGGCCCGCCGCGCCTTATGAAACTTACCATATTCTTCCCTGTCAATTGTTCTCATTTCCATACCAAGTACAATATTTCGTGTGTTGGTCACTGGCTCCCAGAGCCATCGTGGACTCCTTCTAGCTTTTATTAGACGAGGCCCTTTCAGCGCGAGTAGCGAGCCCCGCTGCAAGTCCTCGCCTAACATTGTGCCCAGCACAGCTTATGAGATGTTTTCTTCTTGGCCGCAACGGTCCCGTGGCCCCGGGTTGCCGTGCGGGGAAACTTTACCTAGTCGACAAGTTGTCCATGACCGTGCAAAGACCATTTTCCTTCTTTTAGTTATTAAGACAGCCTACATTCTCTTTAAAAACCCAATCATTTTACCGTGCCCGTGCCCTTGCATTCAATCTTTAATCCGCAACAATACTATCGATTTACCAAAGAAGGGGTCAAGAAGAGAAGGGTCAGCCACTCACCTTGAGTTTACTTCGGCGAGAGAACTTATTGGTCGCACTAGACGTCGCCTACGCGATTACCTGAAATCGCACAAGCAACCGATTAGTGTAGGAGGTGGAAAATTATGACACGCTGTCATTTTTATCCATACGCTTAAGGACAGATGCCAGCTGAAGCCATACGCTCAATCAGAAGTCATACTCTCAAGGCCATACGCTCATCAAAAGCCATACGCTCAGTGGATATTTTTTATTATTATTTCTTAAAAATGACAGTACAGCATACACTAAATGAAGAATGAATCTGACGTCTCGTCTTTCGTGTAAAGATAATGGTCATGAAAAGAGTAACCGTCATTCGGGATTTTGAAGAGTTGGTTTTGTCTTTTACGAGGACAGCTCAGCAGATCATTAATGCAAAAGCCATCATTACTGTCAATTCTGACAGTCTGTCAACCGTCATATCTGCAGTCACGATGCTCGAGAAAATCTTTTTGACAGTTTATTAAAAGATATGGTGTATCAAAGAAGATTGATGATAGCCACGTGGCCATTTCTCCAATGAGCGTATGAAATCTATACGACTCCTTCTTCTTCCCAGCCAAGTGAGCGTATGGACCTCACGTGACTCTTCACCCAGCCAAGTAAGCGTATGGACTTCACAGGACTCCTTGCCAGCCAAGTGAGCGTATGGGCCTCACATGTCTAAGTGAGCGTATGATTCTTCCTCAAAAGGCAGCGTATAGCAGTAGTCATATCCAGAATGACTTTTCAACGTGCAGTCAACACACGTTCTTACGTGTCCTGCACTCGGTTACCCACTTCTTCAGAAATTATGCAACGTGGCTGTCATGCCATCAATTTCTCCTGAATATGCTCTACTACTTTCAACTGCACGCTAATGTGTCTCCATCAGATTTTGCCACGCGTCCCTGCAGTTTTGCACACGTCTAGTAACTGCCTGAGCGTATGCTTAAGGGTAGTTATCCTGAACTCTATAAAAAGGAGTTTCTTCATCTTCATCAAGAGAACAGACAATTTGTCAGAGAGAACAGAGAGATTGTCCAGTTGCTGTCCAAAGTTCTTCAAAGTTCGAGTATTCTTCATCGCATCGTCCAAGGGATAAAGTAATCGCCTTCTAGATTAGATTCCTACAGTTGTAATTTTCCCAGATTCAAAATAAATAAAGTGAATTTATTTATGGAAAACAAATTGGCAACTCTGCTGGGGAAAGCTGTCTCCTCCAATGAGATAGCAACAACTCAATGCGATACTTCGTCGATCGGCTCAACGAAGAAAGTGATGGTCGTGCAATTCGACCAATCTGCTTATGAAGAAATGCTCAAAGTGAAGGAAGGCCGAACTACTTCTTCCACTTCTGTTGCTGCCAAGAAGCAGGGACACTCTGTCTATGTCCCTAAGTCTTCTTCAATGGTCCGAGACGTTTCTGTCACCTCTTGTGCTGACAAGAATATGTCTTCAACTTCAATGAAGCTCGCCTCGGCTTCTTTGAACAAAGCAACAGTGGTTTCTCCTGGTCACACTGACAAAATTGGTTCTTTAACCAAGTCAGCGTATCCAAGGAAAACCATCTTTGAAAACGGTAAAGTCTCTTCTTCTTCTTCTATTCTTACGACAGCAGTCGGCTCTTTAGCCATCAATGACTATGTACGTATGACGGTCAAAGGACAGCGTACGACAAAACTAGCGTATGACAAAGTCCAACATCAGGCAGCATACGCTAAGCCAAAGCCAGTGTCTGCAAATAAGAAGGCGGCGTATAGCCAAAGCTCCAATCTGAAGACAGCGTATGCTAACAGAGATGGTCCTTTGACTAATTCTCAAAATCAAACTGGGGGTTCTCTTCCACAAAATATACAAATGATTCCTCCACAAATTGCATATCTGGTGCCAACCAAGGAAAATGACTCTTTAGTCAATTCCTCAACTCCTGAGGTCTTTACCTCTAGAGTTAATTTGACTAGTAATTTTACTAGATCAAACAAAGGAAAATGCCTTTTGGCTACTTCCTCTAAAGATGGATTATTACCGACTCCCAGTCGGAATAATACTCATCTTCCTTCTCTTAAAATTTCTCGATCTGAGAAAGATAAATTACAAGTATTTAAGACTGAGACTAAAGTCATATCTACGACGGATCTTCGTAATAAGCTTAAACAGAATCTTCTTGATTCCACTAAAACAAGTATACCAGATCCTGATGCGGAATATGCCAAGAACTATGTGGCTCAAATTAATCAGTCATTATACACTCAAGAGCCGAGAAGACAGAAGAACAAAAGACAAGTTTCTATACAGAAACTATCTTCAAGTATTTTCCAATCTGTTCCTACAGATCTTCGGGAGTATTTACAAAATAAACGGAGAATTGACACTCCGTCAGGCTATAATATTGCTCATATTTGCCATGAAAAGCATGGCTGCAACTTCCAACCTCGAGTTGTGATTCAGTGTTGTTGTTCATCAGAAAGACAATCTGTTTTCGAACGGATACAATATGAACCAATATTGGATGAAGATGAACCTCTCTATGCTTCTATCAATATGACATCCAGAAATATTGGGGGTAACATACGATCTGATGCTATATCAGATTCTGAAGATGGTGTTTATCTTGGCACCCGATCCAGGACCAGAGCTTTAGCCAGGGTCTCTTCTTCTTCTCATCCAAGTGATAATCCGGAGATCACAGAAGACTTCCTTGGAGAGTCCAACTTTTCAGCATTGTCTCCTATAAACTGTCATGAGAAAGATACTGACTCTCACAGCGATGATTCAGAACAAACTGTTTCATCAGCTATTCCTCGAATAATTACCACTTATATGGTAGATAGCAATCAGGAACCTTCAACTAGTACCGAAGCTCATGAACAGAGGATTTCTTCCTTAGAACAACAGTTACGAGCTATGGCAGATACATTGAATGCTATGCACACTCTTATGCAAACTCAGCATCAAACTCAGCAAGTTCAACAAACAGTACCACCAGTGGTATTAAATACTCCTGTTGCTTCAAATCCTGAACCCTCTAATATTCCGGGGGTACAGTCCAATGTTCCTGTACAAACCACTCCAAGTCAGTCTGGAGATGGGGGTAGTATATATGCTGCAGTTCCTCCTCCCAGTTATACTCAACAAGTTACAAATCTACAATCATCCGGAATTGTTACTGAAGAGTTAAAGAATCTCCGAACTCAGTTTGAGGCCTTTAAACAAAAGGATGGTCTACAAAGGTTAGGTATCAAGCAACCTTACCCGATAGAATGGAAGCAAGTATCATATCCTCCTAAATATAAGCCTCCAACTATCTCTTTCTTTGATGGAACTACCTCCCCGAGTTAGTTCATTAATCATTTTGAGGTAATGACTGATCAATTATAACCAAGCGATGCCCTCCTTACCCGGGTGTTTGTTGGATGTCTCAAAGGAACAGCTTATGAATGGTATAGAAGCCTCCCTGATGGGTGCATTACTTCATTTACTGATTTTAAACAAATGTTTCTTGAACGGTTCTATGAGGGGCTTAATGACATGACAATGTCAGCCCTCATAAGAATTAAACAGAAAAAATAATGAAACCACTGAGGACTTTATTGAAAGATTCAGAAGAGAAGCCCTCAAAATGCCTCTCGGAACTCCTAATGCTGTTACCATCGATACTTGCAAATCAAATCTTCTACCAATAATCAGTATGTGGACTGGATCCACTCAGTTCCAAGATTGGCCTTCTTTCATCGTCAGTGCCAAAGCTGCTGAAGTCAGTGCTGAAACCTTTAAAGGTCTGGGGGTACAAATGGCTCCCAAGGACTCAAATCAGAGTGCTAGCAATAATACTCGACATAATAATCGTAAAGGGAAAGAGGCTCTTGAAATCAATCTCCAGAGCAGTAGTCAAGAGGTAAAAACTATCCAATCTACTCCAGCTCCCACAAATCAACAACAGAGATCTCCCCGACCGAAGGAAGAATATTCTTTTGATGATGATGATGTTCAGGGTATCTTTGAATGCTTGCTCAAAGGTAACAAAATACAATTGCCAGAAATCAAAAAGCCTGATAAAGCCAACAAAACAGATCATCCAAAATATTGTCCATATCATAGAATGTTGGGTCACACAATTCGGTCTTGCTATATATTAAAAGGAAAAATTCAAGAGATGATCAAGTCAGGAGTTGTAACACTGACGCCCAAAGACAAGACAGTCACAGCAAATGTAATTTCAATGCAGTTCGGTGATTTCCCTCCTCTGATGGTGGAAAGTGGGATTATTCCTATTCCCAAAGCAACTCTCGAAGTTGTAAATACCCCACCAACGCAAAATGAAGGACTTGTACCTATCACAACTAAGAAGGGAGAGATCATGTGGATCCACCCGGACTTAGTAACAGAGTTTGCAGCATCTTCCTCTTCTCCTCGGAAGTCTAAAAAGAAACTAGGGAAGACTAAGTCATGCAATGTGACTTCTAGTTTCACACCTGATGTTTATCTAACCTCTACTTTTATCTTGGCAGGAAATTCATTCCCTAATGAGATAAAATCTGTACCTCAATTTGAAAATAGGTACAAGCCAGCATTTCATCTATATAGTTCACAATCTCGTGAATTAATGGCGAAAATGGGTTATGATTTAACCACTGCTCCTGGTTTGAACTCGGGCAAGGGACTCCGAGCACCTCTAGCCATCACTATGAGACATAATCAATCTCGTATTGGTCTCGGTTTCTGGAATGAAGCTCTAATCAAGCATAAAAGAACCAAAAGCAAAATGAAGAATTGCAATATGGTTTCAATAGAATCTGAACCTGAATCTGAAGTCGAAGCTCATGCCGGAACTCGGTCCGGAAAAGTATATCTGAAAGACTATGCTGACATTCTTGAAGAAACTCCTGATGTCCTTCCAACGACAGTTCCAGCACCAATATCTATTGAAGAACCTGCAAGTGTTCCTGCTGAGACAGTTCCTTCTAAACCAACAGCAGCTGACAAAGGCAAACAACAAGTCCGCTTTGACAAACCATTGAAGAAGTCATCTCCTACAGGACTTGAAAAGCCTTATAATTTTGACATATTGGCTCAACTAGCCAATACACCAGCCAAATTGTCAATCTTCGAGCTCTTACGCCTATCTAAAGAGACTCGAGAAACTTTGAGTGAAGCACTGTTGCAAGCATAAACTTGCCTAACTCTCCTCAAGAAGTTGGAAATGGAACCTGTTTCTCATTGTCATAATGTATTGGAATTTATTCCAAATATTACTTTCACACAAGATGATATGCTGTTAGAGGATAATCGACATGATCGTCCTTTATATCATACAGGATATATTGATTCTATGAAGGTTGATCGTCTACTGATTGATCCAGGATCTGCTCTCAGTATCATGCCAAAAGCCATGCTAGATGCATTGAAGATACCTGTGCATAGTCTCTCTGGCACTATCACTACTATATTGGGATTCAATCAAAGAAAAAGTGAGCCTCTGGGCAAGATTCGCCTTAAATTTCAAATAGGCGATCTTCGTACTAAGGTTACTTTTTACATCATCGACAATCATGGATGTTCCTACAATGCTCTATTGGGGAGACCATTCTTGCATGAACATAATATTGTTCCTTCAACTCTTCATCAATGCTTCAAATATGTTGATGATAATGGAGAAGTTCAGAAGGAGGTCGCAGATCTCTACCCATTTAAAGGAGTCGAAGCTTACTTCAATGACGCTCGCATGTACAAAGACGAATACTCAAAAGTCTTGCAAGCCATGGATGACGATGATGAGATATCCAAAGATGATACTTTTGTTATTCCTGTAAAAGGGCATATTATTCCTCCGCAGTCAATTAAATCATCTGAAAAAAGTTCACTGATAATTCCAGTCAGTGGACGTACTACTTCATCGTCCGCCCGGACTTCACAAGGTTCACTGATAATTCCTGTCAGTGGACGTACTACTGCATTGTCCTCTCAAGCTCCACAAAGCTCACTGATGATTCCTGTCAGTGGACGCATTACTCCCCCTCCACCTTCTCAGGCTAGATTAGATACTCTAGTCATACCGGTCAGTGGGCGTATTTCTTATCCACGATCTTCTTCAAGGGAGCTCACCTCTTCTGAGCCTTTTGTTATCGATCTTAATCGAAACAAAGTTAATGATCAATCTTCCTCTTCCCCTTTTGTCATTAATTTGACAAAGTCTGATAAGGCTCAGCCTTCTGTTGTAAATACAGTATTTGATATTAATGAAGCATCTCCTTTGCAGTATATTGATGTCTGTAATCATGTACAAAGTTATTTACAATTGTTAGATAACTTAGAATCATTAACTATAGGAGTTGTTCAAACTCTTCATACAGACGTATCATTGGAGCCCATACAAGAATCATACTTTGTAGTTCCTGCTCGAAAGAAAGGAGAAAATTCAATATTCTTCTATAAAGGACTCCAAAACCCTCCTGGACTAGAAGAAGATGATGTAAACAATGATACTGGAAGATTACAACTACGTCGCTACAGTCAACAATCCAAGAATATTATCAAGAATATGGGTTATGACTTTAGAACCAGTCTCAATAATGGAAAAGGAAGAAGAATGCCTATTCGAATTCCTCCATTAAAATACGGAAGGACAAAATGTGGTTTAGGTTACACTGCTCCTACCCCTTTTATCAACATAGTCCATGAAGAATTAAAATCCGATGAAGACGAACGATCTGAGTCTTCTGATTCTCTCTCCTGGGATTCTGACACTAGTATTGGCGATCTCCATCGCTCTATTCTATCCATCAATATGGTCTCTGTTGATGGTCCACAAGAGGATGATGAAGATGAAAATGATTTTGAAATATCACCCGAATCAGAACAATGGGCTCAAAGATTAGATAATCAATGGGAATTCAGATTCGAGCAGAGAGAACCTCCTACTGAAGATAAATTGATCCAAATTGATATTGGTGAAGAAGGGTCCCCTAAACCAATATTCATCAGTGAGAATCTTTCAGAAACAGATAAGCAAGACATGATCAAGCTTATTCGTGATTATATTGATGTCTTCGCCTGGAGTTATGAGGATATGCCGGGATTAGATCCAAATATTGCCATGCACAAACTCAATATCATGCCAAATGCTAAACCAGTCAAACAACAACAGCGACGATTTCGTCCAGACATTATGGATGCAATTGAAGCTGAAGTCAACAAACTTATGGCTTCTGGATTTATTCGAGAGGAACAACATCCTGAATGGGTAGCTAACATAGTTCATGTCCTTAAAAAGACTGGCAAGATCCGAGTCTGTATAGATTTTCGAGATCTCAATGCTGCTTGTCCTAAAGATGAGTTTCCTCTACCAATTACAGATGTAATGATCGATAACACATGTGGTTTTGAACGAATGTCATTTATGGATGGATATTCGGGATACAATCAAATCAAAATGTTTCCAGATGATGAAAAACACACTTCCTTCAGAACACCGATCGGTACATACTGTTATACAGTAATGTCGTTTGGTCTCAAGAATGCAGGAGCAACATATCAGCGAGCAATGAGCACTATATTCCGCGAACATCTCCGGAAAATAGTTGAATGCTATGTTGATGACATTGCAGTTAAAAGTCGACGAAAGGAGGATCATATCCAAGTTTTGAAGACTATCTTTGATTTAATGCGTCAGCATCAACTTAAGATGAACCCTACTAAGTCCTTCCTGGGCGTCTCTAGTGGCAAATTTCTCGGCTTCGTCATTACCGCTAAAGGTATACACGTGGATCCCGAGAAGATCAAAGCCATTCAAGAGATGCGTCCTCCACGCACCTTAAAAGAGCTACGAGGATTTCAAGGAAGAATTGCTTATATCAGGAGATTCATTTCTAATTTATCAGGACGCTGCAGACCATTCAACAAACTTCTGAAGAAAGGTGTATCTTTTGTTTTGAACGAAGAATGTCAAAAAGCATTCGACGATATTAAACAGTATCTCATGAACCCTCCAGTTTTGGTACCTCCCGTTTCGGGAATACCATTCCTTTTATATGTTCGAGCCATGGATCATTCTCTTAGTGCATTACTTGTTCAAAAAAATAAAGATGGCCATGAACATGCTATTTATTATCTCAGTCGCACAATGACAGGTGCTGAACCGCGTTATTCTCCGATCGAGAAAGAATGTCTAGCATTAATGTTTGCTGTTCAGAAAACACGTCATTATATTATCGGTCAAACGATTCATGTTATTTCTAGAGTGAATCCTATCAGGATTATGATGAAGAAACCCGGTATTCTCAACTCCAGACTAGCTAATTAGGGAATTTTATTAGCTCAATATGATATGCATTATATTCCTCAAAAGTTAGTTAAAGGACAAGCTCTTGCTGATTTCCTGGCAGCTCATACAGTTCCAGAAGAATCTAAATTATATGATGAAATTCCCGATGAAGTTCTGGATTCAAACCTGGTTTCTGAAGAAATTCCTACCTGGCGTCTATTCTTTGATGGAGCATCTAGAATAGGTCCTAATGGTGATATTGTCGCTGGAGTTGGGATTGTTCTTGTATCCCCAGAAGGATTAACTATTCAAAGGGCTTATTCTCTGGATCAATCATGTTCAAACAATGTAGCCGAATACAATGCGTTGCTCATTGGTCTTCAATTGGCTAGACATCTAGATATTCAATATTTAGAAGTTTATGGAGACTCCAAGCTTATCATCAATCAGATTAGAGGAATATATGAAGTTCGTCATCAAGATTTGATACCTTATCATCGAGCAGCACTTTCTATGGCTTCCTCCTTTGAAGGTTTCTTTATTGAACATGTTCGAAGAGCCTATAATGCAGAAGCTGATGCTTTGGCTAACCTTGCTGCTGTATTAGCCATACCAATCAGGCGTCAGCAAGTGATAGTGGTTTATAATCGAGAATTATTCTGTATTGAGAATAATCTGGCTTTGACTTCTCCTTATAATCCAGATACTGATTCTTTCAACTTTGATGCTGGGTTAAAATTTGACAAAATGTCGTCATCTTCTTCCGATTCTACAATGGAATATGTTTTTTCTAATAAAACAGAAGCCATAGCTGAAGATTGGAGACGCCCATTTCTAGACTTTGTGTTGTACGACATACTTCCAGATAATCCGAATGAAGCAGCGTCTATTCGGCGTCGATCTCTCAGATTTTATTATAATCATACAACGAAGACATTATATCGTCGATCTTACGATGGTCTTCTCCTTCGATGTATTGCTGGTGAAGAAGCACAACAGATAATTCGTGAAGCACATGACGGTGTTTGTGGAGCTCACCAACCAGGTCCAAAATTTCAAGATCGTATTCGACGTATGGGTTATTATTGGCCCACTATGGTGGTTGACGCTATTCAATATGCTCGGAAGTGTAAAGCCTGTCAAATTCACGCAGATTTTATCCATCAACCGTCAGAGTTTTTACACCCAACAGCGGCATCATGGCCCTTCGAGGCTTGGGGCATGGATGTCATTGGTCCTATCAACCCACCATCATCAAAAGGACATCGGTTTATTCTAGCAATAACCGATTACTTTTCTAAATGGGCTGAAGCAATCCCGTTATATGAAGTTAAAACTTCTAATGTTATCAATTTCGTCAAACATCATGTCATCTATCGATTTGGTGTTCCTCGGCGTATTATCCATGATAACGGACCACAGTTTGTTAGTCAGAAATTTACACGATTCTGCGACGACTATCGGATCAATAATTTAGCTTCGACGGCATATAATCCTGCAGCTAATGGATTGGCAGAAGCTTTTAATAAAACAATCATCAAAATCTTGAAAAAGTTTGTTTCTTCTAACAAACGCAACTGGAGTGAGAAGCTTGGTGAATGTTTATGGGCCTACCGCACTACAGTTCGCAATGCGACCGGATGTACGCCTTTTTCCTTGGTATATGGGTGTGAAGCTGTTCTTCCTCTCGAGATACAGATTCCTTCTTTAAGAATTGCAATTTCCAATGAACTTACTACAGAGAATAATGATCGTCTTCGACTTCAAGAATTGGAAGCCCTAGATGAAAAGCGATTGTATGCTCAACAAAATATTGAGTTATATCAAGCTCGAATCTCAAAGGCCTTTAATCGTAAAGTCAAAGTCAGAGCATATCAGAAAGGAGAATTGGTTCTTACTGTCAGACGTCCTATGACCATGACACACATGAGTAAGGGCAAATTTGATGCGAAATGGGAAGGCCCATTCGTAGTAAACAAAGTCTTCTCTAATGGAGCATATCAGCTTGCTTCTATGGATGGGAAAGTCACGATGATGCCTATCAATGGCAAATTCTTAAAAAATATTACGTATAATATTTTCATCATTCCCCAGCAAATATAATTCGATATCGTTATCCCCAGAGGAAACTGATATTCCACTATGTATCATTTTCCCAGAGAACTTGATATTTCATTTTATTAGAACCCCAGTGGATTTAATAAAGATCTTGTATAGAAAATCATATCCATATCATCTCTGAATTTTCTATCTCAGTATGTATCATATTTTCTATTTTATGAAAATGATATCTCGTCCTTTTGATTCCTGAGTCTAAAGATCAGTGAATAAAGGCAAAATAATATAAAGCAGGAAGGATATATCATAAACAAAGTTTCTTTAAACAGAGTTTATTTGAGACAAATTCTTCAAGAAATACATTATCATGGAAGATCACTGTTATCCCTTTCGTACTTGGGACGAGGACCACATACATAATTAGCAAAAGAATTGAATACATCTTTTCCTGACCGCACCAAGAACTGACAGGCAGCCAGCCTCATTGCTTCTTCTTCTTCGGTTTCTCCTGGTTCGACCAGGAAATCCAAGATATCTTTCGGCAGCTTGGAAACAGACGAGCTTTCGCCCGTCTCCTTCTTCTGTGGAGTTGAGTGCTCTTTAGCATTTTCATCAACTCTGGAGACGACTTCGACTTTCTTCGTGTTCTCTTCGAAAGACATTTTGAATAAAAGAGAATAATGTGTGATCCTTCTACTCAAAGATATGCTCTATTTATAGGCATATGATTGCCAGAATTAAAGGAACATGTCCCTTCCCGATATTCATTCATTAATACTTGACGATTCATCCGTGCATTTATTATGTTCATCCGGTGGTTCGTCTGTTCACAATCTTCTATCGATTGGAATTCGTTATCTTTCACATTTTTATAACCTTTGACCTCTGCATAAATACAAATTTGACTTTCTTTTTTTGAGTCTTTACATCCTATCACGTCCATATTACCTCTGATAGTATTGTATACTCTAAAAAAACAGAAATCAAAATTTCTATTTATCATGTTCTCTTTATATCCAGAAAGATACAGAATCACTTCAGATAAAGAAGATCTATCATTTCCATTATCATATCTTCATAAAAAGTCTATTACATTTCTTAGACTTTCCTACAAATCATAATGGAAATCTATTACAAATCTTGGATTTTTATTCTACAACACAACAAATATAGATCTATCTTCTTCTTTGGATCTTCTCCGTCGGACCTTCTCCGTCAGATTCGTTGTTGGTGGCAGTTCCTGACTATCTGGGTCCCAGTCACGACCAGATCAGCAGGAATCAAACTCTGGTCTTCTCTCTCAGATGAGGGGAGAACCACAGAGTATGGCAGCCCAAAGTTGTGGTGCTGCCAATACAATTGGTGGATTGAGAGCCACCTTTCAAAGGAGATAGGAATGTATTCCATATTGGGATACAATTCCTGGTTCTGCCTTGAAAGGAACTCTACTACCCGATTTCTCGGTAGTAGAGTTAACTCAACCATCCAACTCTCGTGTATAAAGGCTCTTCCTACCATCTGAGGAAGACCCTTCTATCACACGAAGAGTTCTGAGTTGTCTGATTTACGCGTCAAAAGCGTATGAGCTCCCTGATGTAGATGTCAGCAGGATATTCTCCACGACATCCGTATCCCCAATGCCAGTTATGAAGAAAGTTTTCAGTCGAGTTTCTGCAGAAAACAGCAAGGAATATTCAGCGTGAAGTTATTAAACAGAGACAAGCGTGTATTGTTCAAATCAGAAAAATCATTTTATACGCACTGGCTGATCAAGCGTGACAGAATAAGTACGTATACTACAATTGCTTACCTACAAGCTTGATGTTGAAGATTGGCAGATTCATGTTTGATGCAGTATGCAGAAATCGAACGTTAGAAGACATTGCTTTCCTGTTTGAGAATGAAATCTCTCAAATATTTTATTCTCAGAGAAGAAAGAAAAAAGTAGGGGATGAGTATCTGTGAAACTCAGCTACCTATTTAAAGGATGAAGTACGAGCCTGTTCTTGGAAAGGATCCACAAATAGCGCTCATAAAATGTGGAATGAATGACACGTGTACTCTAGAAATTTGCATAGCCTTGGAAATGTTCAAAGAATGCTTTCCACAACGTTGGAAGATGGCGTAACTTACGGCTATTTATTGGTGCACACTTTTTAGCGTAATTCACAACGTTAAAGGACAGCGTAATTGATAGCGTAACATACGCTATTCATTGGTATACGCTATCCAGCGTAATTTATAAACATTGGAAGATAGCGTAACATACGCTATTCATTGGTATACGCTATCTAGCGTAACTTATAACTTGGAAAGCAGCACGACATTGGAAACAGTCAAATAGTGCTAATTAAATTAAAAGTACGCAGATCAAACACAGAAATTGTACTTCATTTCTTCAAAACAGGCACTGGTGGCCTTACAAAAGACAAAACAAAAGTGCAACAAAAGCATAAAGAGTCACTTTCCAAAGCGACTGAGCTTGTTGCCTAGTTCTTCCACGCTCTTAACTCCCAAGCGGTGCAACAGAGCCTTGAACTTGTCACGTTGCTCTATGAGGCTGCGTCCATTAGAAGGAGCTGAGCCATCCAAGCCAAAATAGCTCAAGAAATTCTTGGCTAGTTGTTTGGGGTCATCTTTGAGCTCGAAGACAAAGGGCTCTGGCTCTTCACCCCCAAAAGTGGGGTCCCCATGGGAACAGAATCCCAACTTGCGTGCTTCTTCTTCAGCAGCTTCCTTTGGAGTCATGGTTGCAAGAGATGAATGTCAAGAAATTGAATTCTCTCAGTTTATATAATAGAGCTTGCTGGCTGTTCATATTCTTCCATTAGATTCAATCAATCTCGAAAAATGAAGAGTCATCATGACATTTAATAAATTCATTTTGCATGAACAGACTTAATGCCAGCATGTCAGGACTCATTCCCACTCTTTGTTCAAAGTAATTTCGAACTTTTGAAACTCATAAAGTTCAAAAACTTTGAAGGGGGTCTTGTAGGAGGTGGAAAATTATGACACGCTGTCATTTTTATCCATACGTTTAAAGACAGATGCCAGCTGAAGCCATACGCTCAATCAGAAGTCATACTCTCAAGGTCATACGCTCATCAAAAGCCATACGCTCAATGGATATTTTTTATTATTATTTCTTAAAAATGACAGCACAGCATACACTAAATGAAGAATGAATCTGACGTCTCGTCTTTCGTGTAAAGATAATGGTCATGAAAAGAGTAACCGTCATTCGGGATTTTGAAGAGTTGGTTTTGTCTTTTACGAGGACAGCTCAGCAGATCATTAATGCAAAAGCCATCATTACTGTCAATTCTGACAGTCTGTCAGCCGTCATATCTGCAGTCACGACGCTCGAGAAAATCTTTTTGACAGTTTATTAAAAGATATGGTGTATCAAAGAAGATTGATGATAGCCACGTGGCCATTTCTCCAATGAGCGTATGAAATCTATACGGCTCCTTCTTCTTCCCAGCCAAGTGAGCGTATGGACCTCACGTGACTCTTCACCCAGCCAAGTAAGCATATGGACTTCACAGGACTCCTTGCCAGCCAAGTGAGCGTATGGGCCTCACATGTCTAAGTGAGCGTATGATTCTTCCTCAAAAGGCAGCGTATAGCAGTAGTCATATCCAGAATGACTTTTCAACGTGCAGTCAACACACATTCTTACGTGTCCTACACTCGGTTACCCACTTCTTCAGAAGTTATGCAACGTGGCAGTCATGCCATCAATTTCTCCTGAACATGCTCCACTACTTTCAACTGCACGCTAATGTGTCTCCATCAGATTTTGCCACGCGTCCCTGCAGTTTTGTACACGTCTAGTAACTGCCTGAGCGTATGCTTAAGGGTAGTTATCCTGAACTCTATAAAAAGGAGTTTCTTCATCTTCATCAAGAGAACAGACAATTTGTCAGAGAGAACAGAGAGATTGCCCAGTTGCTGTCCAAAGTTCTTCAAAGTTCGAGTGTTCTTCATCGCATCGTCCAAGGGATAAAGTAATCGTCTTCTAGATTAGATTCCTACAGTTGTAATTTTCCCAGATTTAAAATAAATAAAGTGAATTTATTTATGGAAAACAATTAGAACACTGCATTATTCAAGGAGTTCGATAGGAAATACGAGTTCGAAATGCAAGCCATGAAAACCATCGAAAACATTCACAAAAGCGCATTCAGAAAACAAAGCCAAAACCAACGTAAGCGGCGTGAAAAGCAGAGCAACGGAAGGTCTCTCCCGACTCAGCCGCAGAGTCAATCCTCGAGGCGCAGCCCGCTGAATATGGGACTTGGTTCTGAAGAAGACATTCTATAATGAGGAATGGATCTTAATTAAACTGTTTCCGTTCGATCGACTCGGTCGATCCCGACCTATCGGTCCCGACCGAATTGATAGCGATAGTGTTCCTTTCTCGCGTACCCCATGGACAGAGTACGGGGCACGATGTAGGGACGGGGCACTGCACCATAACCAACTAAGAAAAAGTTTCGTCCTCGAAACTTAAGAATAGAACCTACCTCTACGAGAACAATGAAGGGAACTTCTCCTTCATTTCAGACTCAATCTCCCACGTCGACTCCTCGACCGAATAGTTTCTCCAGAGGACGCGGACTAGAGGAATAGCACGGTTGCGGAGAAGTTTATCCTTGTGCTCCAAGATTTGCACCGGCTCTTCGACATATGATAAGTCCGCCTTCAGGTCCAGCTTACCCAACTCTACCACATGCCCCGGATCGTGCACGTACTTCCGCAATTACGAGACGTAGAAGACGTTTTGTACCTCTGACAATGCAGGCGGCAAGACGAGTTGGTAAGCTACCGGGGCGACTCGCTTCAATATTTCGAATGGGCCAACAAATCTTGGGCTCAACTTTCCTTTCGCACCGAACCGGGAAACTCCATGCATAGGCATCACCTTCACGAATACATAGTCGCCTTCCGAGAACTCGAAGGGGCGTCGGTGCGTGTCGGCATAGCTTTTCTGCCGGCTTTATGCTATCTTTAATCTTTCTCGTATCAACTTGACCTTCTGCACAGTCTCTCCACCAGCTCCGGACCAAGTATCTGCCGTTCCCCGACTTCATCCCAACAAATGGACGATCTACACTTCCGGCCGTACAAAGCTTCATAAGGAACCATTTGGATGCTGGACTGATAGCTGTTATTGTATGCAAACTCGGCCAGCGGTAGATGGATGTCCCAACTTGACTTCAAGTCGATCGCACAGAGTCGTAACATGTCTTCGAGAATTTTGTTCACCCGCTTTGTTTGGCCGTCAGTCTGAGGATGATAAGCTGAGCTGAACTTCAACTTGGTCCTCAGTGCTGAATAAAGACTACTCCAGAAGCACACTACGAACCGTCCATCCCGATCAGAGGCGATAGAAACTGGGACCCCGTGCAGCCGAACTATTTCATCAAGGTATATCTGAGCAAGGCGGTCGACGCTCCAAGTAACTTTGATGGAGATGAAGTACGCTGACTTGGTTAGTCGATCAACGATGACCCAGACGGCGTCGTTTTCTCGCGGCATCCTCGGCAAGCCAACAACGAAGTCCATAGTGATGTGATCCCACTTCCACTCTGGAATGGCAAGGTTCTGCATCTCCCCGCCCGGTCGCTCGTGCTCGACTTTGACTTGCTGACAGGCCATGCATTTTGACACAAAGAGCGCTACGTCCCTCTTCATACCGTGCCACCAAAAGACAACGCGGAGGTCCTTATACATCTTGGTGCTGCCAGGATGCAAGGAATATTTTGCATAATGCGCCTACGACATTATCCCCTTTCTAAGTTCTGCGTCGTCCGGTACGCATAGTCGTTCCTTCACGCACAACACTCCCGACTCGTCCTCTGTAAAGTCGAACGCTTTTCCTGTCGATATTAGCTTCCGCATCTTCTCCTGGTATGGGTCGTCCTTCTGTACAGACTTGATCCTCTCCAGTAGGCTCGGTTCCACCCGCAGTTGTGCCAGTTTCACGTCTCTGAAATAAACTCGAAGCTCGATGCCCATTCCTTCCAAGTCACGCAGCAGCCGATCGTTGATGCATAATAAAGCTAAGTACTTTCGGCTCAGCGCATCCACTACCACATTTCCCTTGCCCGGCGTGTAGTCGATCGATAAGTCATAGTCTTTGATTAGTTCGAGCCATCGCCTCTGCCGCAAATTCAGTTCTTTCTGGGTGAAGAGATACTTGAGGCTTTTATGATCCGTATAAATCTTGCATGCCATGCCATAGAGATAGTGACGCCACAGCTTCAACGCGAACACAATTGCCGCTAGTTCTAGGTCGTGCGTGGGGTAGTTCTTCTCGTGCGGCTTCAACTGCCGGGAAGCAAAAGATATCACCTTATCCCGCTGCATGAGCACACACCCCAAGCCCTGGCCAGAAGCATCGCTGAAGATTTGAAATCCCTCCGTCCCTTCAGGTAGAGCAAGTATCGGGGCCGAAACGAGCCGTTGTTTGAGCTCCTGGAAGGAAGCTTCACTGTCGTCTGACCACCTGAATACGACTCCTTTCTGGGTGAGGCGAGTCAACGACGATGTGATCTTCGCGAAGTCCTTCACGAAGCGTCGGTAGTATCCCGCCAAGCCCAGGAAGCTTCAAATTTTGCTAACTGATGCGGGCCATTTCCAATCAGCAACTGCCTCGACTTTCTTCGGATCGACTGCGATGCCCGCGGCGGAGATGATGTGCCCAAGGAATGAGACACTGTTCAGCCAGAACTCGTACTTGCTCATCTTCGCGTACAACTGATTCTTTCAAAGGGTTTGGAGTACCGTCCGCAGATGCTCTGTCTATTGTGCTCGATCCTTCGAGTAGACGAGGATGTCGTCGATGAAGACTACTACGAACTTGTCAACGAACGGACGGAACACCCGATTTATTAGATCCATGAAGACGGCGGGGGCATTTGTTAGACCGAACGGCATTACCAAGAACTCGTATTGGCCGTAACGAGTGCAGAAGGCAGACTTCGGCACGTCATCTGGCTTGACTTTGAGTTGGTGGTAACCCGATCGTAGATCAATCTTCGAAAACACCGTTGCACCTTGGAGCTGGTCGAACAAGTCGTCGATGCGGGGCAGGAGGTATTTGTTTCGGACGGTGGCTTTATTCAATTCCTGATAGTTGATACAGAGTCGCATTGATCCATCCTTCTTCTTCACGAATAGCACGGGCGCACCCCAAGGCGAGACACTCGGACGGATAAACCCTCTGTCGAGCAATTTCTGAAGTTGTGCCTTCAATTCTTTCAATTCTGCATGGGCCATTCTGTACAGAACCTTCGAGATCGGCCGAGTGTCGGGGAATGTGTCGATGGTGAACTCTATTTCTGGATCGAGCGGCATGCCGGATAGCTCGTCCGGGAACACGTCTGGGAATTCTGCCACAACGTCGGTCTGACCCGTGCTTGCACCATCCTGTCTTATGTCTCGAACGGAAGCTAGATAGCCTTCGCACCCGAAATACAACATCCGTCGAGTAGATATTGCGGAGATCACCATGCAGGTCGACGATGCCTCACCACACGAGTAGCAGAATTCAGGCACTCCAGGTATGTGGAATGTGACCTTCTTTTCAGCGCAGTCTATGGTTGCGTTGTACGGCCCGAGCCAATCCATTCCCAGAATGATGTCAAAGTCCTTCATGTCTAGAACTATCACATCTAGACCGATCTTTTGACCGCCGATATAGATAATCCCGTCGGCATAAGCTAAGTTTGTGAGAATTGGTATGCCCGAAGGCGTGCTTACGCTAAGGTCGAGATCTAATGATATTACATGAAATTTGTGCTCGGCGGCAAAGTCCGCCGATATAAAACTATGTAAAGCACCTGAATCAAATAATACACGAGCAGACACATTATTGAATCTTAGTATACCTGATACTACGGTATCTGACGCCAGCGCTTCGTCTCGAGTCATGGCGTAGACGCGGCCCTGAGTGTTGGGGCGACGATCTTGGCCATATTGCGGTACAGGTTGAGTGGGCGGAGGAGGCCGAGGCGCCTGTGTCACGACCCGCACCCGCTTTTTCGGATACGAGACGTGTCCAAGCCAGCCTACGCCGCAGAGTCGGCGGTAGAACGCTGTCAAGCCCGCAAGAAATAAATGCTCAAAGATAAATATTTGCTGCTCATTCACATTACTAAATTATTACAACAACTACATCATTTAAAAAGTAAAAGGAATACAGGATTTTACAATTAATGAAATTAATACAATGCTTTCTATCTCTAGGTTGTCTTCAGCATACCGAAGTCTTCCCCAGTGCTAAGAGTGATAGCGGCTAAACCTGAAAAATGTTGGTTATCCAGTCAGGATTGGAACAAGTACACAAACCGACGGCAGTGCAAAACACAATAGAATTAACAAGACATGAAAATAGCATATGAGAAATAGAAAACTGGAAGATAAATGATGTCATAGCACGATAGAGAAATAAACAAGGAAAAACTAATAAAAGACATCTATCTAGCTAGGTGGTATGAAATATCTGTTTCGACATGTGAACGGCTAGGGGATAAATCCGGCTCACTGCACGTGTCGTGTGCAGCTGCTATCATGCAATAATAGACAATGGAATAGTTCTGGGTAGTCCACATGTTTACTAAGATATTTCCCATCCCGACTACTCCGTGTGACGAGCGTATCAACAAGCAGCAAGAAATATGTATAGACATGAAATGAAAAGACTACTATGAATCGAAAAACAATCCGAAAGTGCACTTGCCTGAGGTCCTTAGCTGGAGAAACCAAAATACCATACCACTCAATGAGCCACAATCAGTAAACACATGTAAAAATCTCCGGATGCTGAAATAAACAGTACCAACATTCTCAGAATAGTCAAATTAGCTAGGATTGCCTGTCCTTAAGTCCAATTCTGGACACAGGGGCAAAACGGTAATTTTGGGCAAAAACGATGTCCGCCGTTGGACCCGCTTTGCACCGAAAAGCGTGCCAAAGTCAACGGTCTCTAAAGTCGTCAAACTATATGTCTACGGATCCAGTTTTCCGATACAAATCCAACCGTATGTCCAAAGTTGGATTCCGGCGGGCCGTGCACAAAATCGTCCGTTGAGTGGGACCGTGGGGCCCGCAAAACGACGTCGATTTCAACTGTCTCAGAATCGGACCAAACTTGGTATACAGGACCAGAAAAACGATACGGTTCTGTTGGCACAAGTTTTGTCTCGATCTGACGAGCGTGCACAAAGTTATGACTGAATTTGCATTGGACGGATACGGGGCGATTTCGACGGATATGCGTCGAATTCGTCGCGCATACGCGACCAATTTGAATTTCGTCAAAGCCCACACGACCACGAAGCTGTTACGCAGCTTTCGATGCCTTCGGTACGCGACCACGTCGCCCGAAATGGCGGGACGGACGTCGTGTGGACCGATTTCTTAGTTTTAAAAACAGATTTTTATGAAACTTTGGAATTGAATAACTCTCTGTAAACTAATTGAAAAATTAATCTATCAGAAGGGTTTTGATCCCCTATATGTTGTCAAAAATTGTGTTTAAGTAGTTTTCTAAAATTCTTATCATACAGATCATAAAATGCCTTGAAAGTAGGGTTTCCAGGACAGTCTAAACGTCCAGAAAAATTGGGTTTTTCCTCGATTTGGATCTCGATTTCCATCGTACATGGGGCGAATCGAATTAAACTAATTGAAGGGTTTTCGAGATGGTAGGTTTGGCTTCATACCTCAAAAGACGGTTCACAAAAAGAGCGAACAGGGAAGTAGAAAATCCTGTGCGAACACGGGTTGCTCGCTGTCCCTGCTGTCGCGACTGTCCAGTTTGTAACGCATGAGCGCTGCTGTCTCGCATTTCTGGGCCGCCGCCGGCGGTCGTCCGGCGTCGTGGCGGTGCGCCAGGTGACGGGGAAGGGTCACGAGGGGTGGCGCTCCGTTGAGAAGTTAGGGTTTGATTTTCCGAAGCTTAGTTTTTCTCGGTTATATATATATAATCCGTATATGAGTACTTGGGCTCTCGGTTTGAGTTGGGGAGGACTGGGTTTTTTGCTTGCTGTTGTTTTGTTGGCCGGTTTTCTCCATTGAGCTCGGGTGTGATGGGTTGAGCGGGGTTAGGGGCTCGGCCTACCAGCTGTTGGGTTTTGGGACTTGAGCCCGGAATGGCTACTGCGACTCTTTCTTTCTTTTTCTTTTTCTTTTTCTTTACAATATTTTCTAATATCTATTTTCTATTTTCCATTACCTATTATACATAACAACTATATATATATATACTTTGCCAATATATATATTATTATACATATTTACCTATATCAATATATTAATATAAATATATAACATATTAATATATATATATATATACACAGATATACGCACGTAGATATAATATATTATATATATATACCAATTCCCACATATATTCATATACAGGTATATATTTACGCCCATATATTATATATATATACACATACACACACATATAATACGTAACGTATACACATGTATACGTATATACTTATATAGCTCTATATAGATATACCTTTATATATTTAATAATGCGAGTATATGCACTTACAATTATTTAATAAGCATCCACATAGCTTATGCATATTCCTATATATATACTTTTTTATTAATCTCCATAAATCTAAACGAAACCTCAACGTTCTCGATTTCTAGTGTAGGACCCATTCGTGTAAATATGTAACATCCACTTGACGAAAATAATGTAACCAATAATTATATTATATTATATACTAATAATCTTAATGAATATAAAAATAATAATAATAATAACGAAATCCAATAAACTAAATAATTATTCATAATGATTTAAAATCATCATTTAAATAAAATAAAATAAAATAAAAATATTTAAAAATTCCGGGAAGGGGAGCTACAAATCTACCCACCTTAAAAATAATTTCGTCCTCGAAATTCTAATTCGTAAACATGCTAAAATTTTCAAACATAAAAATAATAAAGATAAACCCACTATTACCACAATATCCTCAAATTTTTAATTCCTCAAAAATAGTTTGTATCCTCCTCCTAGCCATTTCGTAACTATGAATAATCGAGGACTTCTACCCACCTTTGGTCTCACTACTCCTCGACTAAAATCTTAAAACCTTCTGCTTGGTTGCTAGCAATCCTACCAACAAATATCTTGGCATATGGTATCTATAATTCTCTCGTATCTATCAAGCAACCCGAACTTAGCAAGCAGTAATTTACACAAGCACCTAAGAAATATTGGTGAATTCTAATAAGTAAGACCTTCGTCTTCTGTAATAGGCAGGACAAGAAGATGAGGGAGAATAATCCAGAACAACTATGAAGTTTCAAGAACGGTAGAGGGTATACAACGACACAGCTAAAATGTTTACGAACCATTGACTTATTTGCTAGACTGGGTTACTCTAGTCTAGTCACTTGCTATATCGAAGAACTCTTCGTTTTCTAGAGGGGCCTGCAACCCTGTGCAACACAGAAGTCTCGTTCTCAAAATTTCAATTCAAACAAGGTCCCATAACGGAACGAAATTTGAAAAATCAAGATTGTGGTCTTAATGGGGTCTCTATTTGGACATCAGTTGTTGATTGGATGAACATTGGGTTTCAATCTATATGGATTGGACAAGATCCTAATGATAAAACTCTTTCTACTAGATTAGGGTATCCTAGAATAGGTTTCTATCCAGGGTTTGAGCTAGTTGGCCGTCTGGTTGGTTAGCTAGGTTCATGAAGCCCAAAAGTGCACCTTCCGAGACTTTTGTGTTTAAGTAGCACATGAGGCCTCAATTGGGTGGCACACTAGTGGCATGTGCGTAGTGGGCTTCGAGTAGATCACAACCGTATATTGGATCGGAGGAATTGAGTCGAAGTTAAGACGCTAGTGGAAGTCGAAAAGTATACCGGTGCTATGGTAAGGGTTATAGCTAGTCCTTTTTAACCTGAAAGTCGTAGCACAAAAATAGAGCACAAGGGGATGGGTTTGAGTGGGACATAATATACCTAGGTGAAGGTGGACTCGTCTAGATCTTATATGTGAAATTTGTTGGAAGATAACAGTTGGTCTCGTGCTCCGAATATTAATGGCACGACCGGGGTACAAAATGATCTAAATAGAAAGTGGAAGTCTATGGGGCACTAAATATCATCCTAATGGAAGTTATTCCGATCAATCGGTAATCCTTATCTATCCTAAAATTTTAGAAGGCTTACAGTCTACCCACCTTAGGGGCTAGGATATGGTGGCAAGGTTCCTGTCACAGGGCTGGCCGATGGTAGCTACACTTACGTATACAACTATCATAGCTACGGGAATACTCTATATCTATCTATCAATTGCGAGCTTTCGTCTTTCCAATCAGTGAAGACGAAAACAATAAAGAGTTCAAGAGAGATGTCACTGAACACAATTATATGATTTAAGGGCGAACGTTTTAATTTCAAGAGGAATTATCAAGAAGTCGCGGATGAGATCCTGGATATCTCTATATCTCAGTCCACGTAGGGTAATTAAATAAAGAGCGAACCAAGTGCATCATGGTTGATCAGACCGTAATACAATGATTCTGATTAGACAATATGTTAGCTAGACATATGTCTTGGATCAAGCTCGATAAAATAGTAAGCTTGCAAAACTAGGCTGTAATAGCAGCAATGGTCAAGAGAGTCAAATTACGAGTACGCGAGATTTTTGAAAGGAGGAAGAAGTAGTTTGAGTTTTGAGAAAGTCAAATCCTTACCTGGTGTTCTTGCTTATACAGTCATCCTATTAGCTTCTATCCATAAGGTCTCAGTCGACAAATGAGCTAGAGAAACTCTAAATTCTATATTCTAGGTAAATCCATGGTTCCGTGATTCAGGTGTGATAAGCTATCCGGTACTCTACTCTATATTGACACAAGGGTATCTAAGATCTAAGGGATCAACGGGAGCATGGTTTTAACAATGGTCCATAAACTACAATTCTTCGAAACGATTTCAATCCTATGGGTTGTGCCTCGCCAGTGCGCTGCTGGCTGCAGTGAACCCACATCTCCACTCTTAGATAGTTGACGACAGTGCGCTGCTGTCTAACCATTCCCTTAACTATATCCGTAAAATTTTAAGGGCTTCTAGAGGTTCAAACAGATTGACTAAAAATAAAGCGTAATTGTCCTATCAGTCATAACACCAAGAATAAAAGGGTTATCATGGAGGAAATAACTAAAGACAAAAGGGGTACAAACATTCCAGTATATAACTCGCATACATTTCAATGGTTGAGGGAAAATCCTGCATCAATCTACCTCAAGATTCGCGTATGCACAACAGGTTCATAAATTATAATCTAACTTCTTACAGCAAGAGAGAATTCAAAATAGACAACTCTAATTTATCATGTGATGTTTATATCTAATAGAGCAAAAGAAAATTAAACAGTTTATCAAAATCAAAATCAACTCCTTAATTCTAGGCAAGTCTAACATGCCAGGTGAATGGTATATCCACATGGGGTCTTATCGTCATATCAAAGTATACAGGGTTCTAGCAAGCAATCTAAGTCTAAAAAATTCTAAATTGTATGGCCTATTTAACAATCTTAGCTACCCAGCCGGTCGATTTAAACAAGGGACTCCTAGTCCTAGTTATTCTCCTAAATTATTTTAATCCTATTTGTGAATGAGCATTTCTTGGTCGCAGGCTCGCAATAGTACGACTAACGTACCATCACGAGTTCGCAGTCTTTTGCGAAGACTGACCTGCATGGGCCACCATAAAAACTTGTCACGACCCGCACCCGCTTTTTCGGATACGAGACGTGTCCAAGCCAGCCTACGCCGCAGAGTCGGCGGTAGAACGCTGTCAAGCCCGCAAGAAATAAATGCTCAAAGATAAATATTTGCTGCTCATTCACATTACTAAATTATTACAACAACTACATCATTTAAAAAGTAAAAGGAATACAGGATTTTACAATTAATGAAATTAATACAATGCTTTCTATCTCTAGGTTGTCTTCAGCATACCCAAATCTTCCCCAGTGCTAAGAGTGATAGCGGCTAAACCTGAAAAATGTTGGTTATCCAGTCAGGATTGGAACAAGTACACAAACCGACGGCAGTGCAAAACACAATAGAATTAACAAGACATGAAAATAGCATATGAGAAATAGAAAACTGGAAGATAAATGATGTCATAGCACGATAGAAAAATAAACAAGGAAAAACTAATAAAAGACATCTATCTAGCTAGGTGGTGTGAAATATCTGTTTCGACATATGAACGGCTAGGGGGTAAATCCGGCTCACTGCACGTGTCGTGTGCAGCTGCTATCATGCAATAATAGACAATGGGATAGTTCTGGGTAGTCCACATGTTTACTAAGATATTTCTCCTCCCGACTACTCCGTGTGACGAGCGTGTCAACAAGCAGCAAGAAATATGTATAGACATGAAATGAAAAGACTACTATGAATCGAAAAGCAATCAGAAAGTGCACTTGCCTGAGGTCCTTAGTTGGAGAAACCAAAATACCATACCACTCAATGAGCCACAATCAGTAAACACATGTAGAAATCTTCGGATGCTGAAATAAACAGTACCAACATTCTCAGAATAGTCAAATTAGCTAGGATTGCCTGTCCTTAAGTCCAATTCTGGACACAGGGGCAAAACGGTAATTTCGGGCAAAAACGATATCCGCCGTTGGACCCGCTTTGCACCGAAAAGCGTGCCAAAGTCAACGGTCTCTAAAGTCGTCAAACTACATGTCTACGGATCCAGTTTTCCGATACGAACCCAACCGTATGTCCAAAGTTGGATTTCGGCGGGCCGTGCACAAAATCGTCCGTTGAGTGGGACCGTAGGGCCCGCAAAACGACGTCGATTTCAACTGTCTCAGAATCGGACCAAACTTGGTATACAGGACCAGAAAAATGATACGGTTCTGTTGGCGTAAGTTTCGTCTCGATCTGACGAGCGTGCACAAAGTTATGACTGAATTTGCATTGGACGGATACGGGGCGATTTCGACGGATACGCGTCGAATTCGTCGCGCATACGCGACCAATTTGAATTCCGTCAAAGCCCACACGACCACGAAGCTGTTACGCAGCTTTCGATGCCTTCGGTGCGCGACCACGTCGCCCGGAATGGCGGGACGGACGTCGTGTGGAGCGATTTCTTAGTTTTGAAAACAGATTTTTATGAAACTTTGGAATTGAATAACTCTCTGTAAACTAATTGAAAAATTAATCTATCAGAAGGGTTTTGATCCCCTATATGTTGTCAAAAATTGTGTTTAAGTAGTTTTCTAAAATTCTTATCATACAGATCATAAAACGCCTTGAAAGTAGGGTTTCTAGGACAGTCTAAACGTCCAGAAAAATTGGGGTTTTCCTCGATTTGGATCTCGATTTCCATCGTACATGGGCGAATCGAATTAAACTAATTGAAGGGTTTTCGAGATGGTAGGTTTGGCTTCATATCTCAAAAGACGGTTCGCAAAACGAGCGAACAGGGAAGTAGAAAATCCTGCGCGAACACGGGTTGCTCGTTGTCCCTGCTGTCGCGACTGTCCAGTTTGTAACGCATGAGCGCTGCTGTCTCGCGTTTCTGGGCCGCCGCCGGCGGTCGTCCGGCGTCGTGGCGGCGCGCCAGGTGACGGGGAAGGGTCACGAGGGGTGGCGCTCCGTTGAGAAGTTAGGGTTTGATTTTCCGAAGCTTAGTTTTTCTCGGTTATATATATATAATCCGTATATGAGTACTTGGGCTCTCGGTTTGAGTTGGGGAGGACTGCGTTTTTTGCTTGCTGTTGTTTTTTTGGCCGGTTTGCTCCATTGAGCTCGGGTGTGATGGGTTGAGCGGGGTTAGGGGCTCGGCCTACCAGCTGTTGGGTTTTGGGACTTGAGCCCGGAATGGCTACTGCGACTCTTTCTTTCTTTTTCTTTTTCTTTTTCTTTACAGTATTTTCTAATATCTATTTTCTATTTTCCATTACCTATTATACATAACAACTATATATATATATATACTTTGCCAATATATATATTATTATACATATTTACCTATATCAATATATTAATATAAATATATAACATATTAATATATATATACACATATACGCACGTAGATATAATATATTATATATATACCAATTTCCACATATATTCATATACAGGTATATATTTACGCCCATATATTATATATATATACACATACACACACACATATAATACGTAACGTATACACATGTATACGTATATACTTATATAGCTCTATATAGATATACCTTTATATATTTAATAATACGAGTATATGCACTTACAATTATTTAATAAGCATCCACATAGCTTATGCATATTCCTATATATATACTTATTTATTAATCTCCATAAATCTAAACGAAACCTCAACGTTCTCGATTTCTAGTGTAGGACCCATTCGTGTAAATATGTAACATCCACTTGACGAAAATAATGTAACCAATAATTATATTATATTATATACTAATAATCTTAATGGATATAAAAATAATAATAATAATAATAATAATAATAATAACGAAATCCAATAAACTAAATAATTATTCATAATGATTTAAAATCATCATTTAAATAAAATAAAATAAAATAAAATAAAATAAAAATATTTAAAAATTACGGGAAGGGGAGCTACAGCCTGTCCTCGATTCTCTTGGCGGTGTTGTTGTGGCAGGGCGTTGCGATTCAATCTGGGGTTTGTGCAATACCGAGCGAGGTGGCCCTTTTGTCCGCAAGCATGGCATTCCCCTCTGAAGGGGAAGCAGTTGATGGCTTCGTGCCCGAGGCGATTACATTTGGTGCAACGAGGTAACGGATTCTGACCCATATAGCCGCCGTTGTTTGGACGCTTTGACGCGTGATTGTTGCCTCCCGTATAGCTAGGACGTTTGTGATTTGAGTGGCACACAACGTCGTCAGCACCGGAAGGATACAGGTTCTCAAGGTGGAGCACGTGATTCAGAGCCTCGCCCATGGTCTTGTACTCTGGGACCCCGACATGCGCACCGATAGAGTGTCGCAGACCCACTTCAAACCGTCGCATACGACACTCTTCAGTAGGCAGAAACTGGCCAGCAAACTTAGATAACTTGTTGAATTCTGCGGCGTACTGTTCCACTGTCCTGCTCCCTTGCTTCAACTGCATGAATTCATTCTCCTTCGCTTGACGAACGACTGACGGAAGGTACTACACTTCAAAAGCTTTGCGGAACGTGGCCCAAGAGATCGGCGCGGTAGTGTTGTCCGGTCGGATCGCTCGCTTGCGCACGGCCCACCAGTCATGCGCGTTCAACCGTAGTTGAAGTTGTGTGCAAGCGACTTGCTTGGATTCTTCAATGCCGAGCAGCTCGAAGTGATCTTCCAGCTCTTTCAACCAGTCGATTGCCATGGAGGGACCCTCGGTGCCGCTGAAGAAAGTGCGACACGTCTTTTTGAATTCTGACACTTCAAAGTTGTACTTTTTCAGTGTCGCTGGTTGATGCTCGGGCTCCGTCATGTCGACTTCAATGGGTTGGATCGCCGACACGGTGACGGTAGGCGCAGTCGCAGAATTTTCGTTGGCTGCCATTGTCTGGACGATCTGCTGCAGGGTATCTAGCTGCTTTTGCTGAAGCTTGGCATGTGCATCAAAGCGAGCTTCGAAGCGAGCTTCGAACTGGGCTTGTCGTTCCTCTACTTGTTGATGCCGGTTCTCGGACTGGTTTCGCTGCGCCTCCATCATGCGCAGCATCCTTTCGATGGTATCGTTGGAAGGTCCGGCCCGCGAACGATGCGAACTACTATAGCCGCTTGAAGCGCTCTGTTCTTGCTCGACCGTGGGTTCCGTCACTTCTGCGATACGAAGGCAAACGCATCAGTCACAAATTATTATGGACTCATTGTATGGAACAACTTATCTCATCGATACGAGGTCAAAGGTTTGGAACTCTAGACGCGAGGCCAAAGGATATAAAGCCGTGCTCTGATACCATTTTGTCATGCCCCGATTCCGTAGAATCAATAGTCGTCCCCGGGCGTGATGTCGTGCGAACCTAAGTTGCGATCGCACAAGGCATAGTCATAAGGTTATCCGAAACACAACATCAAGTTAGAGTACGCAGAGAAATTGAATGACATATTTGAAATAGAAATAGACTTTTTCATTCATGATAATAAAACTTTACATAGACTCATTTACAATCATTGCCGCGCGGGCAACAACATGACTCGACTTACAAAATGAACGCCGATGAGATAGTCGTTCCATACATTACATCCCTTTTTACAAGCAAAAACCATTACACATTTCCACATGCTATCGAGGCGAGTCGAGTCGTCATCTTCTTTTGGACTGAGTGTGGGTCTTCTTCAAAAGGAATCCAGAAACAAGCCTTTACACGCGGACGAGGCTTCAAAAGGGTTCACTTCGCCTTGAGCTTTCAGGTGGCACGCCCTTCGTAGTTCGGGATACCTGTGTGGAGAACGAGGATCAGTACATTACACTTTGTACTGGTGCATGGCTATTTAAGTTCCAAGCTCTCATTTGGTTGAAGAGTTTATATGACTTAAAGTATGAATGTTTCTAACCATCCTAATGAATTGCAAACAAGCATATGACAAGCATAGTAAAATTTACGTTGAAACTTACCGACGGCGGCCCGCGCCGCGTCTTATGAAACTTACCATATTCTTCCCTGTCAATTGTTATCATTTTCATACCAAGTGCAATATTTCGTGTGTTGGTCACTGGCTCCCAGAGCCATCGTGGACTCCTTCTAGCTTTTATTAGACGAGGCCCTTTCAGCACGAGTAGCGAGCCCCGCTGCAAGTCCTCGCCTAACATTGTGCCCAACACAGCTTATGAGATGTTTCCTTCTTGGCCGCAACAGTCCCGTGGCCACGGGTTGCCGTACAGGAAAACTTTACCTTGTCGACAAGTTGTCCATGACCGTGCAAAGACCATTTTTCTTCTTTTAGTTATTAAGACATAGCCTACATTCTCTTTAAAAACTCAATCATTTTACCATGCCCGTGCCCTTGCATTCAATCTTTAATCCGCAACAACACTATCGATTTACCAAAGAAGGGGTCAAGAAGAGAAGGGTCAGCCACTCACCTTGAGTTTACTTCGGCGAGAGAACTTGTTGGTCGCGCTAGACGTCGCCTACGCGATTACCTGAAATCACACAAGCAACCGATTAGAATACTACATTATTCAAGGAGTTCGATAGGAAATGCGAGTTCGAAATGCAAGCCATAAAAACCATCGAAAACATTCACGAAAGCGCATTCAAAAAACAAAGCCAAAACTAACGTAAGCAGCGTGAAAAGCAGAGCAACGGGAGGTCTCTCCCGACTCAGCCGCAGAGTCAATCCTCGAGACGCAGGCCGCTGAATATGGGACTTGGTTCCGAAGAAGACATTCCATAACGAGGAATGGATCTTAATTCAACCGTTCCCGTTCGATCGACTCGGTCGATCCGGACCTATCAGTCCCGACCGAATCGATAGCGACAGTGTTCCTTTCTCGCGCACCCCGTGGACAGAGTACGGGGCACGATGTAGGGACGGGGCACTACACCACCTTTGTTTGTGCCGTATTCATTGGTCGACACCTGTGTGCCACTATGTCACGTGTCTCATATAGATTCAGACTTGCGTACCGACCGTACATCGGTGCGTACAGGACGAGCGTTAGGATATAACTGCTAATATAAGTGCCTAGAAGACTTAGCGGTTATTAGAAATATCGTGGTGTGGATTCAGCGTGAGTAGTGCATGGGAAGGGGAAGACAGTTATTAGGCGTAGGGGCTTTCACACATTTACTTTTCTCTAGCTGCCATTTGTGACTCAGCCGAGAGCTAGTGCGCCGTGCACTTATTTACTTTTCTCTAGATGCCACTAGTGACTCGGTTGAAACACAAATGTGCCGTACATTTACTTTCCTCTAGCTGCCGTTAGTGACTCACCCGTGAGATTAGTGTGCCGTACATTTATTTATTTTTCTCTAGATGCCACTAGTGCCTCGGTTGAAACGCTAACGCGTCGTATTTCTAGTCTCGGGAGCCCTTGTGTGGAACGTTGTCTTCAAAGTGTATTTTCACATAGAATTGTTAAAGACCTTTTATCTGTTTAGACATATACAGTTTTCTGTTGAGCTAACTATATTCAGTTTATGGCATGATATTATGTGTCTTGTTACGTCCCTCTGGGGACCTGGTTATCTTGCTAGGTGTGTGCTCTTGTCTTTCGCAAGTGTTCTAGCCGTGGCCATGATCGTCACTATTTCTTCGAGGATGATTGTACTTTGATCGTCTTCGCTTCGCTCGCCAAACTCTTTCTTTTACTATGTATTTCTTTTCATAGTTGGTAGTGGATTTGTCTCCGCCCAACTACATGTACCAATGACAATTCAAAGTTGATTATATGATATCTCTTATTTATTTATTTTGTGTGGATGAGATTAGTTATGGTTCTACCCCATTTTACAGCTTATGTATTCATACGAAGTTTCCATATATTGGAGTGTACTTCGTATGTATACAGCTGGCATGTCTACATACTTAGTCCTACGTATTTTGGGACTGGGGCGTTACACATTAGGGAAAGTTGCAATCTTTCGAAAGTTATGAATGAACCTACAACCCTTTATGAGGATAATGTAGCATGTATAAGACAAATTCAAGAAGGCTTTATCAAAGGAGACAAGACGAAGCATATTTCACCAAAGTTTTTCTTCACCCACCAGCTTCAAAAAGAAAAGGAGATTGATGTAAAGCAGATCAAGTCTTCAGAAAATCTTGCAGATCTCTTCACAAAATCTCTTCCAAAGTGAACATTTCAAAAGTTGGTTCATCAGATTGGCACGAGGAGAACCCAACAGACATGCATATAGAAATATAGATTGGGATGGAATGTAAAAGTAAATGTACTTATTTGGAGGTGGTCACTTTTTATTTATATTGATGCAAAGACTAAATGTAATTTTATAATTTGAGGGGGAGCATCCTGAAGATGCATGCATCCAGAAGATGCCCATGGAGATATCTCGAAGTATGTCTTTGCGCATTGTACTCTTTTCCTTCGTTGAGGTTTTTTCTACTGGATTTTTCCTTCGAAAGGTTTTTAACGAGGAAATGTAAGTCGCACCCACTTAGATTCCTGAAGAAAATTATTGTACTCTTTTCTTTTATATGGATTTTTCCCAACGGATTTTTCCTAGAAAAGTTTTTAATGAGGCGATAATTAAAGTGGGCATCCAAGGGAGAGTGTTGTGATTTGGATAAACCCAAATATGGATGCCCTTATCTATATCCACAACAACTTCTATCCAATTTCCTCTATATATGTTATCCATGAGAAAGCTACGTACACATTCTATCTGGCTACCAATATTCTTCTCTTTCTTTTCTATTTTCACAACAATTTCTTTTAAAAAATAGAGAAAATAATTTCTTATCTAAACTAGAAAAAGCTTGCAAAATAAGCCAATGTTGGAGACAAAGATTATAACTTTGATTTGGTAGCAGAAGTTTGACATCAACTTTCGGTTAGCACACAAGCGTCAGAGAGCCACAGAGAGAGAGAGAGAGAAAGAGAGAGAGAGAGAGAGCAGCTCTGTCGCATAGGCTGTCACAGGAAAGGGCAGTGGAACCACAAAAGCCATATAACACGTGTCAGTCAGGCCACGTGAAGGTTGGGGCTGTTTGGTTATCATTTATAACTCTGTTTTTTTCAATACAAATGCTACAGTATATGAGAAGAGAAGAGTGTTTGGTTGCATTTCTGGTAAAAAAATCAGAAATATTTTTAACAAAAGTGAAGTTTAAAGTTTAAACATTACTTTCTGAAAGAGAAAAAAAAAACATGCTTTCACAAAACCCTTTCCCCAAATCTGTGGGCCACCTTTCCCCAAAGTCCTAATCATCTCTCTCTCTCCTCGGGAGCCCCAACTCCAGTCTCTCTCTCTCTCCTCCTCCCACCGCATCTCTCCTCTCCTTCGACTTCCTAAAACTCGACCTCGTTGACGAATTTCGACCGGCTCAGGGACGAAGCTCGTCGTCGAGCCGTTGACGGCTGCGGGGAGTTCATGCCCGCCGGCGAGGAGGGCACCCTCGACGCGCTCCGCCGCCTGCAGCTGCCACCGCAACTTCCAACACAAGGAGCTACAGGCGGGCGGCCCCGCCGCGACGGCCTACCAGTACCACCACCACCACCCCGGTCCGTTCTCTCCCTACTACAGGACCCCGGCCGGCTACCTGCACCAGCACGCGCCGCCGGCGCGGGCTCCTGCGTCGCCGTTGGCGCTGCCGTCAACTCCGACGAGAACCTCTCGAATCCCGGCTCCGACTCCGGGAGGAAGAGTTGGCGGAGCTAGAAAAACTTTTAGGGGGGAGGAAAACTTTTTAGAGCTTTTCCTGCAGGATTCGACCTTGGCCCTTCCTCATAAACAGTCCTACACTCAACCACTACTAGGGGTGGGCACAGGTCGGGCCGGGCCCAAATTTTATAGAACCGGACTGGACCCGTTTTTTGGCGGGGCGGGGCGGGGCGGGCCAGGCCAAAAAAAAATTCGGAACCGCACTGGACTCGGCCCATTTGGAGCGGGTCCAATCCTAAGCGACCCGTGGGTCCAGACGGGCCCATGAATTTGCAGTAACTCATTTTGTTGTCTGCTTTCCTGCAGCTTATTAACACAGGCACATGAAGATGAAGTCGTACACCTGGAAACCAGTTTACTGTGTAATCAACTACATAATAAACTCCTGTAAGTTCAGAGTATAGCTTCAGGCATTTGGAGTAGATAGATGAGCGTCAACATTGGAATGATATAAACTCGTAAAATTGAATTCTAACAAAATACTTAGCCACGGGAAAAAAAGCATTCACAAAATCTTGGATCAGCTATGCATAGAACTAATGGGCAAATGAGCCTCAATTGAGCCGCGGCGTCGGGGCGACAGGGGGCGTCGGGGGCGTCGGGGCTTGTAAAATACTTGTTCCATACTCTATAGACTGAATTAATGACACTGAACTATTTCCATACTCTTATACGGGGGGCATCGGGGTGACGGGGGGCGTCGTCGGAGACTCTGACTCCTCAGTCCTCACGAGTCACGAGATGAGAGAAAGTGAGAAAGTGAGAAAAAATTAGGGTCGGCTCCTCTTTTGTGAGTTTGAGAGAGAGAGGGAGGGAGGGAGGAAAAAATTAGGGCCGGCTCTAATTGTCTAAGTCAGTACAGACTGTACACTGTACAATAACATTGAAAAATGAAAATAATTCAAAATATTATAAAAATTTAAGTTTTTTAAAAATAAACGGGCCGGATCGGGGCCCCGTTTATTTTTAAAATACAACCCGCCTCGTCCCGTTAATTTAACATGACCCGCCCCGCCCCGACCCGTTTACTTGTAAAAATTGAGGAACCGTCCCGTTTGAGCAAATTACGGTTCGTGCCGGGTCGGACCCGCGGGTCCTAGGCCCGTATGCCCAGCCCTAACCACTACAGCTAAGGATTACCTATGTGGATATAATGGTAGCTGTTAACTGTTATGTTCTTTTAGACCTATGTTTTCTTTCCATCTTCACATGTAACATACGTAGTATCTCCTTCCACTAACCAAACAGTTATATAGCCACATATATTATTAGTTTTTCCTTTATGTTGGAACTCCTTAGTCCGTCAATTCCTAACACAGTGTGCACACATATAGATAACATATATGGGGATAGATGAGAGGCTGGATTGAATAAAATTAGCTTTCCACTTTTTTTCAAACATCTGTTTTGCCTGTTAAAAAACTATTGGAATGTACATTTATATTTGTCAACTTAATCTTTAGGACATACTTCTTAAAACTTTGCGAGAATCTACATGCCCAGATCCTTACAGCATAGGTACTAGGACATCCCAATCCTTGGATAAGGAAGCTTCAGTTTTGTGCTTGCATCTATCTGTTTCGAGTTAATTAGGCTTTTTTTTTCTTTTTTTCTTTCTTACATGAATGTAATCGATTTTATTTAGACTGATGAGAAATATCGCTGCAGTTGAACTGGGTACCGTGTGCCTCTAAATTGTGTGGAAATTCAAGAAAGTTCAAAAGAGAAAAAAAAAAACTAGCAACAAAAAACAAAGAAGGTTGTACTCTCATCATGACCATGAGGCAAGTGCGGCTGTGCACAAGCTAGCTATCGTACGTACATAAGAGAAGACTAGGGGTAACTGAGAGAACATAAGAATATTTTCTTTATTTGTGGCCAACATGGGTTATGCAACTATTTTTTTCTTCTGCAACCTTATCTAAAATTAGGAAGACACCACACCATGATTTTGGTTTGGGTGGTTGAAAAAAGAGAGGACTCAAGTGGAAAAAAAAAAACACCTTTGGGACAGAACGTTCTCTGCTACATTCACTACACAGTTATCCCTGTCTACATCTTGTATAATTACCAAAAGACCCTCTCTCACCATGTGTGTGTGTGTGTGTGTATATATATATATATATATATATATATATATATATATATATATATATATATATATATATATATATATATTAGTGAATGATATATATATATATATATATCATTCACTACTATCCATTTTAGAAATACTTCCTCTCTCACATACGATGGTTGGGCTAGTAGAAGAGCATCTGGCGGTGAAAGAAGTGCTGGCGGCTCCGGTAGAAGAGCATCATGTGGGGGAAGAAGTGATGGCTGAGCTGGTAGAAGAGCATCCTGTGGGGGAAGAAGTGCTGGCTGTAGAAGAGCATCCCGAGGGGGAAGAAGTGCTGGCTGAGCTGGTAGAAGAGCGTTCATTAGGTTATTTCACATATTTTCTTTTCTATTTTTCCTATTTTTATTTTCTTACAGGTAACAGGGAAGGTGTGCATATGCATTTTATGTGATATGCATTTCCCGTTGACACCACCAAGTGAAAGAGTTATACAGATTGCAGAGAGACACGTGAAGCAATGTGTCAAGGAGGCTTCACATTGCTGCTTCTCCTTCTTAACGGAACACCGGCTCTCCTACCCCGTATGGCCGAGTGCAGCACTTATGTCAGGAAGACGGTGGTGACGGTGAAAAGCTCGGTCGCATCTGTGTTCGGAAGTCCTACCGTGGAGGAGGATTAGCTAGGCGGAAGAGGATTAGCTAGGTCTTCGCTTATATATATTATCCAGTAGTTTCTTGTATTATGGAGTAGTTTATTATATTATCAGTTCTCATGTTTACTTTTAATTTGCTTTACAATAGTTTCTTGTGTTATCGAGAAGTTTATTATGTTATCAGCTACTCCCATGTTTACTTTTAATTTGCTTGCAACCATGTTTACTTAATTCTTTTATATTATTATTTATTATGTTATAGCTATTCCCACGTTTACTTTTAATTTGCTTATACAGTAGTTTCTAGATTATCGAGAAATTTATTATTTTATCAGCTACTCACATTTACTTTTAATTTGCTTGCAACCATGTTTACTTAATTTGCTTATTATTATATTAGTTATTATGTTATCAGTTATTCCCATGTTTACTTTTAATTTGCTTATACAGTAGTTTCTTGTGATCGAGAAGTTTATATGTTATCAGCTATCCCATGTTTACTTTTAATTGCTTGAACCATGTTTACTTAATTGCTTTATTTATTATTTATTATTATTATTATTATTATTATTAATTATTATTATTATTATTATTATAAGTTTTAATAATATAATAATAATATAATAATAATAATAATAATATTATTATTATTATTATTATTATTATTATTAAAACTTATATTATTATTAAATTATAATAATAATAATAATAATAATAAATAATAATAATAATAAGTTTTAATATATAATAATAAATAATAATAATAATCGAGAAGTTTTTTGTTATCAGCTACTCCCATGTTTACTTTTAATTTGCTTGCACCATGTTTACATAATTGCTTTATTATAATAATAATAATAATAAAATAATAAATAATAATATAATAATAAAATAATAATAATAATAATAATAAATAATAATAATAATAAAATAATAATAATAAATAATATTATAGTAGTATAATAATAATAATAAATATAATATTATTATATTAGATTATACTTATAATATTATAATTATAATTATTCTAATAATAATAAATAATAATAATAATAATAA
>JANAVB010008397.1:387228-592228 GCA_029216955.1 Iris pallida
AAATAAAAATAGAAAAATAACAGTATTTTGCTTAAGATTTGACGGTTACAATTATATGTGGTACTACGTGTGTCTTCAGATTTCTTTTTAAAAAAAAATCTTTTAAAAAGATAATAAAAAGATTTGACTGTTACAAAATTATTGTGAGTACTACGTGTATCTTCAGATTTTTTTTTAAAAGATAATATGAGTGGTGGATAAAAGGAGTTAGTTGAGATTTTTTTTCGGATATAGGATAACAATGGTGATGGAAAATAGGAGTGGCGGAAAAATATGAATGAGTTGAGATTTTTTAAAACGGATCCACTAAAGATGTTCTCTCCCGTAACGTAGGATTAACTAAAGATGTTCTCTTCGTTCCCTAATCATTTAAAAAACAGATAATAAGAGTGGTGGATAATAGGAGTTAGTTGATAATTCAAAGCATAATCTTTTTTTTCGGATTAAGATACAATGGGAGGGGGAAAATAGGAGTGCTGAATAATAGTTGTTAGTTGAGAAAATCTTTCAGGATCCATTATCTCCCGTAACCGTAGAATCCAGTAAAGATGTTATCTCTACCGTAACCGTACGGGAGAATATGCCAATAACTGCTACGTAGTGGTTTTTATAAAACCTGTTCCTCTTTTTTTTCTGTCTATTCTATTTCAATTGTTACTCCCCAGCAAAAAAACATTGAGAGAGAGAGAGAAGCAGTATCGAGGAGGAGACGGACTTTATCGTCATCGCCAAAGTTTCTACAGTCGAGGTATCGATATTCTTCCTTCTATCGCGATTTCGAATTTTATAGTTAGAGTTTTGTAGTCTTTCATCGCTTCCGTTGGGATATCTGATGGTTCCGACGATACAATGTTTTTCTTCAAGCATTATCGAGGAGGCGGATTCGGACTTCAATATCACCATCGCCAATGTTCTTCGGTTGAGGTATGCATGTTTCCTTAGAAACTAAATTAATTTACTGCATGAAATAAAATGTATGCATGTTTTTAACGAGTGGTTATATTTATATTCATAAGCCGATTATGTTTTATGTTCTATGCTTACAGATGATAGCTAAGTTTTGTTTTTTCCATAAAATTTATTAAGTACATTTTCAAAAATTGAGATAGGATCACAGTGAATTAAAAAATATGTTCTTACAGATGATAGCTAAGTTTTGTTTTTTCATAAAATTATTAAATACATATTCAAAAATTGAGATACGATCACATTGAATTTAAATTAGAAGATTTTTTTTCCCTATAATTGGATGAGTATCACATTGAATTTACAAAATTATATAGGATCACATCCTTCCTTTATTACTGAAAGTAGGATACAATGAAGAGGAATTCCGCACAAATGTTTTCAAATATTATTTATATTAATATAATTCAAATATATTTCCCTCTATTTTTAAATTTGTAAAATGGTTACAAATATTGCGAACGGACTCACCCGATAATTGGTTACAAATATTCATCTATATCATCTATATAAAATGGGGAGGACCCACCCGATTTAAAACAGTTACGAATATTCATCTTATAGATGAATATGCTTCCAAACGGTTTGCTTCCAAATATTTTGAAAAAAATCTTTAGATATTTCGTTTAATTAGAGGTATTGCAAGCAAACAGAATCAAATTAAATTATGCACGTAGTAGAGATTGCACGTAGTAGAGAGATTATTTTTAAATATTGGGTGATTGCGAGTAGTGGCAGATTTTTATAAGCCTTCTCCTCTTTTTTTTCACTTTCTCTACTCTATTCAATTATTACTCCCCAAACAAGGAGTAGTAGTCTGGACTTCATCACCATCGCCAACATTTCTCGATCTGGGTATCGATATTTTTCCTCCTCTTGCTATTTCGATTCTTATGGTTAGGATTTTTTGAGTATGAAACTCACTTCACTGTGATGGTAAGTCTGCTCTTTATTCGTTCTCTCATTATGAGAACTTTATAGGTCATTGTTGGGGTACTTTGATCTTAAACATGAATAGCCACACTTTCAGAAACATTAATCTGCTAATGAAGTGCACTTTCTTTGATATATGATTATTTTGCTGATGGATTATTATTTGTTGACGGCTTTATGCTGCACACATTTTTTTAGTTATTTACCTGTACAGAATTTTTTTCATAAATTTCTTGAATATGTGTGACTGTTTGATTAGGATTGTTGAATTTTTTTAGGATTTTGATTTTGCGATGAGTACTGTCATTTTAATATTTTGATATTTATTTCGATTTTAGTGGTCATAGCTTTAGGTCTGATGGCTTTGTTTGTTGGATGGACTGTAATTATATGGTTTTTGTTTTGTTTGTGTGTTGTCACTTCGTTGATATTTTGTTGTTTGACTTTCTTTTAAGTTTTTGTTTTGTGTATTTTTATATTCTTATTATGTTCCATTGAACCACGTTCAGCAATAAATAAAAATGTTGCACAAGTCTTATAGCGTATTGGTGGTAAGTAGTCCTCTGATGGTTACTCCGTTAGCTCTATGAATTTTTTTGTGTTTTCTTTTTGAGTTCTGTCAAGGCACAAAACTAGGGGGCGTTTTGGTACTGATGGAAAATCTATTCTCATGTCTTTATTTCTACGAAATTTTTTAGTTTTTCTTTTTTCATTTTAACCTTTTTTTGGGGGGGTTTCAGTTTTTTAGATTTTTTTTTGTTTTCATGTTTTCAGTTTTTGAAAGGTTTTTTTTGTTTCTTTTTTCAGTTTTAAGATTTTTTTTTTTTGTTTTTTATGTTTTTAATGATTTATTTGTTTTCATTTTTATTTGAATTTTTCTTCAGATTTTAACATTCATCATTTCTTTGTTCTTTTTCTATTTGAAGGGTTTTTTTTCCAGTTTTTCTATCTTTGTTTGCATTCTTTTTGTCACTTTGTTGATTTTTTGTTGTTTGAGTTTCCTTATTATGTTCCATTTTATCGCGTCCAGCAATAAATGAAGAAATATTGCACAAGTCCAACAATAAATGAAAAAATGTTGCACAAATCTTATATCGTATTGGTGGTAAGTAAGGCGGAGAAAGTACTGCGTTAGCTCTATAATTTTTTTCTGTCTTTTTTGTGTGTTTTTTTTTGTTTCTGTCAAGGCCCCAAATTAGAGGGCGTTTTGGTACTGGATAATTTTTTTATTCCCGAAAAAAAAAGTTTGGATGAAAAAACTATTATTTTCTAAGAAATTTTTAGTTTTTTTTTTTTATGGTTTCATTTTTCTTTAAAGATTTTTTTTGTTTTTATGTTTTAGTTTTTGAAAGGTTTTTTTGGTTTTAAGATTTTTTTTTTGTTTCCTCTATTTTCTTAATGATTTTTTTATTTTCATTTTTTTTCTTAGATATTTTTTACAGTTTTTCAACATTCATCATTTCTTTGTTCTTTTTTTTTTTAATGGTTTTTTTTTTCATTTTTTCATCTCTATTTTCATTTTTGTCACTTTGTTGATCTTTTGTTGTGAGTTTTTTTCTTTAAATTTATTGTTTATTTTTATGTTCTTATCTGTTCCATTGAACCACGTCCAGCACGAAATGAAGAAATGCCGCACAAGTCTTTATAGCGTATTGGTGGTAAGTAGTCCTTCGATAATTACTCCGTTAGCTCTATGATTTTTTTCTTTGTTTTCCTTTGTTTCTTTTTTTGTACTTTTGTGTTTCTTCCAATGCACCAAACCGGAGGGACGTTTTGATATTGGATTATTTTATTCCTGAAAAAAATTAGGATGTAAAATCTATTGTCATGTCTTTATTTTAAGAAATTTTTTATTTTTTTTCTATTTCATTTTTAACCTTCTTTTTTGGGTTTTTCAATTTTTTTGTTTTTTAAATTTTCAGTTTTGGAAAGGTTTTTTTGGTTTTTTTTTCATTTTAAAGATTTTTTTTGTTTTTTTTAATATTTTTTTGTTTTCATTTTTGTTAGATTTTAAGTTCAGTTTTTTAACATTCATCATTCTTGTTCTTTTTTCTTTAGGTTTTTTTTTCAGTTTTTTTATCTTTTATTTTTAGAACAATTTTTGTTTTAGTTTATTTTTTTCTAAGAATTATTTTTTTATTTATTTGGAGTTTTTTTTCGCAATTCTTTTATCCTTTTAAAAAAATATTTGTATTTTGTTTTGTAAATGTTTATATGTTGACCAAAAATGGGAATATAATTTTTCATAAAAATTTGTTACCTGGCATTTCAAATAACAAAAATATAGAATTTAGACGTATTTCGTATACCAAACATCTCCTTAAATTTTGCTAAGGACGGGTTGGTAACTTGCTTAAAAATATATTTGTTCAGGCCAAAGGGGACTAGCGTCTAAGGATATTTTTTCAACTTAACATCGGTTGTTGGTTTAACACGTTTGCTTCAAGTTTAGATCCAGGCAAGATAATTTTTCTTTTATTAAGTTTCCTTAAATGTTTTCTTTCAAGTCCAGAAAATTAAGAATTTCATTTTCAAAACAATATCAATTAATGTTCTCTTTCAAATACAAAATAACACACACACACTATATATATATATAATATATATATATATATATATATATATATATATATAATATATATATATTATTATATATATAATAATGCATTAATCACCACTAATTATTTAGATTTTATGCGTCATATCAAAAAATTAATATTCATACAAAAAAAAAAAACTAAATGATAGTTTATCTGTCCCGTGCGCCGCACGGGTACACGTACTAGTAATTGAAATAGAGTAGAGAAAGTGAAAAAAAAGAGGAGAAGGCTTTAAAAATCTGCCACTACTCGCAATCACCCAATATTTAAAAATAAATCTCTCTACTACGTGCAATATCTCTACTACGTGCAATCAGTTGTAATTTGATTATGTTTGCTTGCAATACCTCTAATTAAACAGAAATATCTAAAGATTTTTTTCAAAAATTATTTGGAAGCAAACCGTTTGGAAGCATATTCATCTATATAGATGAATATATTCGTAACTGTTTTATCGGGTGGGTCCTCCCCATTTTATATAGATGAGTATAGATGAATATATTTGTAACCAATATCGGGTGAGTCCGTTCGCAAATATTTGTAATCATTTTACAAATTTAAATAATATAGGGAAATATTTGAATTATAATAATATAAATAAATATTTGAAAACATTTGTGCGGGAATTCCTCTTCATTGTATCCTACTTTCAGTATAAAGGAAGGATGTGATCTATATCAATTTGTAAATTCAATGTGATACTCATCCAATTATAGGGAAAAAAAAATCTTCTAATTTAAATTCAATGTGATCGTATCTCAATTTTTGAATATGATTTAATAAATTTTATGAAAAAAACAAAACTTAGCTATCATCTGTAAGAACATATTTTTTAATTCACTGTGATCCTATCTCAATTTTGAAAATGTACTTAATAAATTTTATGGAAAAAAAAAAAAACGTAGCTATCATCTGTAAGCATAGAACATAAAAACATAATCGGCTTATGAATATAAATATAACCACTCGTTAAAAACATGCATACATTTTATTTCATGCAGTAAATTAATTTAGTTCTAAGGAAACATGCATACCTCAACCGAAGAAGAAACGTTGGCGATGGTGATATTGAAGTCCGAATCCGCCTCCTCGATAATGCTTGAAGAAAAAACATTGATCGTCGGAACCATCAGATCCCAAAGAAGCGATGAAAGACTACAAAACCCTAACTATAAAATTCGAAATCGCGATAGGAGGAAGAATATCGATACCTCGACTGTAGAAACTTGGCGATGACGATAAAGTCCGTCTCCTCCTCGATACTGCTTCTCTCTCTCTCAATGTTTTTTGCTGGGGAGTAACAATTGAAATAGAATAGACAGAAAAAAAAAGAGGAACAGGTTTTATAAAAACCACTACGTAGCAGTTATTGGCATATCTCCCGTACGGTTACGGTAGAGATACATCTTTACTGGATTCTACGGTTACGGGAGATAAGTGGATCCTGAAAGATTTTCTCAACTAACAACTATATTCAGCAACTCTATTTTCCCTCCCATTGTATCTTATATCCGGAAAAAAAAAAGTTTATGCTTTGAATTATCAACTAACTCCTATTATCCACCACTCTTATTATCTGTTTTTAAATGATTAGGGAACGGAAGAAGAGAACATCTTTAGTTAATCCTACGGTTACGAACGGAAGAGAACATCTTTAGTGGATCCGTTTTAAAAAATCTCAACTCATTCATATTTTTCCGCCACTCCTATTCCATCACCATTGTATCCTATATCCGAAAAAAAAATCTCAACTAACTCCTATTATCCACCACTCATATTATCTTTTAAAAAAGAAATCTGAAGATACACGTAGTACTCACATATAATTGTAACAGTCAAATCTTTTATATCTTTTTAAAAAAGATTTTTTTTAAAAAGAAATCTGAAGACACACGTAGTACTCACATATAATTGTAACCGTCAAATCTTATCTTAAGCAAAATAATGTATTTTTCTATTTTTATTTAAAAAATCTAGAGTGAGTTAATCATTAAAATCATTTGGGCGGGAATCCTTCCCCATTGCTACTTTCAGTAATAAAGGATTTTGTGCCGTTTATTTACTTAAAAAAAACCATCTGTCTTTATTTAAAATAAATTACGACACTATGAGGACGTTGTGTAATTAAATGCTGCAGACTTGCATAAATAGTGCAAAAAAAATCGGTATAGTAATAATACGAAGACTGGGAATCTCGAACGACGACTGGGAATATCGTATTTAAAAACAGAACTATATATAAACTTCTTTTGTCATAGCCTATGTTATAGAACACTTTTGTTGTACAAACCCTAGTTAGCAATTCGGCAAACGAAAAAAATTCGAGACGACAAAAGTACGAGTATAAATCGGCTCAGTATAAATAAAATACGTTAAACAATTCGATCAAATATTCAAAAAATAAAAATATTGGGGTTAGAAACTTACACATTCTTAAATATGTTTTCCAATTTGGTTAAGTGCCAAATTTTTAAATATTTTATGCGGAAACTTTTAAAATTTTACATGCTTAAAATTTACTTACTTATCCGAATATTTTAAAAGTACGTAAGTATTATACGTTTTGAAAGATACGAAAAAAAATCGCGCATAATGAGTTTTATTCGGGATGATTGCTAACAAGTACAAACTGAAGTTCTTCCTTATGCAGCCACTTTATACTGAGAAGTATATGCATCATGTAGTAACATATTGTCAATGGCTGAACTTATGATATATTTTTCAGATGTTTAAAACTTTGTATGGCTGAAGATAATCAACATATGTATATATTTGGAGAGGAGGAGGAGAAAAAGAAAAAGATTGATTACAAAGAACAAAGCTATTCAAAATCATGAGTGGAAGTTGAACTGACTGAGAACAGGAGAATAGTGAAGCATATATACTTTCAAACTGCAACGATTCCACAAATATTACACATTTCAAAGCACAAAGAATCCGTTATCCAAATAAGCACCGTTGCAAATTCCACTTTTATTATTACAACATGAAGTGCTATATTCTTTTAGCAGCACAGATACAATTGTCCAATCGAACACCGGACATAGATAAATAAAATAAAATTTTCAATAGAATATCTAAATAAAATGGAGTTTTTACACAAACAAATTGCATTGCCTTGAAATCAAATGCTAGAATTTGCGTATATGCCTCCATGGCATGTTCAACCAACATTAGAATATCTAAATACCCATTAAAAGGAAATGAAAAAAAAACATAAATGATCACTCTTCATGATAATGCTCACACAATACAAATATATAACTGGAAAAAGCAAGATTTCAATGCAAGGGAGAAAAACCCTAAATAACTCCAATAGTCCATGCCCCAAAAAAAAAAAAGCAAGAACAAAACAAAGGAAAATCAAGTATTAAAATAGAAGGAACACAACGAAATTTGGTAGGAAGACTATGATCCATTCAAGCATTACTGATAATAACCATCACATCAAAGTGTTCCGAAAATGACAGTCAATATAGAACCGCACTGTAACGTCTCATTTTTTTTCACAAAAAAATAAAATAAAATAAAAGCATTGTTCATCATAAGTAGTGCTACTAAAAAAACAAGAAAACATGACAGAGTAGAACTCCCAGACTCACTCACTTCCGCGATATCGCGGCGAGGACTATCGCCGCAAGCAAGCCCGCCACCGCTGCGAACAGGCCGCCACCGCTGCGAGCAGGCCCGCCACCGCTGCGAACAGGCTCCTCGACCATCCCCACACAGCTCTCAGCCCTCCTGGCGACTGGGAATCTCGAACGACGGCACCAGTCCTCGTGCGATCTTGCTTCCTCCAGACCAGCCGGATCGTGGGAGAACAGCTGACCACAGAAACTGCAAATATAGTACATCGAAACCATTTTCTCTGCAAATATAATACATAAATAAATATAACAAAGCCTCATTAGAATCCTAAAATTACAAGAAAGAGAGAGAGAGAGAGAGCAAAATATAACACATTACAAGAAAGAAAGCAAAAATAACAAAGCAATTCGTAAAGGAGTACATTCTGAACTAAGCAAGAGTAGTATAAAAAAAAATAACGAGAAGAAAAACCTAGGTTTAGCTGTGGGGAGTGATGGTGTGAGCTGCAAGGAAAGGGAGGTGACAATTAGAATGAGCGAGAGGTGTTTAGCTATTATAGGGAATCTCTATATTGGATGTGTGGCTCTGGATTATCCATAGGGAAACGAAGGGCCGGGATTATTTTGTTTCAATGATGTGGAAGGTTCCTAGGTCTTAGGTTTTAGGACAGAAAGTCCAAATTGTCCATGACATCTTTGGATAATTGCCTACTTTTTGTGTTTTTGTCCTTATCGAGATATTTAATTAATCCGAATTTCCTAAATTAGACTTTAATTCCAATGATCAACGGTTAACTGATCAGTAACAACCAGTAATTATTCTTTTAAGGGACAATTATGAAACGCCCAAAAACTAAAAAAGTTTTATGTAAAATCCACCGCTAAAAAAACTTTCATCGTGTGTCCAGAATTAGAGAAACTTATCCAAAGCGGGTTCCAAATGACCATTTTGCCCTTCCTTTTAATTTATTGAAAAACACCTACGAAACTGCTCTTAAAAAAAACGTTTCGATACTTCATCTTCTTCCATACGCTGCTCAGGTTTTCTCCTCAAAATCTTCTTTAATTTTAAACGATATCCTTTAATTATTATTAAGTAGTAGACAAATGATTAAGTAATGGGTTTTGTTAACATGTGCCTAAGGGCACATGTTAAGAATAATTAATGCACAACTTTTTTACTTGAAAATTGTTATCAACACCAATGTTTTAAAAACCGGACCGATCGAACCGTAATTTTTTCGTATAGGTCGGACCGGGGTTCAACTGAGGTTCAACCGGGGTTCAATTGAAGTTCAATAGATTTGGTTTGGTTTGGTTCAAATAGGTAAAATATTCATATTTACTTCTTCGTTTAGTTTGTTTGGTCATAAATATGTTAGTTTGGTTTAATTTTACAACTATAAGGTCGATTAAAACCAAATCAATAATCAAATGGTCCAAATTTCACATGATAATTTATTTTGATTAAAAAAAAAATGGCCGGTTCAGTTGTGAACAGGTTCGGCCGGTTCACCGGTTGAACCCAATTTTGACAAAAAAAATCGATGGTTCTTTAAAATAACCAATTTTAGTCGAATCGGACCGATTTTTGGGCTTAAACAGGTTGGACCCCGGTCCAACCGCCGGTCTGGTCCGATTTTTACAACATTGATCAACACTTAATAAACATTAAAAAACAAAATTTGCATTGGAAAATGTTATCAAGACTTAATGTAGAAGATTTTTTGTCTTAAAAATTATTTTATTGGATCTTGATTACGTTTTTTAATACAAAAAATTATTTTTTAATGTTTATTAAGTGTTGATATTTCAAGTAAAAAAAAATTGTGCGTTAATTATCCTTAACATGTGTCCTTAGGGCACATGTTAACAAAACCCTTAAGTAATTACTATTTAATGATTGATAATAATGATTTCTAATGATCTAATCATTTTCGATAACGGTTAACCAATGATTGTTTAATATTGTTTATTGAATTTATTTCATTTCTATTTAATATTACTACTAAGTGGTAAATCTTAATTAGATTTTAAATTTGGTTAGATATTCGTAATTTTTTCAAATTTTAGGTTATGACAATTACAACTTGCAAGTCATCGAGCTCTCGTTAGGACAATCGGTAACTATAGGAGAAATAGTGTTATAACAAGAGAAAGAAAATTAAGAAGAAGTAGTTAATTAAACTGTGAGAAAATATAGAAAAAAAATATAGCATTAGTTGTGCATGGGACAATGTGTTAAATCAATTGGGAAAGAAACAGAATATTTCATTCAGGGTGTTACTTGAATTTGTATTTGAATTTAATGCATTCGAGATTTGGACCACACTGGTAGTCCATACCATAGTTCTTGCATGTTCTCCTCATTTATGTGTCTCGAATAATTTTCATGCATGTGTTACTTGAATTTGGTAAAAGAATATTTAGAGAAATAAGTTGATATTCTTTTTAGACTAATTTGGCTTGATAAACTGGTAGTGATTGTCTCTCTTAGCACATGCTATTTATACTCATGTACAACTATCAGGATTCAAGAAAAAAGATCTATGTGGACTAGGTCGAAGTCAGATATGATTTATGTGGACTCAAACACTATCCATTTTATGTAAGGGGTGTAACTTTTAAAATGGTTGAGCGCGATGTAGAACAATGGCTTTTGCTTTCTCAATATTTTCTAACTGGCAAGGGCGGAAGCAGAAATTCAACTTAGAGTGGGCTAAATGTGGACTAATTTGTAAAAAAAAAATCTACAAAAAATTAGGAGGTGGACTGGAGCCCACGCTAGCCCATAGAGCGGGTACACCGTACACCCTTATACAGTTGACCCTCAACTAAGTACAATATATATAACAATGTTAGCTTGATGTGTGTCAAAGAGATGCATACATATTCATCTTTGTAACCGATAATCGAGATAAGACCGGAAAAAGCCACGGCAACAATAGAAGTTTTCTTTTTTTAGATGATTCCATACATAAGAGGACTAGACAGGTGAGGTGACTATTTATAATCCCCACATAAACCCTGAACTAATTATGATAAGTAATAAGCAAAATCATCAAAATACCCTCTACTTTCGGCAAATAAAATACAATTATGCATTTATGATTGTACATTTGGAGGATACTTCGATTTAGTTCAGTCCTCACAAAAACTTTCAATCAAAACGGTTGTATTCTGTTTTTTTTTATGCCCTCCATTCTCAACAGAGTTGTATCAAAACGTCAACAGTTGTTATTAACTGAAAGGAGAGATGGGTGTAAAACCAGTTTGAATGATATACTTGAATGGCAAAAACTATCACCACTAGCGTAGTAAGATGAAATTAAGATCTTCTCTATGTCAAGAAAGTTGCATCTACCGGTGTTTGTGTCTGATAAGCCCGAAGATAAAAATGATAAATGGAGTTTCGAGCATCAACAGGTCAACGGATACATCCGACAAAATGTTTACGGTCACATTGCAAATCTAGAAGAAAACGGATCGACATCATATTGGTTCGTTAAGGTCCGAGAGAGATTTTCTCTATTTTGAAATTTTGAGAAGGGTCAAGAAAATTCTTGTGAAAGAAAGATCGTATAACGCTGTCTCAGGTATATGGAAAAGAAGTCGACTGCTATAAACCCAACAATCATTTCCTAATTTCTAGTCACTATGATGCCATAACCAACAAATGGTTTTAATTAGTTTCAACTTTTTACAAGGTTGAAGGAAGAGTGAAATTGAGTTTGAAAGCTTTATGAAGAAGATAAAATATGAAGAAGAGGACTGAGTAATTCAGTTAGACAGTTAGCCAGCTAATAAGCATGGCAAGGGGGATAACAATTCAGGACAATGTGGTATGCCCCTATTGTAGTTCTGGTCAGTCTCATGTCCGAGAGAGTTTTCTACATCTCGTCGTTCCCACTCAACTATAAATTATGTCTTTTTATAGTTGTATTGAACATCGTGTTCGTCATTCTTCTGATTTTTTTTTATTCAATATAGAATCATTATTTGTAAAAATAATGTTGGATAATTTTATCCCACTTTATAGAGATAATGTCTGTAACACTGTATATTGAGTAATAAAATGAATTTGAGTGTACCATTTTTTCTTTCTTTCTTTTATGTATATATATCGAGAGATACTTATGTTTTGCAAGTATCAGTATTCCACTTTTTTGTAAAAAATTATGATTTGTAACGGCTATTTTCTTGACAAAAGTTTAACAATAAGCATTACAAATTGATAAATCGACAATTTGTAACGATGTCAAATTTTTTAGTCGCCCCGGTTTAAACCGTTACAAAAATTGGTATCATAATGTCTATTATTGTAATGAAATTTTTTTATCGCCACGATTTAAAATGTTTGCAAGTAATATATATATCATTATCCAGAGAACATGCATGTTCTCTGTAAGAGCATCATTATCCAGAAAAATTGGTATCGTGACGATTTAAAATGTTGCAAGTAATATATCATTATCCAGAGAACATGTGAGCTGTAAAAGCTAGTCTTTATGCTTCTTGCATGGAATCGGTGGTACATAGAGAAAGTGGGTTGTAAAAGAAGATAGGCTCTTAGTAGAAAAGGAATTGAATTGGAGTTCAAATATTAATTTTGTATGGAAATAGTGGGTTAAGTCATGAGCAGCTGGTGGTGGTGGTTGGGTGTCTCAACTAAGGGACTGTTAGAGTATAGGTGCATTTATGATTAGTTAAGGTGACCGGAAGTGATTAGGAAAAGTTTGTATATACACTTATAGAATAGAAGTTAATGGTTGATGAAAGGTTACACATTAACGGAAATGATAATGACGAATTTAGGATTAGGTGAAAGCTATCAAAAATTAATATTGATTATGAAAATATATTATAACTTCTACTGGATTTCTCGACATAGTAATAGAAATTTAGTTGGCAGAAAAGAGTATAAATCTAAATCTAAGAAGTAATAATAATATTACAGTTAGATCCTTGATAATAAATTTACTTCTAGTAAAATAAGGGAGTTTTACAACATTCCATATTACAACTTTGAAGCTAGCGAGCTAGCGCTAGGGTGGAGCATTCGGTTTCCAACGAATCAAAATAGCTAACATCGAATAAATCAAAATTCTACAAATCTATAACCAAATTGAAATTAGCCAAAATCGAATAATCTATTCAGTTTGTTCAGTTGGACTATTGCTATTATTTAATGTATTGGGCCAAAAATTAAAATTATGTATGGTTAAATTATCTTAAAAACTTAAGTATTTTAAGTTGTGTCCAAGGCTTCAAAACATATTATACATAGAATTGTTCTTTTCAAATTAAATATACACATTTTTTAATCATAAGATATGCATAAAATTAGAATATTTACATAATTGCATGAATATTATACTATTGTTTTCGGTTTTAGACCGAATAAATTTTTTTTTTTTTTTTTCAAAACCGAATTGAATTTTCGGAATAATGCTCACCAGAGATTGGAGTGGCATTGACCTTAATTTAGGAGGCAAAGTGATATTGTGTTGGCTCACTGGACCCGGTTCGTAAGTCACTGGACCAATTTGATGAGTGAAAAATGTCATAATAAGTTGGTTGATTCGGAAGAGGATTTGTCCTGCTGACCCTTGTTAGCAATTCGGCAAACAAAAAAAATTCGAAACGGCAAAAGTACGAGTATAAATCGGCTCAGTACAAATAAAATATGTTCAAAAATTTGGTCAAATATTCAAAAAAAATAAAAATATTGAGGTTAGAAATTTTAAATTCTTAAATATGTTGCCAAATTTGGTTAATTAAACAGGTTCACAGCATGTTTATTGTGATAAATTTGTCAATAATTTATACAGAACACGTTTAAAATTTCATATGCTTAAAATTAATGTATTGATTTGGATCTGTCAAAAGTACGAAAGTATTATACGTTTATGAAAGATACGAAAAAATTCGCGTATAATACGAGTTTTATTCGGGTGATTTCTAACAAGGCTGCTGACTGTATAAATTTTGTGACGTTTATTTACTTAAAAAAACTCATCGTTTTTATTTAAAAAAATAAAGACACTATGAGGACGTTGTGTTAATGTTGCAGACTTGCATAAATAGTGCAAAAAAATCGGTATAGTAATACTACGACCACTGGGAATCTCGTATTTAAAAACAGAACTATATATAAACTTCCTTTGTCATAGCCTATAGCCTATGTAATTAAAGCTTGCAGGAAAGAGAAAAAGGCAGATGCTGCCGCTATTCCATCCTATTTAGAACACTTTTGTTGTTCAAACCCTACTTAGCAATTCGGCAAACGAAAAAAAAAATCGAGACATTAAAAGTACGAGCATAAATCAGCTCAGTATAAATAAAATATGTTAAACAATTCGATCAAATATTTGGAAAAAAAAAAATATTGGGATAAGAAACTTACACATTCTTAAATATGTTATCCAATTTGGTTAAGTGCCAAAATTTTAAATATTTTATGCGGAACATGTTTAAAATTTTATATGCTTAAAATTTACGTATTTATCCGAATCTTTCAAAAGTATGCAAGTATTATACGCTTAGATACGAAAAAATTCGCGCATAATGAGTTTTATTCGGGATGATTGCTAACAAGGGTACAAACTGAAGTTATTTCTTATGCAGCCACTTTACACTGGAAGTATATGCATCATGTAGTAACATATTGTCAATGGCTGAGCTTATGATATCCACTGACCGATATATTTTTCAGATGTTTAAAACTTCGTATGGCTTAAGATAATCAACATACTTATATATTTGACAGATACAATTGTGCAATCGAACACCAGACATAGATAAATAAAATAAAATTTTCAATAGACAAAATTAAGCCGATCTAAGAAAAATAATCCACCACAAAACGGAGTTTTACGTACACAAACAAATTGCATTGCCTTGAAATCAAATGCTAGAATTTGCGTATATGCCTCCATGGCATGTTCAACCAACATTAGAATATCTAAATACCCATATAAGGAAATGAAAAAACATAAATGATCAGTCTTCATGATAATGCTCACACAATAAAAATAACTGGAAAAAGCTAGATTTCAATGCAAGGTGCGAAAAACCCTATGTAACTCCAATATTGTCCATGCCAAAAAAAAATAGCAAGAACAAAACAAAGGAAAATCAAGTATTAAAATAGAAGGAACACAACGAAATTTGGTAGGAAGACTATGATCCATTCAAGCATTACTGATAATATTGTACTAAACAAGAGAAACAAAAGCGACAATACTGATCAAGCTCTCCTGCACCACTACTATATCAAGGTCGGGTGCGGCTTCCCATTACATCAAATTGTTCAGAAAATGACAGTCAATATAGAACGGCACTGTAATGTCTCATTTTTTTCAAAAAAAAAAAAAAAAAAAAAACATTGTTCATCATAAGTAGTGCTAGTGAAAAAACAAGAAAACATGACAGAATAGAACTCCCAGACTCACTCACTTCCGCACGCGATATCGCTGCGAGCACTATCGCTGCAAGCACTCCCGCCACCGCTGAAAAAACAGGCCCACCACCGCTGCGGACAGGCTCCTCGACCATCCCCACGCAGCTCTCAGCCACCTCCTGGCGACTGGGAATCTCGAACGACGGCACCAGGCCTCGTGCGATCTTCCTTCCTCCAGACCGGCCGGACCGTGGGAGAACAGCTGACCACAGAAACTGCAAATATAGTACATCGAAACCATTTTCTCTGCAAATATAATAAATAAATAAATATAACAAAGCCTCATTAGAATCCTAAAATTACAAGAAAGAGAGAGAGAGCAAAATATAACACATTACAAGAAAGAAAGCAAAATATAACAAAGCAATTCGTAAAGGAGTACATTCTGAACTAAGCAAGAGTAGTATAAAAAAAAAATAACGAGAAGAAAAACCTAGGTTTAGCTGTGGGGAGTGATGGTGTGAGCTGCAAGGAAAGGGAGGTGACAATAAGAACGATGGAGAGAGGAAATAGGTGTTTAGCTATTTATAGGGAAATCTCTATATTGGATGTGTGGCTCTGGATTATCCAGAGGGAAACGAAAGGCCATGATTATTTTGTTTCAATGATGTGGAAGGTTCCTACGTCTTAGGTTTTTAGGACAGAAAGTCCAAATTGTCCATGACATCTTTGGATAATTGCCTACTTTTTGTGTTTTTGTCCTTATCGAGATATTTAATTAATCCGAATTTTCTAAATTAGACTTTAATTCCAATGATCAACATCATCTAATAAGAACAACTGAGATGCAAGTACCAACTTATGGTATTTTGTTAAGGTAAACAGGCGTTACATCATTTGAGCCAAAAGCCCTCCAAAATTAAATTTAAGGGGTAATAGCCCCAATGGGGGAAAACATAAAACTAAACTAAAAATTAGGCCAATAATGCTTACCTAAATAAAATAGGAGGGCCTAATATGAGCATATATCGTATAAATATGTGTATTTTATGTTTAATAAAAATATATCATCATGTGTTTACCTAGAGCCCAACACACTTATACATATACATCTATATGGATTTTAAACATGAAACAAATCACCATCTTCAATAATAATAATATGGTTATTAGTTTAATTTTTAAAATAGAAATAATACTTAAGGATAATAACAATTGTGATAGTTCGCCAAATAAAAATGGACCCAGATAAATATTTTAGGGAGGGAGCTTAAATTGAGGGCGGATAGGTGGAAATTTGATTGGACATCTACAGACGAGTCTGAGAGTAAGGCAGCGATCAGATTGATTTGAGGAATGCCAGAAAAATGAAATGTTATTGAAATGGTATGGATGCCAGTTTGTGCTGGGAACATGCATTTATGTTTGTATTGCCTGTTACACGGACGGTTGCTCACGAAGGACATGCTTCATAGGTTTGGTGTTAAATTTGGGGATCAATCTTATATCTTGTGTGGGCGGGAGAATAAAACTATGCAACATTTGTTAATTTTTGGTTGTGCATTTACCTGAAAACATATGGAGGGAGCAGTAGCTGAATCTACAACTGCAAAATAGTGGTAGAATGGAGTTTTTTACTATTGCTCAGGATACTATAATGGCAGCAAAGCAAAAGGGAGGAGAATGGTATCGAGAAGCTCGGCTTCGACTGACACCTTCAGTGTGACATGTCTGGAGGGAGCAGAACAATCACACTTTTGAAGGACTGAAAACATTTTGGACTGGAATCATACATAATATAAAATATGCCGTATGTTTCTTAGGGTTGCGAAAGGGCAAACGAAGCTAACACCATTTATGTAGTATGGGATGTAAAAAAAAAAAAAATGGTTCAATAAAATTATTTTTTTTCAACTTATATATATATATATATATATATATATATATATATATATATATAAACCATAGCTATATTATGCTAGTCCACTCTAACTCACTCGAGTTCAAATTTCTGATTCCGTCTCTGATGGGAAGACTCATATACCTCACACTTAGGAGGTCAAAAAATACTGACACTTGGATTATGTTACGCTCAGTGGTGGATCTAGGTAGGAGGTGGGGTGGACTGGAGCCCACCAAAAAAAAAAATTTACTTGTTTTTTCTATCTAGATTTCTGATTTTTTTTGTTATGACAATTAGCTTATTAGCCCACCCCAACCTACTTAGCCCATCCTAGTTTACATTTTTGGAACCGCCCCTGCTCTCAATCTATATTCCACTATTTGGTGACAACCAAACACATAGCCTACGTTAATTAAACTTGACCTCAACAGAAAATAGTGCTCGGTCTCAAAATGGCTGGCCTGGCCAAGCTCGTAGATCACAAGAAACGGTCATTCCTTAATTACTCCACAAATCACTCACTCCCAATAACACTTGTCAACCATTAACAATTCCAAGTTAAGAATTGCAATTATTTTTATCAAGGTGGAAGAAGAAAAACATGAAGTGGCGGGAAATGCGGCCCCAACGGTCGAAAATAACTAACATTCAAACCCTCCATGCGCCTACAACCGCTCCCCACCTCAACTTCCTTTCCTTGGCAATGGCACCATCCTTCAAAATAACCCCCTCCCCCCACACTCCCTCCCAAGTCGACCTTCATCTCTCCTTTCTTCCTTTGCCTTCGAGAGGCAGAGAGGAAGGAGAAGGAACAATCCAAGACCAATCAACAAAAAAAAAAAAAAAAAAAAAAAAAAAAAATCGAATAAAGGAGGATTAATTGTTACACATTTGTAACCATGGGCACTTTCCAAGAATTCGGACCCCTCTCCGAGCGCCGAAGGGCGGAGCTGAGCCAGAAGCGGCGCAAAAAGATGCTGATCGCCTGCGCCAGCGTCTCCCTCGTCCTGATCCTCGCGGCGGTCGGCGTGGCCGCCGTCTCGTACCGCGAGAAGAACACCCCCGCGAAGGACAACTCCAAGTCGAACACCCGCACCTCCGAGGTCGACCGCTCCAAGTCCGTGTCCCTGATCTGCACCCCGACCGACTACAAGCAGGCCTGCGAGGACAGCCTCGGCAGGGCCGCGGCCAACACGAGCAACCCCACCACCAAGGACCTCGTCAAGGCCGCGGTCTCCGCGGTCTCCCGCGAGATCGCCCAGGCCTTCGGCAGGGTCGTCGCGCTCAAGACCGACGAGAAGACGATCAAGGGCGCGGTCGAGGTCTGCGAGAAGGTGTTCGCGGACGCCAAGGACGAGCTCCGGGACACGCTCGACGCCATCGGGGCGATCGCCCTCCGGGACCTCCCGAAGCAGTCCCCGCAGCTGAGGAACTGGCTCAGCGCCGTGATGTCGTACCAGGCCACCTGCGTCGACGCGTTCCCCGACGGGGACCTCAAGAACGAGATGAACGACGCGATGAAGAGGTCCAAGGAGCTCACGAGCAACGCGCTGGCGATCATCGAGAAGGCCGCCTCCTTCCTGTCGGACTCCAAGGACACGAAGGGCTCCGGAGCCAACCGCCGCCTTCTCCTCTCGGAGGAGAAGCCGGAACTGCACGAGGACGGGACGCCCACCTGGATCGGCGGCAAGGAGCGGAGGCTGCTGAGGGGGAAGGCTTCCGAAAATCTCGAGGCCGACGTCACCGTAGCCCAAGACGGAAGCGGACAGTTCAAGACCATCAATGCCGCTCTTGCTGCAATGCCACAGAAATATACAGGAAGGTCAGTCGACTATTGTATATATTTCTTGTAAGACCCTGCTGGCAGCCTCCCAGTAATTGGCAAGTCTACCGGTGGTGGTTCCCACGCGAATAGGGAAGAACGAATAGGATACGGCCACGTAGTCCCGCGGTCCCGCATGTGGACAGAAACTGCGGATCATTTATCATTTCCGTATCTTGTACTAATTGCATGGGCGCGCCTAACAATCTCTTTTGTGACAAACTTTGTGACATTGTAATTAGGTATACAATTTACGTGAAGGCCGGAATCTACGACGAGTACGTCGAGGTGACGAAGAAGATGGTGAACGTCACTATATTTGGAGATGGCTCGAGGAAGACCATCATCACCGGAAGCAAGAACTACGTCGATGGCGTCAAGACCTTCATGACCGCTTCCTTTGGTGAGCGAGTAAACTCAAAATATGTATTCATGATCAGTGTATGCATGTGTAACATTTGTTTCTCTTCCAGCTGCCATCGGTGACGGCTTCATCGGCATCGGCCTCGGCATCCGCAACACCGCCGGCCCCGAGAAGCACCAGGCGGTGGCCCTCCGCGTCCAGTCCGACCGGTCCGTGTTCCTCAACTGCCGCTTCGAGGGCTACCAGGACACCCTCTACGCGCAGACCCACAGGCAGTACTACCGCAGCTGCGTCATCCTGGGGACGGTCGACTTCATCTTCGGCGACGCGGCCGCCGTGTTCCAGAACTGCATCCTGCAGGTGCTCCGCCCGCTCGACGGCCAGTTCAACGCGGTGACCGCGCACGGGCGCGTGGACCGCCACGAGAGCACGGGGTTCGTCCTCCACGACTGCAAGATCCAGGCGGACCCGTCTCTGGAGAAGGACAAGGCGACGGTCAAGAGCTACCTCGGGCGGCCGTGGAAGATCGCGTCGCGGGTGGTGACGATGGAGTCGGAGATCGGGGACTTCGTGAGCCCCGACGGGTACACGCCGTGGGAGCCCGGGCTCGACCTGGGGACCCTCTTCTACGGGGAGTACAACAACAAGGGCGGCGGCGCGGGCACCGCGAAAAGGGTCGGGTGGAAGGGGTTCAAGGTGATCAAGAGCAAGGAGGAGGCGGAGGCCTACACCGTCGCCAGCTTCATCCAGGGAGGGGACTGGATCAAGAACGCCGGGGCGCCGGTCCGCCTGGGCTTGTACAACTAAACGTACGTGCGTACGTGCGTGCGTGCATGCATGGCAAAGATTGAGAGAGAGACTTACTCGTGTACGTACGTGTGTGGAGTCACACAAGCAAAGCGAAAGGTGTTTGATTAGGATTTTGTGCTGTTATCGTGGATTTGTCTTCTTTTTTTTTTTCCTATATGGAACGTTTATGTGACCACCACCCCCGCTGTCTGTTGCAATTGCAATCACAGAGTTTTTAAGTGTTTTTTTGAGAGGGTCAAACAATTTAATGTAAGTAGAGTTACACAAATACTGGAGTTCTGAGCCTACCATCATGAATTATTTGTTGCACTTAATTGGTGTTTGTAGAATAGAATACTCTCAGTAATCAACAAAGTCGTTCTTCAAATGTGGATAACACAGTAACAAGGAAAAAGCTGAACAGTCGAACACTTCACAAACCATGGAAAATCAAGACTCACTAAGAATGCGACTCACTGAAAAAATTTTCACAACTGTGAGCCTTGTCCTTTAAAGAGATTTTATTATGAGTCCCAAAATATTCTTACGAGGGATTTTATTTGACATAAGGTAGACTACACAATAATTTAATATTTCTATTTTCTCATCTCTACTAATAAAAGGGTTTCAAAACGGGCTCAATTTTGAGCCATCTAAGCTTTTGAGCCGTATATATTTTATTAATTATTTAAAAAAAATTAAAAAAATTTATTTTCGCTTCTTTTTTATTTTTCTTCCACATAACCGAGTACCCCATCTTTTATTTACATATATCTATAACAAATTATAATTAAATTTAAATTAAATTTATATAAATCTTAATATATATGACCATAATTTTACCACATAACCGAGTACCCCATCTTTCATTCGACATCAGTACATGAGCGTTTCACATAATATGACCATAATTTTAAAATATGACATAAATTTTGGAAAGAAATTTTTTTTTTTTTTTAAATATGTTTGTTAAAGTACCAAGATACCAAGTATTATTTATCTTGACATCATAAAAAGTCAACAGGCGAATGTACTTTGAACTGAACTTTATAAATTCTAATAAATATTAAGATATTTATAAGTTTTGGTAACAATAATTAATAAACATAATTTTTTTATTATCGCACATTTTATGCTCCCAACTTTAGACACTTCTAAGTAGTCGCACTTTCATCCTGCTTCCGCTTCTGGCTCCTATTAACTCGTGATTTTCTAACATAGTAGCATTTGCTAAATTTTCCTCATACAATAACATCGTTCACATTATTTAGTAAAATTGAATTTCCATAGAACATGCATAACATTGCATTAGAACCAAAGAGAATTAGTTATAATTAATCTAATTCCCTAAACCCACAATAATTAATCTTAATTTAGAACAGTCCACCGGCGTACGGTATAGGAGTGGACGCCAACCAGACGTCCCCGGTCGTGAAATTGTACACGGTGAAGTTCCAAGCCTCCGACACGCTCATCACGCTGTGTCCCTCCCAGTCCACCCTCCGTCCCGTGTCCGCGCCGGGGCCGGAGTTCTTGAACTCCCCGTAGTACAGCGTGCTCAGCGCGAATGTGCCGTTCCACTCCTGCCACCCCGCGGGCTCGACGAACCCGTCGATGAACGACTGCATCACCACCGTCCTCGAGTACTCCTTCCACGGCCTCCCGAGGTACGTCCTGGTCGAACCCGGGTCCGCCTCGAGGTCGGCGGCGGGGCGGATCGTGCAGTTGTGGATGGAGATGCCGGTGGTCTGGTTGGGGTGGATGCGGCCCTGCGCGGTCACGACGTTGGTCTGGCCCGGGAGGGGCCTGCGGGCGCGGATGGCGCAGTCCTGGAAGACGGAGGCGGCGTTGCCGAAGATGAAGTCGACGGTGCCGTAGATCTCGCAGTTGCGGTAGAACTGGCGGAGGGAGTGCACGTAGAGGGTGTCCTGGTAGCCCACGAACCTGCAGCGGTAGAAGCTGGAGATGTCCGCGCTGTTCCGCACCGCCACCGCCTGGTGCTTCTCGGGGCCGGCGGTGTTCTCGAACGTCATGTCTATGCCTATGAATCGCTCGCCTTGCACCACTGCGATAACATATGGTCACACTACAAGAAATTCGAGTTTTCGCGACAAATGGTTTGCGACACTGAGAAATATTTTCGTCACTGTAATTTTTGTTGTTATTAGTAATTTGATTACGTTAGCAACAGTGGTATATATAACCAATTATGCTATTTGACATGATAAATGACATAACAGCTGACATGACAAATTTTAACTCAAAAAATTAATTATCCAAATTTTTTAATATTAATGTTAGTGTTAATATTAATGTTAATATTAATATTAATTTTAATTTTAATGTTAAGCTTAATCTTAATGTTAATTATCATGTTAATTTAATGTTAATTTATTAATTTACTATTAATTTTAATTTTATTGTTAAATTTTGTCATGTCACCTGCTATGTCGGCAACCATGTCATCTGCAACATAATGGAAGATGATCACCCAAATTTTTTGGGAGTCAAATAATATTTTTGGATATATAACGGTAGTGCTACGTAGACGGCGATCCTGGTCCGCCTTTCATTGAAAGTGTCTAAAAATTTTGGAAGTGGAGCCCATGGGGTGCAGGAGGGCGAATGGAAAGGGAAGACGTAGACGAGGGCCAGACTTGCGGTCACCACTCCCACGATCAGTTTAGCATTATTCGATTACTATATTTTTATTGATCGTCTCTCAGTTAAATCATTCAGCCACTATGCTTAATTTGACCGATAATGCATCAGTTCTGCTTACCGAACGTAGCCGAGTTGTAGGTGGTCCATCCGTCGACGACGCTCCGATTCCCTGTGACTATGGTCTCGTCCATGCCCGCGCCGAACATGATGAGGTTCCTCTTGTTCTTCGGCACCAGTATGTTCTCCCGGTAGACCCCCGGGCTGACGAAGATGCCGAAGTAGCCGTCGTCGATCAACGTATTGTTGGGCGCAAACGCGACGGCGTCTGCGATCGTCGTGAAGTTTCCGGTGCCGTCCTGGGCCACCAACACGGACTCGCTCAGCGGAACGGCGCTGACCTGTCCCTCTTCTTCGAGCTTCCGTCCTACATCATGAGAGTCTGCAGAATGCATGTATGAGAATATGGTACGAGAAAGAAAACGTAACGTAAGCCAAGAAATGTAAGGCTATTTTGGGAAAGCTAAGTTAATTAATGGTTGACCCATAGATTCAAGTACAAGCCAAGGTTAGCTGGACCCGAGTTGAGCCAAAAGAAATGGGCTAGTGGGAACGTGTGTCCGTCACGTGGCCTCGACGACGAGAGCTCAGCGAGATCCCGCAAGTGGTACGTTCGAGGTCACGACTTTCCATTCAACTTAAACGCGGAATTAGACATCTGTGTATCGGACACACCAAAAGTATTAAAAATATATACTATATATTACCAAATTGGAGTTATATCCAGGTTCCATCTTTATTGTATTCGCATCGAAGGCGGAGCCAAGAATTTAAATTATATGGACCAAGTCTAAGTATAATGTACTACTATTTAAACAAAAATAAATCAAACAAATAGTTATAAAAATATTCTTTATCGTGCAAAAAATAATAATTACATACCTTCAAACTACTATGGTAAATCCGATTGGACAATGTCGCACAGGCTAGGCCAAGTGGAAAAAAAAAATTCTTAACCCGTACTTATAGTCTGAGCCAGCCCAACCTATTCATTACCTTTGAACCGTACGTGTCATATTTGTATTTGTGTTTGTGCACGGATAATTGGTTATTAATCTGAACCTTGTGGCAAAATATAATAAATTGTTCAAAATTATGTTATTACAAACAAAATATATATATTTAGTTTTAAGATTTTTTTTATAATATATAAAAACATTATTTAGGTTTTCGTATTATTAGGAAGAGAATTTAGATCTCGTCATGATTTTGGACTAAGTGTTAGATTTTAATTTAGGCTAAGGTATGTGTTTTCAGGTTCGGACTTTATATGAGGCCCATGTCGCGGCCGTCTAGCATGTAAGTTGAATTTTGAACAGTCCAACCAGCTCATTTTAATCCTTTTAGTATGCATAAAGGGTCAGTTAGACAAACTAAATAAATTTTTTGGTGCAATCGATGTTTTTCCAAACATTTTTAGCTTTTTAAGTTCGTTGTCTGGAACATCAGTTTAGTTTTTGGTTTTGAACATCTTCAGTTATTAGTATTTCACTATGACATATATTATTTTATAGATTTTAGATTTTGTTTTTTTTTTTTTTGAACTAGAGATTTTGTTTACTATTTGATTTTTCGAATTTGATGTAAATAACATTATTGTATCATCGTAAATGAAAAGAAAAGTATATGACCATTATACTTTGAGGGCATCATTTTTTGAGTCCGTTTCAGATCTCAAAATCTAAAGTTTGATACGATGTGTTTTGAAATGGTTATCGGAATGTAATATTAAAATATTATACGAGACTCTAAAACTAAAATAATATAAAAGAAAAGGATATTCACCTCGAGCAGGGGGGGCTGCCGGCGGCTTTCCGCCCTTCCCTTGGAGCGCCGACGAGACGAGCTCGAGCGACAGGCCGTACATCTTGGTCTCGTCGGAGAACGCCCCGTAGAGCTCCGGGAAGGTGCGCGTCGCCTGCAGCCCGTCGTAGCACGTCTGCTGGTTGGTCACCAGCGCGCTCATCAGCGCCTTCACCCGCTCCACGCCGGGCCTCGTCATCACCCTCTCCTTCGCCCCCAGCTCGGCGCGCACCGCCTGCAGGTACTCCGCGTTCGTCTCCGCGAGCTGCCGGCAGTCCTCGAGGGCCCCGCCCTCGGCGGCCCGGTGGGCCCGGCCGCCGCGGGAGAGGTAGTGGTCGAGGATCTTGGACGTCTTCCTTGCTTGCTTGAGCGCTTGCTTGACGGAGTACCGGCCGGACTCGTAGGTGGACGGGAACTTCAGGGGCTTCAGGAGGGCGCGGCAGAGCTTGGGGTAGAAGGACGACTTGCAGGCGGTGGAGTCGGCGGCGGCGGCGGCGGCGGCGGTGGCGAGGAGAGTGGCGGTCAGGAGGAGGAGTAGGGAGTGTGATGCCATTGTGACACACGTACGTTGGAATGAATATTTATGGGATTGTGAGTATATATATGGAAAGGGATGGAGCAATATGCTATTTATATAGGGAAGGGGGAGAGGAGAGAGAAAGCGCGTCGAAGTTTTGACAATTGAGTGCACTCTAAATATCTAATGGTGATTGCAATTAGTAGGAAAATGCGAGTAAAAATTATTAATGACGGCTCAATAATCTAGGTGCAAGTTGGACTTGGCCTTGGGAGGAAACAAGATATGAAACTTTCAAAAATTCCATAGCTTCCTTGGGAAAAATTATTGGGTGGTCCGATCTTATCTATGACAATAACAAATGGTAAGTCCTGACACTAATTTTTTTATACTTGGCATAACGTATTATATCACTACAATTTTTTTATTTTCTAGGTCATTTTTTTAAATATTTTTGAAAGAGAAAAAAAAAACTATTCTTTTCTAATTATATACCAATTGAATTTATATATATTAAATATATATTTTTACAATTTTTTGAAAGTTTTTATGCCAAGTTTTATGCCTAGTATCAATAAATTAGTGATTGGGCTCACCATTCACCATTGTTACGTGGTAAGGCCGGACCATATAATAATATCTCCAGCCCTGGGAGTACTTAATCTTTAAACGAAAATAATAATTTGTCCGTCCTGAAGCGTGACCACTATGGCCTCCGTCGACGTGGCTGCTGGCCGTTGGCCCTCCTACTAGTACGGGCACACTTAGGACCGGAAGCTAATGGCGACACGGCACGTGGTCGCAGATAGGCACTGGCACTCCCCCCTGCTGCGGCGGACAAAATATCATCGTCCAATTTTAAAATTCATCAACGGTAAACTGTATTACATATATCTTACTATTAATTTATTTATTTTAAATACCTAAACAAAAATAGTAATAATCTAAATAGAAAATTTTTTGCACATAACATAATCGTATTGTAAGTTCTTAATGTGGGTTCATATTTGAATTTCTATAGTCGAACAGATCTAACTTTTTTAGGGCTAATTAGTGTTTAGATTCTGAATTTTATATCATTTTGGAGTTTAATATCTGACATGTCCAATTTAAAAATATAAACCCTGTATTTTTTTTCATTATATTCTCACTCTTATGCTTGATGATGGAACTTCCCTATATAGGTAAGGATGGTATAATGGGAAAAGGAAAAGCAAAAAATAAAATTTTAGGTTCAAACTCTCTAATTGGACATGTTTGAATACTTGAATCCTAAACTGTGGTATTTTGATAGAAAATATCGTAGCAATGCTAGTTTTTCAAATATTTTTTTTTTAACTTTTTAAAGTTTTTTAAATTTATAGTATACTAGAATAGAATATACATAATTTGATAGCAAAGACAGTAGACCAGTAACTTTCTGTACGAGTACTTGAACTCCATGTAGCTATAAACTATGAATTATGGATTTAGCTATTTTGAATATCATGAATCTATTCTATTATATAATAGAAAAGCTTAAATAATTTTATTGTGAGACTTTTAATATTTCTAAAGTGGTCTTATCTTAGCTTAGATTATTTAATTAGTTTAGAAATATAATTAAGGAGGTAATCATGAATTTACTTTAATCATTAGTATCCACTACCCTATTAATAAATACTTTCATCATTATTTTTTTAATAAAAATATAGTAGTATAAATATCAATTATTTATAAAAATCACAAAAATATATTTTATTGCAAATCTTCTTAGAAAAGTACATAATAATAATCCGTAAAATATAAAATATTCTATCCATCTAATTATAAGTAACTTGTTATGCAATTTTTTCTATAAAAAAATATTATACAACAAATTAACATAAGTTAGACATCACGAGAAAGATGTCCTAGTTCACCCCTGCCCAAAACAAAATATCAATGTCAGACAACACTGTAATTCTATAGTTGTATTTATTTTGCTTTTAATTGACGTATATATATAATGCTAGGCTGCTAGCTCCAATAGTACTGGAGGGATACTGGTCGTAATACAAAATTTTATATATATATATATATATATATATATATATATATATATATATATATATATGATCTCTAGTCTATTGGTTAACGATTCGAGTGGTCAGGAGTTCGAATTACAGTGAAAACGATTCCAGAAATAATTTACCTGGTCCTAAAAAAAATGTATATATATTCTACTATATAATATGTGGCTTCGAAACGGCTAAAAAATGAGCCGTGTAAGTCGCACGTACATTATCAACCATTAAATTTAAAATTAAAATTTAAAATTTTCATTCCTTTTTTTCTTCACCATAACCAAATACTCTTCTATTGGGTCATTTTCTTCGGCGTAACTGAATATCTTCGCATATATCCATAACAAATTATAATTAAATTTAAATTTAAATTTAAATTTAAATTCTATAAATCTTAATTTAAATGTAAATTTATATAACAAATTTTAATTTTATTTTAAATATTTAAATTATATTTTGATAAAATTAGAATAAAAAACTATTTTACATGCAATGTACCTACTTTTTGTAGTATATATAGATGGTGACTGCCTCAGTATGAAACCAGGATTGGCGATTACGTGTATATATAATACATACACGTACACACACGCACTCTAACTCCACATGCAGACAACGTTACAATTGCAATTGTTGTTCTGTTTATATGTTCTATAAATAAACAATTTATCGGTTAATGGTCCAAAACTAATTAAGAAGAAATTGAACGCTTCTAAGCAATCCACCGTCTCCTACATATACTCGATGCGTGACACTATATATGTCACCATTCACAATTAACTTGGACTAATCAACAATATTAATTAGCTGTCGCCCCCACCATGCCTAGATCGACCTATACTAATTAATCCTTGACATTAGAGAAGAATATTATTGACTTACGGATTTATTTTTTATTAAGTCGACTGTACTTATAAGAACCTTCGTTGCTCCTTGCAGGCATTGACGCGATTAATAGGTGCAAAGTCACCTTAATGTTGCAAAATATACGCATAATGGTGAATAAAATTGGATAATTTTATTAAAACTCGCACGGATTTATGTGTATACAACGTTTATTACAGTATTCAAACAACAAAGTTTTGTACGCTTTCACTAAAATACTTCTGTACTAATAATACTATACCACACAATATTACTTTCTAACACTTTCATATGGTTTATTTGACACACTCTTAATGATCGACTTTAGATGGGTCGGAAAAAAAGCTCTTATATATACTACACCAAAATAGGTGATTGCCAACGGTTATTACCGTTACAAATAATTTTTGTCACGGTAATAACCGTGACGAATTGGCCGTGACTAATTTTTGTAACACTTTTCGTCACGGTTATTACCGTTACGAAAATAAACTCTTGTAACGCTTTTTGTCACGGTTATTACCGTGACTAATTTTATTTTTGTAACAGTTATTACCGTTACAAAAATGTACTATTGCGTTACTTATTTTTCACTTTTGTAACGATTATAACCGTTACCAATATATATTTTTCTGAAAAAAAAATATAATTTTAATATTATCTATTAACCTATATTCAATAGGCTTAAGAGCAATAGATAACCGAAGATGAAGTCTTATCAATATGCACATAAATTTAAATTCATATTGCAATAGTTGTATACAACTCATAACATTACAATATTTAAACCCTCAAGATGGACACAAAGGAGAACAACCATTCTCTTCTCAACACAAACACAAAAGAAAAAAAAACATTCCTCTATTATAGATACACTAACTACTCTCTAGTTTTTATGATGAGCCTCTTCAGAGAAGTAGCAGTCCATTTACAAGATATGCTTCTATCCCAACAACTGAGCTTGAATGGAGATATGTCAGCCCCCTTGCCGCTCGAAGTGCTGGGATAACATGATAGGTTCAGTAATCAGCAACTGGGGTCAGAAAATTAGCCATATGAAAGTATTAATATGAGTAGAAGAACTGGTAACACTATCTCAAAAAAAAAAAAAAGACGGAACAAATGGGTAACTGCATATTCCACTTGTGATTCTGATAATCTCGATGACAATAAAAAATTACCAGGATAGTCGAGTTCCTTCCAAATTATTGTTGATTCACAGTGAATGATACTATACTGAAACGTATTATCACCGTGCTTCACTCTCCAGTTCATGACACATACTATTCTATATAAAAGCACAAAATATTACCACCTAAAAGTTATATTCGGTTAACATCAATTCGAGAGCTAGCAGCTGCAAATGAATCTGAAGTTATCGCTATCAAGAAGATGAAAGACGTTGATATCGATGAATGGGCAATGAAGAATAGAGCTGCTGCTTTGTCTATGAAATCATGTACCATAACCATCTCTAAAGCCGAGTAAGAGTACCTGACAAATAGTACAACATCTGCATAAGTTGTTGCTGACAAGAAGGTAGAGGCGAGTCGAGCTTGGATAGAGGCATTGAAGGCGGAAGGACGAGATATATACTAACGAGACGTGCAGTTATTGAGAAGAAAATTAAAGAGCTTATACTTATTGAAAAGGAAGAGCTCTATTCAGACATTTCCATAAAATGGTTTTGTTGTTCTTCTTGCTCAGGATTTAAACTTGAAGTCCCTCCTAAATGCATTAAAGAAAATCTAATTTTCTGCATTTTGAGTAGATTCTACTTGGAATCGTAGGTTGGGCATCACACAAGGTCATATATAGGTAGTTACTTTCCGTACAGTGAATTTATGTTTCTTTCTACGGTCTTGTTACTAATGCCTAACAGATGTTTCTTGAGTTTAGAAATTATATACAATAGTTTTGACAAGGAACTCACCTTGTTGCCCATAAAAGAGTTAAGTGAATTTATACCACGTCTGGTGTCTGCATCATCCAATACATCATCATGAAGAAGGCTTGCCACCTGTCATAAGGAGTAAAAAATTAACTCATCAGTCAAAGGAAGGAATCTAAAGATGGTTGCTCAATATAGGGGACAAGCTGTGAAACCCATTGTTTATAAATATATATTAAATAATGTTTCATTAACGTTTTCAAATTATTATTATTATTGAATATTATTATTAATTATTTTGGGTGAAAAAGGATTTTTGAAAAATTAAATCAACTTGGATTTTTGATTTCGGACCCAGACCCGAGTCCGAACCCAGACCCAGGCCTGAGCCTGAACCCAATTTCATTTTTCCTTCCTATTAAATCTGACTTGGTTTAAATAATAAAAAAAAAAAACATATTTGGTGAGCTGGTCCCGATGGACCAGCACCTACAATCTTCTCTCACACGTTCTATTACTCACCCCTCATTTCCGTAACTCCTCAAACCCCTCACTTTCCTCCCCTACGGTTACTTCCAGCTCACCACAGAACCACCCCCACTCCTCTATTAACTCCCCTCACTTTCTCCACGTTCCTACTCACCCCCTTCTCTGAGATCAACTCAAAATCTCTCACTCTCTTCTTCTCTCAATCACTCTCAAATCTCTCCCTCTCCTCTCTGTGGAGAAAACCCCCCAAGCCATCTCCTCCCGCAGCCGTGTCTCCGCGCGAGCTCCTCCCGGCGACCCCCGCCGTCAGCGCCTCCGCGCGACCCCACCGCTCACCCGCGGCCACCCCGAGCCACCCTCCACGCGATCTCTCCCCGCGCGCGGTTCCGCCGTTGCCCCGCGCCTCCGCGGACTTCCCCGCCGCGCCCCTAGGGCGACCGCAGCCGCTGTCCAGCGCGGTTCCCCGAGCCCCGCGGCCGATCTTTCAACGGCGGAGCTCCTCCCCGCCGTTCCCCGTCCAGCGAGCCTTTCCCGCGACCCGAGGCGCTGCCCTAGCCGCGCCCTCCGGCCTTTTCCTCCTCGGCCGCACTTCTCCCCGCGGCAGACCCTTTCCCCGGCGAGTTTTTCCGCCGCCCGTACCAGCGCCTTTTCGGCAGCGCCATCTCGACAGCGCTCTGTGGGTTTTCATTCCACTGTACAGTGCTTCGTGGAGCTCTTGCTGTCTGGATCTGCGAAGTTTTGCTGTCCGGGATTCACGACGTTGCTGTTCGAACGTCGTTTCGGATTTTCCCAAGCTTTTCCCGCGGCTCCCCGCCAACGGAATTTGGTAATTTCTTGTTAGTCACAGTAGTTCGTCCCTCCCGTAGAGTCGGTGATGAAAATCGGTCCCCGGATTCCCTTCGAGAAATCCGGTTAGCAGCGTAGTATTTTCGGTTAGCTGCGTTAGCTTATTTTTCTGTAATTTTATCTGCTGGTTTGTGTGGATTGGTTTGATTATGGAATTCCCGAATATTTCGGGAAATTCGGTTGTTTGGGAATTATTTTTCTGGTGGTTTGGAAATATTTTGGTGGATATATTTGTGGGATTATTTGGGTTGGAATAATTGCAGGTTTTCTGTGGCGCATTTCCCAGTTTTGGGTTTGTCCCGAAATAGAGGAAGTGCTGCCCAAATTTTTACAAAAACTATATTTATATTGATTTCAAAATTGGCTTTCGAAAATGAATTTCTAAATTGATTTTTCGGGCGACGACCGTACCGGTCTGTGGGCCCCGGCGAAATGCAAACGTACCGGTCCGACCGGACGTTGGGGTATTAGCCGAATTTTGAGGAATGGACCGAGTCTGAGACTTAGCTATCTTTTTAATTATTTTAATTAATATTTAGGCTATTATTTATAGTTATTTAATTCCTGCACTTTATTTAATAATTAAGTCATTTTCTCTTATTTTGATGTAAAAGAAAATTGTACAGGGCATAAGCCCACCCTAGGACCATTAGCTGTGCCATTGTATTGTGTAGCATAGTTTTATTTTATTTTTCTGGTGGATGTGAAATTTGGGTGGTTTTTGATTAGTCGCATAATCGTAGATTAGAGCGCGATTTACTGATTAATTAAGAACTAATTAAAATGGATAAAATATTAGTAAATAACTAGTTCACGGTTTATCACTAAAAGAAAACTGTATTTTTATAAATATATTACAAAACACAAAGTTTTCCAAATTGTAATTGATTCTCGTATATTTTCCAAATAATCCAATTAACCGGTTTAATCAACGCACATAGTTGCGACGTAATCGTTAGCTGTAGTTTAATACAATTTAAAATCTGACTAGGACAGGACTACTAGAGATTGCAACTAGCACACTTAGTCTGGTTATTAAAGGTTCTAAGTCGAGTTCTCAACTGTAGGAACTCAAAGTTACAACTGACGTTCCTCCTCGGTACCGACTCGTTCTTCCAGTCAATCTAATACAAGGCAAGTTACGATTTGTGTATTCATGTATTTTATTAGTAAAGTTAAGATGCATGTTAAACCACACTGCTGGCACGGAACTCTACCGACTGTTACTGTTACTGAATCTGGGACTGGGGGAATAGTGTAAACGTTTATGACCAAAGCCTCTACTGAACTGACTGTGTTAGCTTACCCCTCTCACACACGGGGATAAGCCATATCGTATCGCTAGGATACTACTGATCAACCCAAGCCGGTCATAGACGTTTGCATATTCAAAACACACTGAACTGTTTTAAACTGCTGTAAATCATTATTTCAAACTGTTTAACCTGCACTTTCCAATTACTATTTAAGATATGAGATGCATATTTCGTTCTTGCTCCCTCCTGACTGAAGACAACATTTTAGGTAACACTGAGGTTGACGAGCTATTCTATTATGGCTACTACGACCCGGTTCTCTATCCTGCAACGGTACCGGAGCCGTCTCTGGAGGACGCTGATCCTGGGACTGCTGAACCTAATGTCTAGATAGTTTCCTTTTCTGTATTTTCTTTTATTTGGAGTTTTTAGTTTTATTTCAGCATTTCCCTTCCAGTTGTATTTCTGAATATTTATTAAACAAAGTTTCAAATTCCGAATAGAACAGTTGTGACAAATGTACTTGTGTTGTTGTGAATACCTGTAATGGAACAGCTTACTGCCGCCGTCTCACCACGGTGCAGGCTGGGCATGGTCCGGTTCGACCCATTAACTTGGGATCGGGTCGTGACATGTTTTTAGTGGTGGCCCATGCAGGTCCATAACAAACAACAACTTAGGAAAATATACCTAGAAACAATTAGAACACTAGAACATTAATTTGTCACGACATAGATCCGATTCATATATAAATAAATATTCTTGCTTGATTATAGACCGGTAGGCTACCTTGCTTATGTGTGCGTCCTAAGCCTTCCAGAGAATGACCATTGACAAGACCAAATCCTGTTGGCGATGAGGTGTCATCTCCGGATCATACCCCATCTCCTCAACCAAGCCCAGGGTCCTTTTCCTCGCGGCTGTTTGACCGTCCTCATAATGCATCCAGTGAAGTTTTCACTACACTGGCGATTCCTACCTCATCTCAACTGAGTTGCATTTCCTTGGTGGAGTATCCATTTTTTGTTGCTCTACCAGTACCAGCAAACACCTTCCAAAAGGTTGCCCTATTTCAAGAAATCCTGGAGTTCCAGAAAGCTCAAGATGAAGCCCAGCAGGAACAGAAGAATATCACGAGAGAAGACATGAAGAACATCAATGATGTAGCCTTAGCTATCTCCAAACCAAGTTAGAGCAGAACTTTTGTCCTAGGAAGGATACCCCTGAATCTAGAAGATATTTGGGTCCCATCAAGTACCCTACTTTCCGGCAGTCTTGTCGTAAGAAGTTTTGGGCTTGTAACTACTGCAAGAGGCCTGGTCATCAGGCCGTTAGTTGCCGCAAGAGTTTGGGACAATGTTTGGCATATGGATCTGCTAAACATCGGGTAAAGGACTGTCCCTTATCTTTCCATCAAACCAGAGCTCATATCTCAGCAACACCTATTAGGCCACAACCTAGGGACTCTCTTCCTATCCAGCAGACCTTGCCTCCTACAATAAGGCATGATTCAGACTCGAAGATCATAGAAGATGAAGGACCAGATCAATGAACTGAAGGCTCTAGGATTTATTCAGGGTGGAACTTCACCTTAGGGAACACCTATCTTGTTTGTGCCCAAGAAAGATGGAACAACGGATGTGCATCGATTACCAGACACTAAAGAACAAGTACTTTCTGCCCGGATCGAGGATCTGTTTGATCTGGTTGTGTGGAGTTAGAGTGTTTCGAAGTTTGACTTAAGATTTGACTACCATCAAATCAAAGTCAGGAAGAGGACATTTCCAAGACGGCATTTAACACCAAGTATGGATTCTTGGTCATGTCGTTTGGACTAACAAATGCTCCTGCTGTGTTCATAAATCTCATGAACAGAGTTTTTCATGAGTATTTGAATCAATTTATCTTCTCCATAGAAAACATTCTGATATATATTCGAAGACTGAAGAAGAGCATGAAGAACATCTGAGGAAGTTTTGGAAACTTTGAGGAAAAAGAAGTTTTATGGTAAGTTATCTGAACGTGGATTTTTCTTTGACAAGGTGGACTATTGGCCATGTTGTCAAGAGAAGAAATTTCGATGGAAGATAGCTGCTGTTGAAGAGTGGTAAACCCCAAGTTCAATTCAGAAGTTTCTTGAACTTGGCTGGCTACTATCAGAAGTTCGTGAAGGATTTTGCCAAGATTGCTGAGCCGATGACGAAGCTCACTTGGAAGAATGAAGAGTTCATCTGAACGAAAGTTTGCCAGACGACATTGAGGAGCTGAAGAAGAGACTTACCACTACACCAATCCTTGCGCTACCCGCAGGAACCGGTGGTTTCTCAATTTACAGTATGCCTCTGGAAAGGACTGGGTTGCGTTCTTCAACAACATGAGAAAGTAATTGCTTACACATCTAGGCAACTACAGACTCATGAGAAGAATTATCCTACACTTAATTTGGAATTTGCTGCAGTTATCTTTACTTTGAAGCTATGGAAGCATGATTTTTATGGAAAGGGAGTAAAAATATATACGGACTACAAAAGTCTGAAATATGTCTTCACTCAGAAAGGGCTGAATGTTAGACTAAGAAGATGGCTGAAGCAGATGAAGGATTTCGACATCAACTTGCAGTACCATTCAGGTAAGGCTAATGTGGTCGCTTTTGCACTTGGTCGATACTGATGGCGAAGTTCTTAACCAAGGACTAGCACCTGCTAGAAGACATCGAGAAGTTTGGACTTGAGGTTATACTACCTGGAGATAGAAGGACGGAGCTGGATGCTGATTCAGTATTGATGAAGTTCGAGGCTGATGGACAAAATCAAGAGGACGTAGTTTCAAAACGAGGCACTTTGCAGGCTTAGAGATCAAGTGTTGGCAAGAACACTTGAGGGTTTCTAAATTGATCAGCAGTGGAACTCTGAAGAATGGTACGAGACTTTGCGTATCGGCTGACAAACGGAGGAACAAGTTGATGAAAGAAATGCACCAGTCACAGTATTCCATATATTCAGGAGATAATAAGATGTATCGGAATATGCCTCCATTGATTGGTGTTATGGAATAAAGGACAATTCCAGGTATAGGATTAGATGTGAATTTATCAACATGAGAAATTTAGCAAGAGAACATCAAGTTTGTTGGAGCTGCTGGACAATTCGGAGTGGAAGTAGAAGCGTATAACAATGAACTTTGAGTAAGGATTGCCTTGTTCCCAAGGAGGGAAGGGCACCAATTGGATTATAATAAACCGACTGACTAAGTCAGCACACTTTATTCCTTTCCAAGTTGGTTTTATCCACTAAGAAGTGGGCAGCATTGTACGGGAAGCACATCTACCGGATTCATGGAGTACCGCGGGACGAGCAAGCAGAGAGGTCAATCCAGACGCTTGAAGATGTATTGAGATTTTGCGTCTTGGATTTTGGTAGGTCTTGAGAAGACCAAATTGCTTTTGGTGAAGTTTTCTCCTACCAGAGGAACAATCAGTTTTGACGGAGCTGGAAATTGAGGCCAGGAACATCAGGCCATTTGAAGTTTAAGACGAGTTGGAAGTAGCATACCAGTTAGCTCTACCAGCTAATCTTGGGAGTGTGCAACGTTTTCTACGTCACAGCTCAGACGTTACATTTCGGATCCGAGTCACATTTTGGATAATTCAGAACTGAAGATTGGAATCAACCTTTCAGTGCCAGAAAAATCAGTTGCAAGTCTAGTCAGAGATGAGAAGAAATCAGATTTTGAGCCATCACTTAAACTCCTATTTTCTTATCTTTTCGTTTTAAACTTGACTGATGCTGACGAAGTTAGCCTAGTTTTGCAAGCTATCTCTTTATCAAGCTTGATCATGACAGTATTTTATTGGGTGCACCCACTAATATATTGTCTAATCAGGACCGGTGCATGATGGTCTGATCAACCTCGTGTATTTTGGTTCATTTTTTGTATTCTTTCTGCATGGATGTCACCATAAATGAAACTTGCCCCTAAACCATCTCATCCATGACTGCCTTGGAAATTCTTATGGTTGGACCTGAGTTACGGGCGCAGTACCCGTACATGTTTGTCTTTCCTACCTTACTTTAAATTTCGAGGACGAAATTTTCTAAGGAGGGAAGTTTGTGAAACCCATTATTTGTAAATATATATTAAATAATGTTTCATTAACGTTTTCAAATTATTATTATTATTAAATATTATTATTAATTATTTTAGGTGAAAAAGGATTTTTGAAAAATTATATCAACTTGGATTTTTGATTTCGGACCCAGACCCGAGTCCGAACCCAGACCCAGGCCTGAGCCCGAACCCAATTTCATTTTCCCTTCCTATTAAATCTGACTTGGTTTAAATAATAAAAAAAAAACATATTTGGTGAGCTGGTCCCGATGGACCAGCACCTACAATCTTCTCTCACACGTTCTATTACTCACCCCCTCATTTCCGTAACTCCTCAAACCCCTCACTTTCCTCCCCTACGGTTACTCCCAGCTCACCACAGAACCACCCCCACTCCTCTATTAACTCCCCTCACTTTCTCCACGTTCCTACTCACCCCCTTCTCTGAGATCAACTCAAAATCTCTCACTCTCTTCTTCTCTCAATCACTCTCAAATCTCTCCCTCTCCTCTCTGTGGAGAAAACCCCCCAAGCCATCTCCTCCCGCAGCCGTGTCTCCGCGCGAGCTCCTCCCGGCAACCCCCGCCGTCAGCGCCTCCGCGCGACCCCACCGCTCACCCGCGGCCACCCCGAGCCACCCTCCGCGCGATCTCTCCCCGTGCGCGGTTCCGCCGTTGCCCCGCGCCTCCGCGGACTTCCCCGCCGCGCCCCTAGGGCGACCGCAGCCGCTGTCCAGCGCGGTTCCCCGAGCCCCGCGGCCGATCTTTCAACGGCGAAGCTCCTCCCCGTCGTTCCCCGTCCAGCGAGCCTTTCCCGCGACCCGAGGCGCTGCCCTAGCCGCGCCCTCCGGCCTTTTCCTCCTCGGCCGCACTTCTCCCCGCGGCAAACCCTTTCCCCGGCGAGTTTTTCCGCCGCCCGTACCAGCGCCTTTTCGGCAGCGCCATCTCGGCAGCGCTCTGTGGGTTTTCATTCCACTGTACAGTGCTTCGTGGAGCTCTTGCTGTCTGGATCTGCGAAGTTTAGCTGTCCGGGATTTGCGACGTTGCTGTTCGAACGTCGTTTCGGATTTTCCCAAGCTTTTCCCGCGGCTCCCCGCCAACGGAATTTGGTAATTTCTTGTTAGTCACAGTAGTTCGTCCCTCCCGTAGAGTCGGTGATGAAAATCGGTCCCCGGATTCCCTTCGAGAAATCCGGTTAGCAGCGTAGTATTTTCGGTTAGCTGCGTTAGCTTATTTTTCTGTAATTTTATCTGCTGGTTTGTGTGGATTGGTTTGATTATGGAATTCCCGGATATTTTGGGAAATTCGGTTGTTTGGGAATTATTTTTCTGGTGGTTTGGAAATATTTTGGTGGATATATTTGTGGGATTATTTGGGTTGGAATAATTGCAGGTTTTCCGTGGCGCATTTCCCAGTTTTGGGTTTGTCCCGAAATAGAGGAAGTGCTGCCCAAATTTTTACAAAAACTATATTTATATTGATTTCAAAATTGGCTTTCGAAAATGAATTTCTAAATTGATTTTTCGGGCGACGACCGTACCGGTCTGTGGGCCCCGGCGAAATGCAAACGCACCGGTCCGACCGGACGTTGGGGTATTAGCCGAATTTTGAGGAATGGACCGAGTCTGAGACTCTTAGCTATCTTTTTAATTATTTTAATTAATATTTAGGCTATTATTTATAGTTATTTAATTCCTGCACTTTATTTAATAATTAAGTCATTTTCTCTTATTTTGATGTAAAAGAAAATTGTACAGGGCATAAGCCCACCCTAGGACCATTAGCTGTGCCATTGTATTGTGTAGCATAGTTTTATTTTATTTTTCTGGTGGATGTGAAATTTGGGTGGTTTTTGATTAGTCGCATAATCGTAGATTAGAGCGCGATTTACTGATTAATTAAGAACTAATTAAAATGGATAAAATATTAGTAAATAACTAGTTCACGTTTTATCACTAAAAGAAAACTGTATTTTTATAAATATATTACAAAACACAAAGTTTTCCAAATTGTAATTGATTCTCGTGTATTTTCCAAATAATCCAATTAACCGGTTTAATCAACGCACGTAGTTGCGACGTAATCGTTAGCTGTAGTTTAATACAATTTAAAATCTGACTAGGACAGGACTACTAGAGATTGCAACTAGCACACTTAGTCTGGTTATTAAAGGTTCTAAGTCGAGTTCTCAACTGTAGGAACTCGAAGTTACAACTGACGTTCCTCCTCGGTACCGACTCGTTCTTCCAGTCAATCTAATACAAGGCAAGTTACGATTTGTGTATTCCTGTATTTTATTTAGTAAAGTTAAGATGCATGTTAAACCACACTGCTGGCACGGAACTCTACCGACTGTTACTGTTACTGAATCTGGGACTGGGGGAATAGTGTAAACGTTTATGACCAAAGCCTCTACTGAACTGACTGTGTTAGCTTACCCCTCTCACACACGGGGATAAGCCATATCGTATCGCTAGGATACTACTGATCAACCCAAGCCGGTCATAGACGTTTGCATATTCAAAACACACTGAACTGTTTTAAACTGCTGTAAATCATTATTTCAAACTGTTTATCCTGCACTTTCCAATTACTATTTAAGATATGAGATGCATATTTCGTTCTTGCTCCCTCCTGACTGGAGACAACATTTTAGGTAACACTGAGGTTGACGAGCTATTCTATTATAGCTACTACGACCCGGTTCTCTACCCTGCAACGGTACCGGAGCCGTCTCTGGAGGACGCTGATCCTGGGACTGCTGAACCTAATGTCTAGATAGTTTCCTTTTCTGCATTTTCTTTTATTTGGAGTTTTTAGTTTTATTTCAGCATTTCCCTTCCAGTTGTATTTCTGAATATTTATTAAACAAAGTTTCAAATTCCGAATAGAACAGTTGTGACAAATGTACTTGTGTTGTTGTGAATACCTGCAATGGAACAGCTTACTGCCGCCATCTCACCATGGTGCAGGCTGGGCATGGTCCGGTTCGACCCATTAACTTGGGATCGGGTCGTGACACAAGCTATATTCAGAAAGAGAAATAACAAATACACCATAAGGCAGGGGATCCACAATAGTGAAACAGGAATGAACATATATTCATTCCAGTATGAATAAACAAGTTTAAGTTGTTACTGTAGGGCGAAATCTCTTCCCCTCAACTCCTTTTCTGAAAAAGTATTCAGTAGCAGAAGCGAGCTTGGGGACCTATAGAAGTTAAAGCATACATACAAAAGTAAGTGTGGTGTGATTCCGCAAACTAGTAAGTATAAATGGTTGAGCATTCATTCACGATGAAAGTAATATTTTGGGCTGAGGACCATAGATGTAACTGACTAAGAAAGATAACAAAGTGTTACCTGATGAATTTTGGAAGTCCCTTGTTCTTCTGCTGCCACGGAGGCCGCCATACGACTACTCCCCGAATAAATTTTTCTATAACCCACAACCTACTAATCCACAAACAAATGGAAACAAAAGAAGAAGGGAATAATGAATCAATCAACGGTGGGAGGGAGAAATGGGCATTAAGAAATGAATCAGTGAATGACGGACTGAGGAGTATGACCTTGGATTGGTGTATTGTATGGAGGGGATATCTGCGGCTGCTGCTGGTGGTGGTGGTGGAGAAGAAGGATGACAAAGACTGCACGTCTCAATAACTGCACGGCTGTTACCACAAATAAACATGAATTGTTGATTAAGTAGTCAACTAAAGACGAGCATTCAAGATACTTCGATCAGTCGATTACAAAGACGAGCTTGTTTTTAATAATTAAGAGTTAGTAGGGTTCTCCATTGTCCATCAGTTTTAGATTGTATCAACTTTACGAAGTATACCCTATATCTTGTTGTACTGAGACATTTGTTCCAGAAGTAGTAGGTTAACTTATATTCACTGAGTAATATAGGCCCTTTATCCTATTGTACTAGGTTATTGTTGAACAAAAGCAATATGGTATTCTAGGTTTCTGATATATTTTGGGGGTTTGTTGTGGCAAGTAGCTTGTTTTTTCCTCGTACCTGATTATTTAGTGTATACCTTCTCCTTTATGAATGTTGAAGATCAATTTACCATGAGGTAGTTCGTATCTTAACTCTACTGAATTGTGCATAGACTTGGTCATAACGTCCAAGGCTTAGCATATAGTCCTAACTTCTAACTTCCAAGGCTTACTATATAGTCCCTCCTACTCCTGAAATATATGTTTATACTTGCATGGATCAAACCCAAATGTTTCTCATAGAACCAAAAAAGGGTAAAATTGTCATGCTTGACTTATTGCTATTATATTTAGATAATAGTGGAATTATATGAGTTAAGCAAATGCCTTTCCAGGTGATGCAGCAAATGGGATCCTAATAGGAAGTGATTTTGATGTATGTTTAGTGGTAAATGAAGTAAGCAGCAAACCTAAAATAAATAGAGAATTATTTATTTATCCACTTGTTGCAAATAAGAGAAAGTAGTTATAATGAATGAATTAACTAGACTACCTGTTGCAAGAAAAATCTTTTCTTGAGTCATTCTGGTGGATTCCCTTCCACTTGGGATGGATTGGCCCCATTCCCTCATCCTTAAAGCTATCTGACTAATTAGTTGGCACACACACTTGACCCCTCCTGAGATATATATATATAAAAAAAAATAAAAATAATAAAAATAAAGGGCCGGTCCTGATCAGTTCATGGGAGTCCTAGACAACCTTTTAAAATATGGTACATATATAATATAAAAAATTAAAATTAAAGTAAAATTTAAAAGATAGTACATACACTAATTGAACCTAGGATCTCTAGACTCTAGTGTATAAGTTTAACATACTAACCGCTACACTACAATTATTTTATGATAAAAGGAGGTCATTGTAGGCCTTTAAAAATGAAAGTCACGCTGAGTTGATCAGAACAGAGTCAAAAGTCACGCCCAGTTGATCAGGACAATATTTACAAGTTACGCTAAGGAGACAGCTCATCATTTGTCAGAGAGTCATTATGACTGACAGCACGACAGTCGAAGAATGTCTCTTCGTATGCCACGTATGCACGGAACTCGAGAGATCACAGCCGACTATTACGTGACTTTCAAAATCTTCTTCAGCAAGACTCAGCCTTCGTCAAGTTGGCGTACCAAAAGAGTTTCTTGTCATTTAATACGACTGACAAAAGCAATCACTGTCAGAGATTTTGTGTCAGTCGAGGCACGCCAAATCAAGACAGCTGGCAGTCCTATCTCAAGTCTGCGTGTATTTTGAGCTCTCCCTCAAGTCTGCGTAGATTCTGAAGTTTTCTTTCTCAAGTCTGCGTGGATTCTGAAGTTTTCTTCACCAAGTCTGCGTGGATTCTGAAGCTTCCTGCCCCAAATTTGTGTGGATTTTGAAGCTTTCTACCCCGAGTCTGCGTGGATTTCGTCTTCAACAAGTCTGCGTGGATTTCATCAAATTGGAGTACGTGGCAGTCACGACTCATGCATGATTGCCATGTGTCCAACAGTTATAGGCCACGTCCAGTAACTGCTCACAACCTTGCGTATGTTAAATCCTGCGTGATTTTTAACTAAGCACAGGCTGTGAAGACAGTTATCTTTTTCAGTTATTTTTGACTCTATAAATAGAGTTCTTTTTCTCATTCATTGTACAGATAAATAGTTATCTACTGTCAAAATTTTGAGAGCTTTTCTTCTTCGCATAGTCCAAGGGATAAAGTGATCGTCTTCTAGATCAGATTCCTACAGTTGTAATTTTCCCAGATACACAATAAATAAAGTGAATTTATTTATGGAAAACAAATTGGCGACTCTGCTGGGGAAAACCATCTCCTCTTCTGAGATGGCAACAACTCAATGCGACACTTCGTCAATCGGCTCGACGAAGAAGGTGATGACGATCCAATTCGATCAACTCGCCTATGAAGAAATGCAGCGGGCTAAGAGTGGCAAGTCTACTTCATCCTCCATCATCACTGCCAAGTCGAAGGGACACTCTGTCTATGTCCCTAAGAATCAGTTGGCAGCCAATGGTGAAGTCTCTGCCACAATGTCTACTCCTAACACTGGCAAGAACTCTACTGCAAGTACGCACACTCTTGTGCGCTCGAAGATGACAGCAATCAAAGGTCACGCTGACAGTACTGGCTCCTTAGCCAAATCTGTTCCAGCGTACAATCTCTCATTCAAAAATCACGCTAACAGTACTGGTTCTTTAGCCAAATCTGTTCCAGCGTGTATTTCTAAAATTAAAAGTCACGCTGACAGTACTGGCTCCTTAGCCAAATCTGTTCCAGCGTGCAATTTCAATCCCAAAAGCCACGCTGACAGCACTGGTTCCTTAGCCAAGTCTGTTCCAGCGTGTACTTCCAAAGTCAAAAGTCACGCTAACAGTATTGGTTCTTTAACCAAGTCTGTTTCAGCGTGTATTTCATCTAAGAAGAATAGCTCTTTAGCTATCTCTTCTTCTTTGCCAAGTTCTACTAGAACTGGGGGTGGTCTTCCACACAAAGTCCCTTCGAAAAGGAATAACTCTTTAGTTGTTCTTTCTGCTCCTGTAGTTTTTACTTTAGGAACATCTTTGACTGACAATTTTGTTGGTCAAAGAAAAGGAGATGGTCTTTTGACTACTCTTCCTTCTGGACATTCTATGTCTCAAAACTTGAATGAGTCTAAGAAGAAACATTCCTTAATGTCTTCTTCTATGACTTCTTCAAATTGGGCACAGAATTTGTCCATAAAAGAGGGTCTGTTACCAACTCCTAGTCAAGGGGATGGTTCAATTCTTCCTTCTCTGCAAATATCCAGATCAATGGAAGGAAAACTCCAAGTTTCCAAAACCAATGTGTCACCTCCAACTGATCTAAGAGCAAAACTTAATCAAATCCGTTTGGGAAATACTTCTGGTGCTAAAAAACCACATCAATCGGAAACAAGGTTAAGAGATCCAGATGCAGAGTATGCAAGAAACTATGTGGCTCATATTAATCACTCTCTGTATAATCAAGAGCCATCAAGATCCAAGAACAGGAAATATACTCCTAACAATACACAAAGAGTGTTCTCTGATGCACCTCAATCTTCACAAACAGATTTACGAGAATACCTTCAACAGAAGAGAAGGAGTAATTCTGTGACAATGGACCATGCTGAATGTGACTTCCAGCCAATAGTCATAATTCAATGCAGATGTCAATCAATGGTTCAAGACTCTGATAATCATGAATGTGACTTCCAGCCGAGAGTCACAATGCAATGCAGATGTCAAACTAAATGACAATCTGTCTTCAATCGGATTCAGTGTGAACCTATGCCTGATGAAGATGAGCCTTTGTTTGCTTCTGTCAACATGACCTCTCGGGATACTGGGGGTAGAGTTGATAGTCTAGATGGAGTATATAGAAATACCAGAGCAAGAGTTTTAGCTTCTAGTCAAAGAAATTTGATCTCTGAAGATGATTCTGAATTTCTGGGAGAATCTAATTTTCCACCTCTTCCTACTGGGGGTAGTTCTCCTATAAATGACTTTGATGCACGAAGCAGTGATTCAGAGCATACAACATCCACTAATTCATCAATAATCCCTCGTACAGTCTCGACATATATGGTGGATGGGAATAATGAATTGAATAATGAACCTTCCTCTTCGGTAACTCCTCAAGATCAAAGGATTGCTTCTTTGGAACATCAAATGAAGTCTATGGCTGATACTATGAAGTCAATGTATGAACTCATGATAGCTCAGTTGCAAAATCGACAGACTGTACCAGATGCCATACCAACTGACACTGATGTAAGTCCAGTACAAGTTCCTCCAGCAGTACAATCCAATACCCCTGGACCAGCTCAACCAAATCCTAGTCTCTCTGGAGCTGGGGGTAGTGCTTATAATGCTGTTCCTCCTCCCAACTATTCTCTACAAGCTACAACTCCACAATCCTCCAGAGTTGTTAATGAAGAATTGAGGAATCTCAAAACTCAATTTGAGGCATTCAAACAGAAAGATGGTTTACAAAGGTTAGGCATCAAGCAACCTTATCCGATAGAATGGAAGCAAGTATCGTATCCTCCTAAATACAAGCCTCCTACTATCTCATTCTATGATGGAACCACTTCTCCAAGTCAGTTTATTAATCACTTTGAAGTGATGACTGACCAACTGCAACCAAGTGACGCCCTCCTTACTCGGGTGTTTATTGGATGTCTCAAGGGAACGGCTTATGAATGGTATAGAAGTCTCCCAGATGGGTGCATTACCTCATTTGCCGGTTTCAAACAGATGTTTCTTGAACGGTTCTATGAAGAGCTCAATGACATGACTATGTCTGCTCTTATTAGAATCAAGCAGAAAAATAATGAAACTACAGAGGATTTCATTGAACGGTTTCGAAGAGAAGCTCTGAAGATGCCTCTTGGAACTCCCGATGCTGTCACTATCGACACATGCAAATCAAACTTATTGCCAATCATCAGCATATGGACAGGATCCACCCAATTTCAAGACTGGCCTTCTTTTATAGTTAGTACCAAAGCTGCAAAAATTAGTGCTGAAACCTTCAAAGGTTTAGGAGTGCAGATGACTCCCAAAGAAACAAGTCAAGGTACTAACAATAAAAATAATGCTCGCAAAGGAAAAGAAACTCTTGAAGTTAATCTTCAGAGCAAAGATGCATCAACTGTTCAAACTCCTGCCTCTACAACTCAACAACCAAGAATACCTCGCCCCAAGGAAGAATACTCTTTCGATGATGACGATGTCCTTGGTATCTTTGAATGTCTGCTGAAATGTAATAAAATACAATTACCTGAGATCAAGAAACCTGATGAAGCTGGTAAGACAGATCATCCCAAATACTGCCCATATCACAGAATGCTGGGTCACACAATTCGTACATGTTATGTACTGAAAGGAAAGATCCAAGAAATGATTAAATCTGGAGCTATTTCTCTTACTCCGAAAGAGAAGACTGTCACCTCCAATGTCGTCTCTATGCAATTCGGAGATTTCCCTCCTCAACTCCTTGAAAGTGGGATTGTTCCTATTCCCAAGGCAACTCTTGAAATAGTGAATATTCCTCCTCCGCAATCTGAAGGATTAGTGCCAATCACTTTGGAAACTGGAGAAATCATGTAGATTCATCCTGATCTAGTGGCAGATTTTGTATCTCCCTCTCCTCAAAGGACTACTTCTCGAAAGTCCAAGAAGGCTGAAAAGATTAAGTCATGTCATATGACGTCTCTTGGATCTACCTCCGACACAGAGCCAAAAGATAAAGAAGAAGCACTTGCTGGTGCTACTCGAACGGGAAAACCTTATCTAAAGGATTATTCCAAGAATCCTGAGGATACTCCTGATATCCCTCCAGCTGATAAAGATGCTCCTAATGTTCCTTCTGAAGAAGAATCATCCACTGCACCTGTTCCTTCAACTACCCCAGTCGAACCTGTTCTTCCTAAACCCACAGCTCTGGAGAAAGGCAAACAACAGGCTCGGTTTGATAAACCAATCAAGAAGTCCCCTCCTCTTGAGCTTCAGAAGCCTTATAATTTTGACATTTTAGCTCAGCTTGCTAATACTCCAGCTAGAATGTCCCTCTTTGAACTTCTACGTCTTTCCAAAGAGACTCGGGAGACGTTAAGTGAAGCACTTCTTCAAGCAGACTCTTGTCTTGCACAATTGAAGAAGCCAGATGCAGAACCTGCCACTTGCTTACATTGCAACAGTGTACTGGAGATTATCCCAAATATCACCTTTACACAAGACGACATGCTATTGGAGGATAATCGACATGATCGGCCTCTCTACTACATCGGTTATATCGATACGATGAAGATAGATCGTATCCTTATTGATCCAGGGTCTGCTATAAGCATAATGCCAAAGAGCCTATTGGATGAACTAAAAATCCCTCTTCACAAGCTTTCCAAGACGGTTACTACTATCCTGAGATTCAATCAAAGCCGAAGCGAGCCTTTAGGAAAGATTCATCTGAAGCTTCAAATAGGTGATTTCAGATCCAAAGTCACTTTCTATGTGATCGAGATCGTGGGATCCTATAATCTTCTTCTGGGGAGGCCCTTTCTTCATAAAAATAATGTGGTGCCTTCTACTCTTCATCAATGTTTTAAATATATTGTTAGCAATGGAAGAGTACAAAAAGAAGTTGCTGATATAAATCCCTTCCATGGGGTTGAAGCTTATTTTAATGATTCCCGAATGTACAAAGAAGAGTATACAAGGGTCATACAAGCTATGGAGAAAGAGGATGCACAAAGTGAGACTTTAATAATCCCTGTTAAAGGTCGAACTACTCAGCAAGAATCTCCCAAACTCTCTGGAGAAGGTTCTTTCATCATTCCGGTGGCTGGACGGATCTCTCCGTTACCTCAGCCGTCTGCTCAAGATACAATGATCATTCCTGTCAGTAGGCGTACTACAGTTCCTGTATCTTCACAGGATACTCTGCTAATTCCAGTTGGAGGGCGGATTACTCTTCCATCTCAAGCTTCAAGGGAGCTCACCTCTTCTGAGCCATTTATTATCGATCTTAATCGAAACAAAACTTCTTCTCTTTCTTCTTCTCCCCCTTTAGTCATTGACTTGGCTAAGATCTCTAAGGCTCAGCCTTCTCCCAATGTAAATATTGCTGCTTTTACATTTAATGAAAAGTCTCCATCTTTGCAGTATATTGATGTGTGTAATTATGTTCATAGTTATTTACATTTGTTAGATGACTTGAGCACAATAACCATAGGGGTTGTACAGACTGTTCATACAGATGTATTCCTAGAACCTGTACAATCTTCATACTTCCTAGTTCCCAGCAGAAAGCCAGGAGACATTCCAATACTCTTCTACAAAGGGCCCCAAAGTCCTTCTGATTTAGAAGATGATGACAAAAATGATAATACTGGAAGATTACAACTACGTCGTTATAGTCAGCAATCTAAAGATATCATCAAAAATATGGGCTATGACTTCAGAACTGGCCTCAATAGTGGAAAAGGAAGAAAAATGTCTGTTCGTATTCCTCCTCTGAAATATGGAAGGACGAAATACGGATTGGGTTACATTGCCCCTACTCCTTTTATCAATATTATTCATGAAGATCCCGAGTCTGACGAAGATAAGAGATCTGATTCTTCTAGTACCACTTCTTGGGATTCCGATACGAATATCGATGATTTCTACTGCAATATTCTGTCTTCCAACATGGTTTCCATTGACCATTCTGAAGAAAGTGATGAAGACGAAGAAGAGTTTGAAATCTCACCTGAATCAGAACAATGGGCCCAAAGGTTAGATAATCAATGAGAGTTCCGTTTTGAGCAAAAAGAATCTCCGACTGAAGATAAACTTGTTCAAATAGATGTTGGTGAAGAGGGATCCCCCAAACCAATATTCATCAGTGAAAGTCTTTCAGAAACTGATAAGCAAGACATGATCAAACTCATTCCTGATTACATCGACGTCTTCGCTTGGAGTTATGAAGATATGCCAGGACTTGATCCACAAATTGCAACTCACAAGCTCAATATCTTGCCGAATGCTAAACCGGTCAAACAACAACAGCGACGATTTCGTCCAGACATTATGGATGCAATTGAAGCTGAAGTCAATAAACTCATGACCTCCGGGTTTATTAGAGAGGAACAACATCCCGATTGGGTGGCTAACATAGTTTCTGTCCTTAAAAAGACTGACAAGATCAGAGTATGCATAGACTTCTGCGATCTCAATACGGCATGTCCTAAAGACGAATTCCCTCTACCAATCACTGATGTCATGATCGATAATACCTGTGGATTTGAACGAATGTCATTCATGGACGGATATTCTGGATACAATCAGATTAAAATGTTTCCAGACGACGAGAAGCACACTTCTTTCAGAACGCCGATTGGTACATATTGTTATACAGTTATGCCATTCGGTCTCAAGAATGCAGGAGCAACTTATCAACGAGCCATGAGCACTATATTCCGTGAACATTTGCGAAAAATAGTCGAATGCTATGTTGATGACATTGCAGTCAAAAGTCGACAAAAAGAGGATCATATCGAAGATTTGAAGACTATTTTTGATCTAATACGTAAGCATCAATTAAAGATGAACCCTACTAAGTCCTTCTTAGGCGTCTCTAGTGGTAAATTTCTCGGCTTCGTCATTACCTCTAAAGGTATACACGTGGATCCCGAGAAGATCAAAGCCATCAAAGAGATGCGTCCTCTACGCACCTTAAAAGAGCTACGAGGATTTCAAGGAAGGATCGCTTATATCAGGAGATTCATCTCTAATTTATCAGGACGCTGCAGACCATTCAACAAACTTATGAAGAAAGGTGTCTCTTTTGTCTGGAATGATGAATGCCAGAAAGCATTCGATGATATAAAACAATATCTGATGAGCCCTCCAGTATTGGTACCTCCCGTTTCAGGAACTCCATTTCTCATATATACTCGAGCAATGAGTCATTCATTGGGTGCATTACTAGCTCAAAAGAATCAAAATGGTCATGAACAAGCCGAACAATGAGTCATTCATTGGGTACATTACTTCTGCTATATTCATAGGCAGAAGTTCTTCAAATAATGAAACGTCACGTTCATCTGACGGTTCACACATTCATTAATGTTTGACGGTTCATCCATTCATTAATTGCGTCCATCCGACGATTCATACATTCATTAATGCTTGACGGTTCATCCGTTCATTTCTCACATTCATCAGACGTTTCGTCCGTTCATTAATACTTGACGGTTCATTCGTTTATTTATTACATTCATCTGATGGTTCGTCTGTCCATTATCTTCTATTAATTTATTCAAAAGTAGGGATTCGTTATTTATCACGTTTTCATAACCTCTGAATAAATGCTGAATCTACCTACTCATTTTCCATTTTTGACCTCTGCATAGAAATCAATCTATTTTCTTTTGAGTTCCTATATACTATCATGTCCATATTACCTCTGATAATATTATATACTCTAAATCAGAAAAGAAGATTTCATTATCTATCATGTCCACAATTCATCCACAAATACAAATTATTGAGCATAGAAGAATTATCATTTCCATTCTCATTTCACCACAAAAAGTCTATTACATTTTCTTAGACTTTCTTACAAATCATAATGGAAATCTATTACAAATTTTGGATTTTCATTCTACACCACAACAATAACCTAATAGAGATCTATCTTCTTCTTTGGATCTTCTCCGTCGGACCTTCTCCGTCGGGTTCGTTGTTGGTGGCAGTTCCTGACTGTCTGGGTCCCAGTCACGACCAGATCAGCAGGAATCAAACTCTGGTCTTCTCTCTCAGACGAGAGGAGAACCACAGAGTATGGCAGCTCGAAGGCGTCTTGCTGCCAATACAATTGGTGGATTAGGAGCGGCCTTTCAAAGGAGATAGGAATGTATCCCACATTGGGATACAATTCCTGGTTCTGCCGTGAAAGGAACTCTACTATCCGATTTCTCGGGGTAGAGCTGACTCCACCATCCAACTCTCCGTGTATAAAGGCTCTTCCTACCATCTGAGGAAGACCCTTCTATCCCACGAAGAGTTCTGAGTTGTCTGATTTATGCGTCAAAAGCGTATGAGCTCCCTGATGTAGGTGTCAGAGAAATATTCTCTACAGCATCCAAATCACCAATACCAGTTCTGAAGAAAATTTCCAGCCGAGCTTCTGCAGAAAAGAGCAAAGAAAAAGATATTAAATCAACAGAAATATCATTCTCATTAAGCGTGCATTTGTCAAACAGAGACAGGCATGTATTGTTCAGTCAGAAACAAAAGCTCATCTTCAGCAGTAAAAATGGTACGCGTACTTACCATCAAGTTTGGTGCTAAGGATTGGCAAACCAATGTCTGGTATAGTGCACAGAAATCGAACATTAGAAAGCATTGCTTTCCTGTTTGAGAATGAAATCTCACAAAAAATTCATTCTCAGAGAAAAAGAAGAATAAGGAGATGAGTATCTGTGAAACTCACTTATCTATTTAAAGGACAAAGTACAAGCCTATTCTTGGAAAAGATCCGAGTAAAAAGCACTCATAAACCATGGAATGAGTGACACGTGTACTTTGGAAGACAGCGCAGCATTGGAAACAGTCAAAGAGTGCCACTTAATATTCTTCATTAATGCACGTTGTTCAAAACAAAAGTTGTACTACATTTTTTTCAAGATAGGCACTGATTGCCTTACAAAAGAAGACAAAAAAAGAGAAAGAGTGCAACATTTTCAAAAGAAGCATAAAAGACACGCTCTATTCTGCAGAGCGACTGAGCTTAGTGCCCAGTTCTTCTACGCTCTTGACCCCCATACGGTGTAACAGAGCATTCAACATTTCACGCTGCTCTGCGAGGCTACGCTCATTGGAAGAAGACGAGCCATCCAAACCAAAATGGCTCAGGAAATTCTTGGCCAATTGTGTCGGGTCATCTTTGAACTCGAAGACAAAAGGCTCCGGTTCCTTACCCTCAAAAGTAGGGTCGCCATGGGAACAAAAACCTAACTTTTTTGCTTCTTCCTCAGCTTTCTCCTTCGGTGTCATGTTGGCGTAAGATGATCAAAGCTGAATTCTCTCCCTGTTTATATAACAGAGCTTATCGGCGGTTCATATTCCACCATAAATTGGATGCAATCAGTCTCGAAAAATGAAGAGTCATCATGATATTTAATAAGTTCATTTGGATGTTTTCAAAGAACTTCGAAGTCTTTTCGACTTCCGAAAAATTTGAAGTCATCTCAGCGTGACTGATTTCATTTTATCATCTCGTTTTCAAAGTATTTCGAAATAATTTATCATTTTTCGAAAACTTTGAAGGGGGTTTTGTAGGCCTTTAAAAATGAAAGTCACGCTGAGTTGGTCAGAACAGAGTCAAAAGTCACGCCCAGTTGATCAGGACAATATTTACAAGTTACGCTGAGGAGACATCTCATCATTTGTCAGAGAGTCATTATGACTGACAGCACGACAGTCGAAGAATGTCTCTTCGTATGCCACGTATGCACGGAACTCGAGAGATCACAACCGACTATTGCGTGACTTTCGAAATCTTCTTCAGCAAGACTCAGCCTTCGTCAAGTTGGCGTACCAAAAGAGTTTCTTGTCATTTAATTCGACTGACAAAAGCAATCACTGTCAGAGATTTTGTGTCAGTCGAGGCACGCCAAATCAAGACAGCTGGCAGTCCTATCTCAAGTCTGCGTGTATTTTGAGCTCTCCCTCAAGTCTGCGTGGATTCTGAAGTTTTCTTTCTCAAGTCTGCGTGGATTCTGAAGTTTTCTTCACCAAGTCTGTATGGATTCTGAAGCTTTCTGCCCCAAATTTGCGTGGATTTTGAAGCTTTCTACCCCGAGTCTGCGTGGATTTCGTCTTCAACAAGTCTGCGAGAATTTTATCAAATTGGAGTACGTGGCAGCCATGTCACTGATCTCTCGCCTGCGTGTCCTGTAAATTGCACACGACTCATGCATGATTGCCATGTGTCCAACAGTTACAGGCCACGTCCAGTAACTGCTCACAACCTTGCGTATGTTAAATCCTGCGTGATTTTTAACTAAGCACAGGCTGTGAAGACAGTTATCTTTTTCAGTTATTTTTGACTCTATAAATAGAGTTCTTTTTCTCATTCATTGTACAGATACATAGTTATCTACTGTCAAAATTTTGAGAGCTTTTCTTCTTCGCATAGTCCAAGGGATAAAGTGATCGTCTTCTAGATCAGATTCCTACAGTTGTAATTTTCCCAGATACATAATAAATAAAGTGAATTTATTTATGGAAAACAGTCATATTACATATTAGTTCTATTTTAGATACAATATATATATATATATATATATATATATATATATATATATATATATATATATATTGCGAACTCGCCTCCACTGAGGCTCGAACTCCCGACCACTTGGGTCGCATGCATCTCTCTTAACCACTAGGCTAGAGGTCATCTTCAATATATATATATATATATATATATATATATATATATATATATATATATATATATAATTTTTTTGGACCCTCAAACTCCATGGGACCCTAAGCGGTCGTCCTGGGCTTGGCCGGCCCTGAAAAAAAGACAGACAATTAGGGAGCAGATCTGTTGTGTAAGCATATTCTGTCATATTCAATCATATTCTGTCCCCTATCTATTATATGTTAGTCCCGGGGCTTGATCAAAGATGGAAAAACAGATGCAATCGAGATCTGAGATATCCCACAAAACTTTGCAGTGATCAAACTCAAGATCTACGATGGTACAAAAAATCAAATAGCCAAATTACAATCTGAAGGAGGAAAAAAGAGAAGAGAAGATCTCTCGTTCTTCCTTGCAAACGTGTTGCAATTGGGACAGAACGAGTTACAATAAAACTAGAGAGAGATGAGAAGAAGAACAATACTGGAGTGTCAAAACACCGTTGCTCAAAGCAAGATTTGCCCCACATGATCTGCTTCCAGGAACCAGCAAGTTGAAGAACTTGGGGAACACTCGAAGTCACCTCTGTTCAGACTCCTCGGATGGACTTGCAATGGCGGCAGCAACTCTCTCTCTCTTTCTCCTTTTCTTACTTGTAATTTTTGTAGTAATCACAAAGGAGGCCAGAAGAGAGTATTTATAGAGAGAGGGTGGAAACCCTAGCCACCTCTTCAGTTATGGAAAGATTGAATCAAATCCCAAAAGATAGCAACGAGATTTAATTCAAATCCCACGAAATTAATTCAAATCCCACAAAGATAGGATATAAATTAATTCAAATCCCACAAAGATAGGATCTGATTTAATCGCATTAATTCAGCCTTTCTATAACTGATTTGTAATCTGCACAGTCAGCGGATCCCTCCATGCGGCAGCAGCAGCAGCCTGGCCGCATGAGCCTAATGGCCGCATGGACCGCATGAGCCGAATGGACCGCATGAGCCGCATGGACCGCATGTGCCGCATGAGCCGCATAGGCCGCATGTGCCGCATGAGCCGTATGAGGCCGCATATGAGCCGCATGCCGTATAAGACCGCATGGCCGCATATGAGCCGTATAAAGACCGCATGACTGCTGACGTGCTAAGCACAAAGTGTCACGATCCGCACCCTGATTAGGGGTACGAGTACGTGGTTACGTCCAGCCTACGCCGCAGCATCGGCGGTAGAACGCTGTCTAGGTTGTCTACAAAACTACACTAAACAGTATAAAGGTACATGTACAGTATGTACTCTCCGACTGGAGGTGACATAACAATACAGTCTCAATCACAGAATAAAACTAAGGTAGATAGCTCAGAAGGAAAGACATATGATAGATGAAAGAGTAATAAGTCCACAGTCTAATACAAGCCCGGATATATACAACATCACAGGGTATCAAAATAGAATATAGGAACTACAGTCTGATAAGCTAGCTGGATCACAGTCCAGTCAAACCTAGCTAATCTATACTACTCTAGAAGTACAAAGTCTAGTGACTCTACTATAAGGCCACGGTCCAAAGCTACTCCATCTGACTCGAGCCCATAATAGGTCGAGCAGTCTGCCTCAGAGTCATCTGTAATATATCATAACGATATCCTGTCAGGAAAATGAGCAAGTACAAGCACTAACGGCAATTCTATGTGAATTGACAAATTCTATAAGAGACAGTATAATAAAATACAGGACAAAAATATAGGCGACTTGGGAACCGTTCGGAAGCCGAATTACAACCCTTAAACCGTACAAGGGCCGGGGTTGTAACTCTTTTTCCGAGCAGAACTTAGTCTCCAATCAAGGTACAATGTAAAGGCATGTAGAGCATGTGAATAAATGAAATCATAGCATGGTGAGAAGTACAGAAAGTAAAACTGAACTGGATATATGATACAACAATAAATGTAAAATGTGATTTGAATTATTAGAGCGATATGTGATCGGATAGGGAGTCAAGATAGGGTTATCCACTTGGCCCGACAATCATAGGAAAATCTCTGGAAAGGGTCATGCCGGCCAACCTGGATAACCCGGCAAGGGGTATCTGCTACACCCTACGTGAGGTGAGGGTGGCGCTAGTATCACAAGATTGTACAAGATGGGCTTTGATCACATAACCTCTAATAATCCCCCCATCCCCGAATAGTATCATGGATCCGGACATGGCACGTCATGACACGAGATTCCCTAAGAAGGTAGCTACTCCTTCTCAGGAATCGGTGTCAATACAAGTACAAGAATAAGATCGAGCAAGTACCAGTATCCCAAGAAAATCCAAGAATGACATCTCATGACAGGAATCCGGTATATACTAGTCCGTGAACTATCGTGACTGAGAATCAAGTAAGACACTACAACTGAATCGGATATAGTAGATATCAAGACAATGAAAACTATCAGTGAATGTACTCGCCTGCTGTCCTGAGCTGTATGGTATATCAATGCTCAGAGCGAAAATCAGAGACCTAAAGATGAGATACTATATGTTAATTTAGGTTTAAACAAGTTTAAGAATGATTCACAATGAATGATATGAAATCTAGGTCAATCTAGGTCTCACTGAGTCACACTAAGTCCTGTCAAGTCAATCTAGGTCAAATCAAGTTATATCAAGTCAGTCTAAGCCTAACCAAGTCAATTCTAGGTCATACCAGTCATCACGGGTCAAAACAAGTCGAAGAAAGTCAAACGGGGTCAAGAGTTGGCCTACAGTTGACTTTTGGTCAACTGGTCAACCCTGGTCAACTCTAGGTCAACCCTGGTCAACCCTAGGTCAATGGTGACTAATAGTTGACTTTTGGTCAACTACACAAGTCTAATGGAAATTGGGACTAATTTGGGTAAAGTGTTGACCCAAAGTTGACTTTGGGTCAAAAAGTTCACTCTTGGTCAACGGAGGTCAATACTAGCCTAAACTACCCTCATATAGTCATTACCTACCAAGACAACTTATTTCTAATCCCATCTTAGAAGTTAAACTCAATATCTCATCAATATCCTATTTCCTACATTTACCCTTCTCATTCTCCTTCTCATTCTCCTCCTTATTCTCCTCTCTATTCTCCTCCTCATTCTCCTCCTCATTCTCCTCTCTATTCTCCTCCTCATTCTCCTCTCTATTCTCCTCTCTATTCTCCTCCTCATTCTTCTCCTTCTCATTCTCCTCTCTATTCTCCTTCTCATTCTCCTCTCTATTCTCCTCCTCATTCTCCTCCTAATTCTCCTTCTCATTCTCCTCTCTATTCTCCGTCTCATTCTCCTCTCTATTCTCCTCCTCATTCTCCTTCTTATTCTCCTCTCTATTCTCCTCCTCATTCTCCTTCTCGTTCTCCTCTCTATTCTCCTCCTCATTCTCCTCCTTCTCATTCTCCTCTCTATTCTCCTCCTCATTCTCCTACATATATATATATATATATATATATATATATATATATATATATATATATATATATATATATATATATATATATACAGACACATGCACACACACACACATATATATATATATATATATATATATATATATATATATATATTTTTATATATATATATATATATATATATATATATATATATATATATATATATATACCTCTCTAAAAAGGATAAATCCATAAATAATCCTTAAACTAGATTTTAAGGAAACCTACAAAGACTAGGGTCAACTTGTAGAGAATGGTCTCCCCTATAATTAATGTAAAGGAAAAAATACAAAAGGAGGAATTAATAAGGGTTTAAAAATCATACCTAATGAAGATTTGGAGAAAGAAGAAGAAGTTGGAAGAAAGAAATGAAAAGAGAGTGTTTTACTTGGTGATGAAGTAAAACAGATGGAGGGGGTCTGTGCCTATAGGTGGCCGGCCATGGTGGTCTTGGTAGGGGCACTTGTATTTACAAGTTTGCCCCCTACACTAGCTTATATGCCAATTAAATCCAAATTAGGTTTTGGAAGTTGCTAAAAATAAATAAAAATCATAATTAAACTTAATTACTCATGGGGGAACTAGTCCAAACTCCTAAACCTAAAAGTTTAGTTTGGTGGGCCATGGTTAATTAACAGGCTAAATACAGCTCAAGTCGAAATTCACCGGGGTCCCGAATTAACTCGGAATGCGATGAAATTCGAACCCGACTCCTAATATAATTAAATAGTAATATTCATGAAATAAAATACCCAAAAATATTATAAAATAAAAAATTACCATTTTACCCCTAATTGGAAAAAGTGAGGGTGACAAGTCTATCCACCTTAAAAAAAAATTCGTCCTCGAAATTAGAATGGTCATACTCCTTCTAGGTCAAATACCCCAACAATCACAGTCTCAAACACACAGTCCGATAATCATATGCGTCTGTCCAGAATCATGATACTTAGAATCTCCGTCATGCTAGTGAGCAAGGCTACGATAATCACAGAGTCCTTGACTAAGGTACATACCTCTAGAATTATGGTATTTAAAATTTTCGTATTGCCGCATGTTTGGCAACGAAAACCTTAAATTCCCACACCCGAGAAATACGACCATAATCCGACTATATGTCCTCACTATGCCTGCTAGCATGACCCTAGAGTATTCTAAAATCTCATAATCGAGCGACCTAGCCCATACGACTTATTTTAGAAGAAAAAAATAACTCACAATGAAATATCCGAACAAAATTTATCAACTACAAGGAACAGATAGAATCGAAATTCCAAGACAGTTATAAGGAAGCAAATGCGGAAATGAGATCGAAAGATTGGAACCTGCTATCTGCTCTGCTACTGCCTGAGTGGGCTCAACTGTCATGGCGAAAGCTCGCCCCTGCTGGCCTCCTCTAGCCTGTTGCTGATACTGGACAAACCTCTGCTACTGAGTCTGCAACGGTGGTCCCGTCTGCTGCCCTGTCGGAGCCCTAGCTCCTGCTGCTGCCTGAGCCAATCGTGCCAAGTTCTTGGGACACTCCCTCAACTGATGCTCTGCTGAACCACAAAGCAAACACAGGTCCTGCCACTTCCTACAGTCGTCCCATCCGTGACCTTGCTTCTTACAGAAGTTACATATAGGGTGCTGTTGCTGCCTGGGTGCCTGCTGGATCTGTAACAGAGGCTGCTGCTGAAATGGCCTCTGCTGATGCTGAATATGGGGGCGCTTGGTCGGTCCTGCACTGGAACTCGCCCCCATGGTATCACCGCTCCTCTTCGGCTGGAGGCCGAAATCCTCCTCTGTAATCTGTGTGTCCATCAATATCTGATCGAACGTCACATCACGGTGACCCGAGGTGCGGGTGCGCACTGCATGAATAAGTCCCATGCGGAACTTACGAGCCATCTGCCCCTCATCCTGGATCATATCGGGAGCAAACCTGCTAAGGCGGAAGAACTCAGCTTCATACTCGTCCACCGACGAGTTCCCCTGCACTAGACCCACGAACTGGCCCTCCAATGCTGTAAGAGCCACATCCGGGAAGAACTTCTCCTTGAAGAGCCTCTGGAAGTTCTCCCAAGTCAGCCCTCTCACCGACGTACACTACAAGAAATATGTACATTATTAGCGCGAAAAATCTGCTATCATACGTATTACATAGCGTTTTCATAAATACTATGTCATCGGCAGCTATCTTAGGTTCCACCCATACGATAGCGTTTTTCTAAAATGCTACGACAGGTTCAGATACAATAGCAATATCTGAATGCCTTAATTTTCTTTATTATGGCACATCCGTTTTATGTTAAAAACTTGATGACAATTCATATTTTGTGCTATGATAGGACGTTCTACAATAGCAATTTTTTATTGTTTTAAAATATTTTGTTATAGCATTAATTAATTATATCACGGCTAAAGTTTCGTGCTATAATATATGATTATAACAGTTTTTTTTTTGCTATTAAACGTATTTTCATTCAATAAGAACCTGTTTTACGTATCTATTGTAATATTAGAGAACCTGTTTCACATGATATAAATAAGAACCTGTTTTACACAAATAAGATCATTCATAACACAAGTCTAAAACCAATCCAACATACATAACACAAGTCTAGAGTTTCATTCAACATACATAACATAGGTTTGAATCCAAAATACACAAGTCATAAGTTCATAAGTTCATAAGCCTAGCTAGCTCGGTCCAAAGTTTGTTCATTCCCCTGCAAAAAAGCAACAAGGTCTTACATCAGTTCAATATTAACAAGAAAAAATAAAATAATTCACTGATGCTCTACAGAGCATTTATGAATTATTACTTAGAAAAATACTTTTGACGCAGAGAAGCTACAATCAACCGGGCATTGCTTCATAAAATTCAAATACTGTATCTGATGGGAGGAAAAAAAACCCAGCAAAGACGGTTCAAGTAAACAATAGAACTAACCTGACCAACCCCGGCAAGAAGGAAACGTCCGAACTTTGCAAAAGTGAGAGAATTTACGAACCCAACCTGTCGTCATCAAATTCTTGGAAATTAACCTTAGAGACTTGGAGAGATTATGTTAAATGCTTGAAACATCATCAAATTGAAATAAAAGAACAGAGAAATCATCTCGCACAACACAATCCAATTTTATTATATGACCTGATTATATCGATTACTCTCATTTTTTCACAAACACAACAAGCAGGATGAATACAAAAACAAGAAGAACAAACAAGTTTGTATCACAAAGATGGATTCAACAATGCAGCACAATTATTAACAAGATGGCTCCTAATAGCATGAAGAAGAAAAAAAATCATAACACAATCAATTTTATTACAAGGTAACTTTAATTATACCAATTACTTTCGTTTTATCACAAACACAGCACAACAAGCAGGCATGAACATAAAAGCAACGTGTCATCCAGCCTCCACCTAGCTACTAACACGGAAAAAAAAAACGAGCATGAACATAAAAGCAACATGAACAAACAAGCGTCACAAAGGTGGATTCAGCTTATGCTTCACAGCTATAAACAAGAAGGGTCCTCCAGACTCCACCTAGCTACTAGCATGAAAAGAAAAAAAGAACTAATTACAGCAAGAGAGAGAGAGAGAGAGAGGGTTCTCAATACTGACAAATTTACAACTGTAAATCTTAAGTTCGTCTTGATGCTCTCAGAGTACACCCAATTGTCGGTCAATTTCGAGATAAAGTTGGTACTAAGATCCTGGCCACAAATGCTTAAGCAAGGGGCCTAGTATGGTAGCTGCAAGTTAGGGATCCTTCTTTCTTAATCACTACAAACAAAAATCATGCAGTTCAAGAGCTAGATTCCAAATTTTCTTGAGTGTCTACAGATGATAATCCATTTCTTTTACAAATACATTCATTTCCATTGCATTGATTTTAAGCCAGGAATAAAGCCAAAGGACCAAATGAAATGCATTTCCCTGGGGAAGCCAATCATTAACAATCCGAAACTTATAGAAAATCCAAAGAACCAAAGAAAGTTATTCTTGCCCCACTCCCAAGAGATTAAATACTCAAAGGTATTGATATTATAACTGGAAAATACAGTATGTTGTTGTTTTGAAGACTCCTCCAGACTCGTATAAATCTCCATTTGCCCATGACAATGTCATAGCTAAGTTCAAAAATCTTCAATCATGTCATGGACACCCCTTTCCACAGTGTTGCATCCTTATTGACGCACAAATCATATGCTAAAATGTGATCCTTTAAGTGTGCCGTCACTAGGAATAATGGCATTGGCACCTTCCATCCTCCTTAAATATTCATGAGCATACTTCAAAAGAAACTATGGGATTGTCATACCTCCTCTCTTTGGCTTAATGTGTAATAGAGATTAATGAGAATAGGGTCATGAAAGAAAAGGTGATGAAAATAACAGGCATATAAAGAAAGGGAAAGCATTTTTGCTTGTAGAGGGGATGTGATCACCCAGGCAAGCAGCCCTGGGACAAAAGATTTGGAGTACTCGTGCAGGCGTTCCGAAGTCTTTATTGTTCTGTGTCATCTTACCACCTCAAGGCTCCTTATATTCTAGGGGAACTTGGAGACTGCACCGTGGTCGCATGAGCTTAAGGCATATATGAGGGATCATTGCCTTAAGGGTGCTCTATGTTTTATGCCTACTGATCGCCTAGGTTTTATGGCACGACCCTCTCATGATCAAAGCTACTTTAGATATGCATATAGTCCATGTCATAATTTTACCATGATTTTTTTCCAAAGAGTTGCCATGTAATTACCTGTAACATGTTCATATTGTATTAAACCTAACATGTAGATGAATTTGCCCAAAAGGATGAACCGTAATTTGATTGCCAACTTAACAGAAGTAGGGTGTTATAGTATACAAACATGAACACAATTGCCACCACTTTAGTATTAGGGCTTGTTAAATATATGCTTGAACAGCAATTAAGAAACATTAACCATAGTTAGAATGGAATACCACTGGATAACTAAATAAAGGCTGGATGCATCTATCATCACTTCTGATTGCCCATAGACGAACAACACCGTTGCCAGCTCCAGATGCAGCAAGATCACTACCTCTACAAACAGCCACCGAACTCACCCATGACTGGGCTGAAGAACAGTCGACAACTTTGCCAAAGCCATTTTCTGAAACAAAGAGCATAAACAATTACTTTGCGAATGCAGTACAAATGTTAAGATGATGGCAAGCCACGCACAAATAAACAAACATATAAGACAGCAAAAGATTATTTTATTGTCTAAGACTCCAACTTAGAGAGATGGACAAGACCTACATAAAGATGAATTTAGGCTATTGATCCAATCCATTTAGCACTATTAAGTGCAATGCAAAGATGCTCTTACCTTTCTTATAACCATTAGGGACCTCTTAATTTGTTCCTTGCGTAGACAATCCATTTAGCACTATTCCAAGGAAAGACAAATACCTTATAAAGTTGGACAGTCCGATCATGCCCTGCAGTCAAAATTTGTTCCTTGCGTAGACAATCAATTGTAAGTATTTCACTTTGATGTCCATGTAGAGTGTCCATGTGAGTTCGGTCTTCTACATTCTATAGCTTAATTTGTCGATCAAAAGACCCAGAAAAGAGTTGTGGGGTTCCCTGCCTGAAAGTAAGACAAGAGACGGGTCCTCTATGACCATGGAAGGCCTGTTAAGAAAGATATTAATGATTAGAAATCAAAACAATGAATTTGCAAAGTTGGACATGCATTCTGGTAGGCCATTACACTTATAAAACTACTTGATCTCTACAAGAACTTGTAAATGCAGTGCATGCAAATTGGTTGGTCCTATTAAACTACAAAAGAGGCACTACCACTTAATACAGGTGTATTATGAAGAGACAATGAGTTTTATGTATTAAGAGAACATGTTTGGCCAACTGCAGACTTGATTATTTTGCATACCATCTACAGAGTTGCTTTTAGAAATTATACATCAATGTAAAGTTTTAACTAAAAGCAGTATGTCAAGACATGATATATATCAACACATCTTGCAGAAGAATATTCAAATTTTCAAACATATAAAACCAAAACATAGTTATAAATGAGAACCTGAATGTGCTCCCTTGTGCGTGTGTCCCATAGATGGACATGACAATCTAACCCGCCAGTAGCCAAATACCTACCATCTGGGCTGACAGCTAAGGCTAATACGTGCTTACTTCTCTTTGCAGAGGGATTTTGAGGAGCTTTAGAGTGATATGAAATCAAAATGTCCTCACTGGGCCACAAATACTTCTCACTTTTACCACTCTCAACATCCCAATGCACAACGTATCCATCTTTAGATGCTGAAAACCCCCTGGTATCATCCTCAGACAAAGTAACAGATGTAACGGACTGCCGGTGTTTAACTAAAGGTATATCAGCTCATCTACTTGGCCTATACATGATATACCAGGATCCATTATTTAAAGATAGGCAGAGCGCCCAGTTAAGGAAGGGCTAACTGAATAATTTCTCTGGTGCACATAAATTTTACCCTGACGAGAAAGATTGCAAATATAGAATCAGCCACTGGAGTTATAAAAAATACAAGATTTTATTTTAAGAAAATGAGCTAGAATGAGAAAATGAGAAAACCATGTGGCACATAAACCACAACCAAACCAAATGAGTTTTTGCTATGGTAAAATCTAATAAAATCCACATTGATACTAAGGTTATGACTTATGATACGAAACAGGGGATTCCTCAGAATAAGCAGTCTGTAAAAAAAATCAACAAAGTGCAAGTTACCACGGGCATGTCAGAATATATTGCTTTAGGACAAATACGACTCTTTCCATACCATCATATCACTAGTGCAGAAATCAGGTGGTATCGGTACTAGCGATGAGCTGCAGCTGACACATGCGCTTTGGCTGTAAGCCGGATTGTAAAAGACGAAGCTGCAATTGCAGCAGCAGATGGTTCTTCCACCCACTTCACTTTGGTTTTTAGTACTGATCTTGGATTGCAATTATGTTGCTTTTTGATAAGGTCTGTGTATTTTCTCTGTAAAAAATGTAATGAGTATACTCATTGTGAGCACTCTTGTTAGAAAATACTTTTTATCTCTGTTGAAAACTAGTATTGGAAGATGAATTGAGTTTGAAAGAAGCCCATCAACTATGATACAAATCATAGAGGGGAACGCCGTCACTCAGAAATAAGCAGTACACACATTCTCTCTTCACAAAAAGATGCAGCAAGAAGAACAAAAAAGATTCAAAATTTAGGATCAGCTATGATATAACTCACTTCATACAAGATTTTTTTCAAAAAAACATACCATAAAAAAAACCCTACTTGGAGATAGGTTATGACACGGAAAAGCAGATTCAACATTGTGCCACATATCAGGCACGAATGGGACACTCCAAATGCAATAGGAGTCTAGGACACACCAAAACTGGGCTGTGTCGGAATTATTTTATGTCTTATTGGTGTCCGTCAACACAGCTTCTTTCTTACAATAAATTCAGTAATAATAAAAAATAAAGTTTGAAATTTAAAATCAGACTGTAATTTCAAAAGCAAAGAGCTTCCTTTTCCAGAATCGAGACTCAAAAAATTGGTGAAGTGAGAAGATACAGACACTCCAGAACCGGTGCAATCGTAGTATTCGTCTCCGTGCAACATATAAATTCAATAATTAGAAGAACCAAACTTGGAGAAAGATGGAAATGCCGAAAAAGATCACCTAGAAGCGAAAATTTTCGGGACGCGGCCGCTCTCCTCGAGCTGGCTCTTCTTTAAGAACTCCACGACCAGGGAATCCCTCCCCCCGTCCCTCTCCTCTCTGTCCTCCTCCCCATACTCCTCGTCCTCCTCCTCGATCCTCTTCGTTTCTTTCTGGATCCTCTCCAAGTACTCCCTCGCGATCCGGTACTTCACTTCCGCCGCGGTCTCCCCCGCCGCCTCCTCCTCCTCCTCCTCTCCGACTACTCCTGCACCCGCCTGAGAACCTCCGGCGTCGTCGTCGTCGCTCGGGAGGCTCTCGAGTTTTAGGGTTTTTCAAAAAAGAGGGAAACTGAAAGAGGAAATAAAAGAAACCTGAAATAAAAGAGGAAAAGTGTTTTTTGGGTCAAGTGTTTGGCGGTTTAAGTGTTTTTAGGTTCCCGCTTAATGAAACTCTATCTTAGCGTTTATCAAATGCTATTATAAAGTAACCAAAATATCAAACTTATTTTTTATAGCAGTTCAGCAAAACGTGCTATTACGTTATGCTATCAATGTGCATTTTTTTTGTAGTGGTACGAGGATCCGTGCGGTACCATGTCAGCGCAATGTCGAAGAATCGGCTGGCTGCGGCCGAAACCCAAAGTGCTCTAGGAAGCTCTGCCAGCTCCATGCTCCGCTGCACATCCTCTAGCCAATCGTCTGCATAAAGGATGCCCTCTGTGCCTGTGAAGTCCCTGGAGCTCATCTTCCTGAAGTCCAATACTGTCCCCGGCCTGGACTGCTGCTAGTACGGCTGTTGGCCAGTAGGGCCCTGTACCGTACCCGGTGACACTCTCTCTATTGCTACTAGGGCAAGCTGATGCGAGTTCTCCATACTCTGTCTCAGCATCTCGATCTATCGGTGTGACGCCTCCGACTGGCGCTGCGATGCCTCTGCCTGGGCCCGCTGTGTCTCCATCATCTGCTGAAGGAGAAGGAACATATGATGCGTATCCGTCGGTACCGGTGGTGGTGGCGGCAGTATCTCCGGAACAACGGCCGTAACCCTCTGGGGTGGAGGTGGTAGACCTCCCTGTGCAACTGCCTGGGTCTCTGGAATAGTAGAATCACTGGAGGCAGTCCCATGAACCTCCTCCTCAGCCTGATCAGATCTCTCAGGCAAGCTACTCGATCCAGTGGCCTGCGGGTGCGTCTTCGTTATCCTGGAGACGAATTAAAACAAGGAGATCAATATGGCACAAGATAAGATATTTATCAAAGGAGGACAATTGAATTCAAATGCAAGAAGAATTGTCATAGTAATCAAAAGATCAGAATTTTCCTAAAATGTGATTGAGTAACTCCTATCATATTCTAGATCCTATGTCCTAGTCGCAGGCTCGTAATTAGCACTCTAAGTCGAGCACCATTACGAGATCGCACTAATTGCGACACTGACCTGCATGGGCCGCCACAAAAACGTGTCACGACCCGCACCCTGATTAGGGGCACGAGTACGTGGTTACGTCCAGCCTACGCCGCAGCATCGACGGTAGAACGCTGTCTAGGTTGTCTACAAAACTACACTAAATAGTATAAAGGTACCTGTACAGTATATACTCTTCGAATGGAGGTGACATAACAATACAGTCTTAATCACAGAATAAAACTAAGGTAGATAGCTCAGAAGGAAAGACATATGATAGATGAAAGAGTAATAAGTCCACAGTCTAATACAAGCCCAGATATATACAACATCACAGGGTATCAAAATAGAATATAGGAACTACAGTCTGATAAGCTAGCTGGATCACAGTCCAGTCAAACCTAGCTAATCTACACTACTCTGGAAGTACAAAGTCTAGTGGCTCTACTATAAGGCCACGGTCCAAAGCTACTCCATCTGACTCGAGCCCATAATAGGTCGAGCAGTCTGCCTCAGAGTCATCTGTAATATATTATAACGGTATCCTGTCAGGAAAATGAGCAAGTACAAGCACTAACGGCAGTTCCATATAAATTGACAAATTCTATAAGAGACAGTATAATGAAATACAAGACAAAGATATAGGCGACTTGGGAACCGTTCGGAAGCCGAGTTACAACCCTTAAACCACACAAGGACCGGAGTTGTAACTCTTCTCCCGAGCAGAACTTAGTCTCCAATCAAGGTACAATGTAAAGGCATGTAGAGCATGTGAATAAATGAAATCATAGCATGGTGAGAAGTACAGAAAGTAAAACTGAACTGGATATATGATACAACAATAAATGTAAAATATGATTTGAATTATTAGAGCGATATGTGATCGGCTAGGGAGTCAAGATAGGGTTATCCACTTGGCCCGACAATCACAAAAAAATCTCTGGAAAGGGTCATGTCGGCCAACCTGGATAACCCGGCAAGGGGTATCTGCTACACTCTACGTGAGGTGAGGGTGGCGCTAGTATCACAAGATTGTACAAGATGGGCTTTGATCACATAACCTCTAATAATTCCCCCATCCCCGAATAGTATCATGGATCCGGACATGGCACGTCATGACACGAGATTCCCTAAGAAGGTAGCTACTCCTTCTCAGGAATCGGTGTCAATACAAGTACAAGAACAAGATCGAGCAAGTACCAGTATCCCAAGAAAATCCAAGAATGACATCTCATGACAGGAATCCGGTATATACTAGTCCGTGAACTATCGTGACTGAGAATCAAGTAAGACACTACAACTGAATCGGATATAGTAGATATCAAGACAATGAAAACTATCAGTGAATGTACTCGCCTGCTGTCCTGAGCTGTATGGTATATCAATGCTCAGAGCGGAAATCAGAGACCTAAAGATGAGATACTATATGTTAATTTAGGTTTAAACAAGTTTAAGAATGATTCACAATGAATAATATGAAATCTAGGTCAATCTAGGTCTCACTGAGTCACACTAAGTCCTGTCAAGTCAATCTAGGTCAAATCAAGTTATATCAAGTCAATCTAAGCCTAACCAAGTCAATTCTAGGTCATACTAGTCATCACGGGTCAAAACAAGTCGAAGAAAGTCAAACGGGGTCAAGAGTTGGCCTACAGTTGACTTTTGGTCAACTGGTCAACCCTGGTCAACTCTAGGTCAACCCTGGTCAACTCTAGATCAATGGTGACTAATAGTTGACTTTTGGTCAACTACACAAGTCTAATGGAAATTGGGACTAATTTGGGTAAAGTGTTGACCCAAAGTTGACTTTTGGTCAAAAAGTTCACTCTTGGTCAACGGAGGTCAAGACTAGCCTAAACTACCCTCATATAGTCATTACCTACGAAGACAACTTATTTCTAATCCCATCTTATAAGTTAAACTCAATATCCCATCAATACCCTATTTCCTACATTTACCCTTCTCATTCTCCTTCTCATTCTCCTCCTTATTCTCCTCTCTATTCTCCTCCTCATTCTCCTCCTTATTCTCCTCTCTATTCTCCTTCTCATTCTCCTCTCTATTCTCCTCCTCATTCTCCTCTCTATTCTCCTCCTCATTCTCCTCCTCATTCTTCTCCTTCTCATTCTCCTCTCTATTCTCCTCCTCATTCTCCTCCTCATTCTCCTTCTCATTCTCCTCTCTATTCTCCGTCTCATTCTCCTCTCTATTCTCCTCCTCATTCTCCTTCTCATTCTCCTCTCTATTCTCCTCCTCATTCTCCTCCTCATTCTCCTTCTCATTCTCCTCTCTATTCTCCTCCTCATTCTCCTCCTTCTCATTCTCCTCTCTATTCTCCTCCTCATTCTCCTACATACATATCTATATATATATATACAGACACATGCACACATATATATATAAATACACACTCTCAACACCACTACCATTCTCCCCTACACACACAAATACACATGTATATATATATATATATATATATATATATATATATATATATATATATATATATATATGTATATATATATATATATATATATATATATATATATATATATATACCTCTCTAAAAAGGATAAATCCATAAATAATCCTTAAACTAGATTTTAAGGAAACCTACAAAGGCTAGGGTCAACTTGTAGAGAATGGTCTCCCCTATAATTAATGTGAAGAAAAAAATGCAAAAGGAGGAATTAATAAGGGTTTAAAAATCATACCTAATGAAGATTTGGAGGAAGAAAAAGAAGTTGGAAGAAAGAAATGAAGAGAGAGTGTTTTACTTGGTGATGAAGTAAAACAGATGGAGGGGGTCTGTGCCTATAGGTGGCCGGCCATGGTGGTCTTGGTAGGGGCACTTGTATTTACAAGTTTGCCCCCTACACTAGCTTATATGCCAATTAAATCCAAATTAGGTTTTGGAAGTTGCTAAAAATAAATAAAAATTATAATTAAACTTAATTACTCATGGGAGAACTAGTCCAAACTCCTAAACCTAAAAGTTTAGTTTGGTGGGCCATGGTTAATTAACAGGCTAAATACAGCTCAAGTCGAAATTTACCGGGGTCCCGAATTAACTCGAAATGCGATAAAATTCGAAACCCGACTCCTAATATAATTAAATTGTAATATTCATGAAATAAAATACCCAAAAATATTATAAAATAGAAAATTACCATTTTACCCCTAATTGGGAAAAGTGAGGGTGACACAAAGTGCGCCAACAAAACGCCATATTACGCCTCATGAGCCCATGAGCCCGAGTCCGAGTCCGAGTCGCTAAGCCCCTTTGGGGCTTAGCTCCAAATGGAATTAATCCAAGAGAATGACAAAAGCATTAATGCTTAATCCTTGGAGCCTTATTCTTACCTCCTTGTAAAATCACCCACATGGTTCCCTCCTTAGGGTCACCACCCCATGTGCATCTCTCAACAACACACCCAAGTATATATATTAAGATAACTCATGGTGCATTTCCGATGTGGGACTAAAATTTACAAGGCATGTTGAGAGCAAGCTCTCTCCATGTAAAGAAAGCACCAACAATCCCCTACATATCATAACATATATATGTGTCCAGGGTTGAGCGTTCCCCACAGTAACTGTCCATTTTGCATTAGGATAGATGTCGCTGACGACTTGAATCTTCCCGCATGGGTTAAATAACAATGTGATACAAGAATGGACTATGCCTTGAATTCTGTACCACAATTGTAATTTTTCCCACTCACAAAGTGTAGTTACGTGTGCTTCTGGCTGCACATTAAAGGCCCTGTGCCAGCCTGGTTTCAGTGTATAATTTTGGGCGTCTACAAGTTTACCCTCAAGAGACGGCCTGATATCTCTTTCCATACACTATAGGTGAGTTCTTTATTAAAGAGATATGGCATGAAGCCTTGCGCTTCCTTGCGGTGCTACGCCGCTATGACATGGCCTGAAGCCGAGGCATTACCCCTACCTGGGAACCTCATCGTAGTGTCATACTACTGTAGCATGAGGTCACAAGCCTCTTTGTAGTGCCAAACTACCCAGCATGAAGCCTAAGGCTTCCTTGCGGTGTTACGCCGCAACGACATGGCTTGCAATGCCGAGGCTTTACCCCTACCTGGGTACCTCATCGTGGTGTCGTGCCACTGTAACATGGGGCCATCCTCCCCTTTGTAGTGCTGTCTACAACTCTTTAATTACGTCATACAGCATTAGGCTACATGCCTATTTGCGGTGCTACGCCGCTGTGACTTGGCTTGCAAAGTCGAGGCATTACCCCTACCTGGGAACCTCATCGTGGAGTCATCCCACTGTAGCATGGAGTTTCACTCCTTGTAGTGCTGCTCTACCATGCTTTCTGTAAAGCACACCAGGCATTCACTCTGCCTGAGAACTCATTAAGGCGTTTAAGCCAACCTTCCACAGGATTAGTTTTTTCCACAGAAAAAATACATAGTAGACAACAGTGGTTATGGGTCCGTATCCCTTCCATGTTCCAGAGAACAAGTACCCACTGCTACCTGATAGTTTCCCAGTCAGTGATCCTCCTTTGAACCAAAAGTTAGATGTCTAGTAGATTTCTCTTTGAACTAATAGCATAAAACTTTATGGTAGGATTACAAAGACACACTATCAGAATGCCTTCAAGCCCATTTTACAAGCTGTGTCATCGACCAGCTGGCGCTTGAGGCCTTTCGTGAATGGATCTGCCAGGTTCTCCTGACTCCGAACATCAATCACTGCAATTACACCTCTTTTGATAAGATCGTGTACTGCCCTGTGCTTCAACCGTACAGTCCTCTTTTTCCCGTTGAAGAGGTCATTTGATGCTACCGCCGCAGTCGTATGGTTGTCACAGTATATCGGTATCGCCGGTATCTGAGCCCCAACCACTGGAAGATCATACATGAGCTTCCGAAGCCATTCTGCTTCATCTGCTGCAGTTTCAAGTGCATAGAATTCAGATTCCATGGAGGAACGAGAGAGTATAGTCTGCTTCTTCGACTTCCACGATGTAGCAGCTCCATCCAAGGAAAAGACATATCCACCTGTGGACCTCTCGCTCTCCACTTCTGAGCACCAGCTAGCATTACTGAAGCCTTCCACTACTGTCGGATACCCGTTGTAGTGCAGTGCATATGTCTGAGTTTTCTTGAGATATCTCATCACCCGCTTCACAGCTTTCCAGTGCTCAACCCCTGGGTTGCTCGTGAACCGACTCAGCATTCCCACGGCGAAAGCTATGTCAGGCCTTGTGGCAGTGGTTGCGTACATCAAACTTTCGATAACGCTATAATACTCCAGCTGTCTGACGCTTTTCCTTGAATTTGGCTTCAGCTTCTGATCACACCTGTATGGCGTATCGATCCCTGGAAGATCCTGTAACATCCAGTTTTCCAGATGAGGGTATTTTTGAAATTTTGTATTTAATTGAATTTAATATTTGGAATTTAATATATTATTAAGAATGGTATGATTTTAATATTATTTAATTGATTGCCATGTATTGTGATTAGCCTAACTTGGTTTGGACCCAACCTAGATTAGTCATAGATAGTCTCAGCTAACCATGGTTAGTGATTATTAGTATTAATTATATTTATTAGAATTAATATGATTTTTAGAGATTTTTAGTGGAATTGATTTTGGACCTATAGTTGACTTTGACTAGTGTTGACTAGAAGACTAACCTAGTGACTAACCTAGGTTAAGACCCCTTGGTTAGGTTAAGTAAACTTGTTTTGACCTAATTTAGTGATGTTTAAGTCATGGGAACTTGTTTGGAGAGATTTGGAGTTGATTTGGCTAGTAGGGCTTATGACTTCATAAGTCATGATTAATGACTTGACTTATAGCCCATAGGGCCACACCATGGACCAAACCTAAACCTAATCAGCCCATGGCAGCCACTATTGATCATTCCCCCTATTTAATCCCCTCCTAGAATTTAGGGCTAGCCTCCATTGGGATTTGTGCAAGTTTTGAAAGATGTGAGTCTCCATCTTTCTAAAATCATAGGAAATCCATTTCAACTCCATTTCCCTTCAAATCAATTGCATTAGGACCTAATTCTTCTATTCTTTCTGTTTGTGTAAGAATATTTCAGAGTAGGATCGATTTGTGGGAGTTTTTGAGGCTTGGAGAACCATTCCATTTGAGGCTTTTGTGAGCTTTGCACATCAATAGGTATAATCTATTCTAACCCATGTAAATTCTATTTAAATTCATTTCTAGGATGCCCTAACCCTAACCAAACTGTAGGAATAGGAATCCCTAATTTTTGTGTCCATTTCGTGTCCTTTTTGGACACGTATCAGTGACACATACCATGTGTTTGTTGAAATGCCTCAATGGGCATTTCGTGTGAATTTTTGGTTTGTGTTTGAATAGGAAATTAGTTTTAGGTCTCGCTTACACGTTTCTGTAGTTTTTGTGGTGTCTTAGTGTCGTGTCGAGTCCACACGGACACGCGAACACGTGGTCGCGCGCGCGTGCACAGGGCACTGTGCGTGCCCTGCTGCTCGGGCGTGATTGCGACACGGACACGGCTCCTCGACATGCCAAATTTGACGTGCAGCTCGGGGACACGACTGACATCACACCCATAAAGTTTCACAGGTTCTCGTTTAGTGTGCACGAAGAAATTGAGGCTGCACTGTCTCGTGCTCCCTGTGCACACACGTGAAATCCCTCACTGACACGCTTTCGTATCTTGGACACGACACAGTTTTATGGCGGTGCAGACACTTGAACACGAGCCCCTATGTCCCTTCTAGGACTGTGTACGAGCACGGGTCATATCGAGCCCTGTGTCGAGTCCACAATGACTCGACACGCATGCACGAGGCAGCCTTCAGTGCCTTTACTGATATACTGAATTTTGCACATTGGACACCTTCGTGTCCTATTTTCTGGACACAATGTGACACGTGGACATGCCTAGCATGTTCCTAACTCTGTACATGTGTTTTGCCATATTTATTTCAATTTTATTTGGTTTAGATGGTGTTTCAAATTCAGGTTAAGTTAGATTTCAACATTTCACAGTTTTTTTTTAGAATGGGATCGATGTTCAGTAAGAGATGTGAGGTTGGATCGATTTTCACGTTGATGATACATGTATGAGTTTTTATTCAGTTTCATTATGCTGAATTGAGTAGGTATACAGGTGAGGCCATAGTTGCCTGGGTTGCAATATGGACTGTTTCACTGATACTTGATGGTATCAATGAGGGGAGGGTTCAATATTTGAAATCTGAGACTTATTTGAATTTCCTAAACTGAATTGGGTTTTCGAAGGGATTACTTGCTAGGACTGTTACACTGGATTTGGCTTTGATTCATATACATATGTTAGTTCACTGAGATTCAAATCTTAGAAACCTGAGAATGTATGAGAATTCCTGAGATGGTTCAGGATTCATAAACTGAACTTGGGGTTTGAGTTATAAACTGAAATTGAGTTTGTTTCTAAAAACTGAGAATTAAAACATGAGGATTTCTTTCCTATAATTTTCCTGATTTCACTGATTCAATTCCAGTTTTTTTTTGACAGTTCGATATTGAGTTTTCTTGGGGGAATTCAAATACTTTTGATGTTGTAGTAGGCTCCACAAATATGTTGGTGTTGTATTTTTAAATTGAGTTTCAAGGGATATGTTTGGTATTCGAAATAGGGGAAGGGATATGGCATTTATGTCTTAATACATGTTCTGAAACTAGCTTACCAGTTTTCATCCATGGTTTTTCAGTCTTTAATCATTGCACAGTTAACCCACACTCACTGATTTTTCCCCAATGATTTCTATGATAATCTACACACATTGTACACTGTTTAATTCTGGAAATGGAAACTGGTATACTGTTTTGATAATACACCGTTTTCTTCTTTTTTTGAGAACCTATAAGTCCCATTCCTACTCTACACACACACACAAACTGTCCTTAACTGATTATGAAGTTTAGATTAATATTGATTAAATGCTTGGGTTGTTGAATTCAAATGATTCACTATTTTTGTTGAGCACTAAATCCCTGTAGACAGTCTTCAAGTTTCAATTCCAGGAATCCTAAACCTGAGAATTCCTGAGAATGGATTCCCTTCCCTTTAACTATTTTGAATTCTCAATGTTAATTCTTATACATTGGATTGTATACACTCACACCCTCACTGTTCCATGATATACACACACACACTCTAATTTACATTGACACTCTCATGTCTCTCAATACACACACACACACACATGAACACAAATGCACATTGCCTTTCCTATCCTTCTATGTGTATGTATATATACATATTTCTATATGCTAGATACAATAATGTGGTATGTATACATATATATGTATATGATAAATTATATTAAATTAGTGTATATATAAGGTGTGGGAATATGTGATATAGCCCTTATGGCCTATAGGCTATGTATATGGTACATAGCCTATGTGTATGGCATGAATGCCAGTCAATGTGTGTTGTTGACTTGTATAGCCCAGTTTTGATGTGTGCTTGCTAGTCTAGGCTTGGTTAGCCCTAGTGAGACTTTACTAGACTAGGATTGACCTAGTTTGACTAGTGTAGTTGACTTGGGTTGACCCAGAGTTGACCAAGTCTGACTTGGACCTAGTTTGACCTAGACAGTTGACCATGTTTGACTTAGAGTTGACTTTGACCTAGATTGACCCAGAAATCATGTAGATTGCATCGTAGATTTCATTTACCTTATTTTAAACATGTCATAACCCATACTGCTCTATTTAGGACTTTGTGACTCCGGTGCAGACATCTGATATTTCATTACTCTTTTCAGAGTAACAGGCGAGTATATTCTCTGATAGTTCTTTCATTTATTTGATGATTACTGTGATTCAGTTCTAGTATAGTTCTATTTGATTCTCTGTCACAATATGTATTAATAGTTTAGATTCATCTATTCACAATACATGTACTTGATTTGTCTAACCCTATTACTCGAATCACTCACAAGACTAATATACTCGAAACACCTACAAGTATTAAATGTACAAATCATACAAGAATCATCATTACAAGAACGATAGCCATCGCTGCTGGGCCCGGTATGTGATGTGCCGTATTACAAGAATGATAGCCATCACCGCTTGGCCGAGCGTGCGATGTGCCGTACTCATTACAAGAACCACCTACAAGGATTAGTGTACAAGAATCTTACAAGAACCACTTCGCTCAAATCATTGAGAAGAATCATCTACTAGAATCATCATGTACAAGAATCATTTACCAGACTCAATTGTATTAGACTCACATTGGATTACACTCAACTTACATTGTACAAACTGGACTTATAACATGTTACCCTAGTTCAGCTAGATCTTATTTACAGTCTTCCTTGCCATCATTCTTCTTTTATTTCATTACCTTACTTTCCTTGTACCTTTGCTATTTCTCTACATCATTACCTGTATAATACTGCCATTATCATCAATATAACTGTCTATAACTGTTTTATAGTATTTGTCATTACTTGGATTTTCTGAATGAGATGTGCTCGTTCCTGTCCTGACTGGACCTGTTGAAAATATTACAGATGATTGCCCTGAGGACATTTGCCCTACTTGCCTTGGAGCAGGAGATGGCTTAGCTACCTATGATCCCGACACTCAGGAGTGATCGGGAGACTAGCTAGTGGACTTGGTTTAGTTTTCATGTTTTAGAATTTGAATTGTAATAACTTGAGATACGAGTTTGTATTTGAGTTTGTTTGAGATATTATTATTTAGTAGTTTATAAATTGTGGTTGTTAGTCTTTAGTTTAAACTTCTGTAATATCTTATCGTTCTTAGACTGTGATTGAGATTCATTATATCTATACTTGTCCTCCGTTCGGAGTTGAGATTTGACAAGTTCATTATATAATTGCGTGAGTTGTTGATTAGATAGTAACCTAGGACAGCGTTCTACCGCCGACACTACGGCGTAGGCTGGACGTACCCACTTCTCGTGCCCTTACTCTAGGGTGCAGGTCGTGACACGTTTTTAGTGGTAGCCCATGCAGGTCGAGAGTCGCATTAGAGCGATATCGTGGTAGGACGACAACTTAGTTGTACTGCTACGAGCCTGCGATAGGATTGAGAGATAGGCTTTAACGGAGAGGTACTCAATCACAGTTAGGAAAAATTCTGCTTCAATTTATGCCATCTACATATCTTACTGACTTGTCTTCTTTACAATAAACTGTCCTCCTTTGATTTTATCGATTCCTGCTCAGTATTGACTTCCTTTTCGATCTGTCTTCAGGATGATGGAGACACGATCACATCGCTCTGGTACAGTAGCCGCTGGAGAGGGGTCTGCCACCTCTCGTCCATTGCAGCAGGCTGTTGAGACTGTAGCACCTTCTGTTCATGATCAGACAGGAGCTGCTGTAGCCATTGGGGGTATGCCTCCACTTGTTCAGAGGATGACCCCGGTCATTCCTGAGATGTTTCAGCAGCAGCATCAGCAGCCACCTGCAGGGACAATTGATGCCGTTCAGCTGTTGGCTTTCTTCAGGCAGTACATGGAGGGTCAGCAGACCCAGCAGCAGAGGCACACGGCAGAGCTCAGCAGAGGCATTGATCTGGCAGTGACGGCAGTGGAGAGAGTCGTAGCTCAGCCAGCGGCAGCCCCGCAGCCGTACCAGCCACGGGAGAAGGGCATCCAGGACTTCCAGAAGATGCACCCGAGAGACTTCAGAGGGACAGAGGGGATCCTATATGCCGATGAGTGGATCGAGCATATGGAGGAGATCTTCAGGCTGGCTGAGATCCCGACGAGACTTCAGATAGAGGCAGCGGCCAGTATGATGCAGGACCTGGCCCGTACATGGTACCAGACCGACCCGAGGGTTGGCACAGCAGGACAGACTTGGGCAGCATTCAAGAAGCTGTTCAAGGAGAAGTTCTTTCCAGACGCAGCACTGGGAGCCCTCGAGACCCAGTTCGAGGCCCTAGTTCAGGGGACCCAGTCCGTGGAGGAGTACGCAGGAGAGTTCTGCCGCCTGAGCAGATTTATGGAGGACTTGTCGGAGACGACGAAGGCCCGGAGGTTCCGGAAGGGCTTGGTAAAGGAGGTCAAGTCCTACACCAAGAACGCCCGCGGCGCTACATTTGAGGAGATCCTGGTGGACGTACTAGCTGCAGAGGATGATCTTGAGCTTAGGCTCAAGAGGGGACGAGACTCCCAGGGAGGCAGCAGTAGTGGAGGACCGGCCAAGAGGCCCCATGTGCAGACTCAGCAGGCACAGACACCAGTGAGAGTACAGCAGGCACAACATCAGCCTAGAGGACAGGACCGCAGGGTGCCGACTTGTGCCTACTGCAGGAAGGCAGGGCATGTTTGGGAGTCTTGTAGGAGGAGGCTGAAGGTTTATTTATTCTGTGGATCCGACGCTCACCAGATAGTGGATTGCCCCACAGTGCCCCCACTTCGTGGAGCACAGGATCAGAGAGAGGGAGCTAGGCCACCTGTAGCTCAGCACCAGAGGGGTGGAGCTTTTGCGATGGCGGTCGAGGAGACCGATGCTGCAGGTGATGGGTTAGCAGGTTTGTCCTTCTCATTCTTCCTCCCCACTTTCATGTGTGATTCCCTTAGTACCTGCCAGGATATTGTTTGTGATTGCTAGATAGTGTAGCTACCCTGTTCGAGACTGTGTAATCACGACCAGTAAGATTTCGTTTGCATGATTATCTCTTGATCTTGATTGTTTGGGTTTGACCTAGAAGGGTGCGATCATTTTAATTTCGAGGACGAAATTTTTCTAAGGAGGGTAGGATTGTAACACCCAGTTTTCCAGATGAGGGTATTTTTGAAATTTTGTATTTAATTGAATTTAATATTTGGAATTTAATATATTATTAAGAATGGTGTGATTTTAATATTATTTAATTGATTGCCATGTATTGTGATTAGCCTAACTTGGTTTGGACCCAACCTAGATTAGTCATAGATAGTCTTAGCTAACCATGGTTAGTGATTATTAGTATTAATTATATTTATTAGAATTAATATGATTTTTAGTGATTTTTAGTGGAATTGATTTTGGGCCTATAGTTGACTTTGACTAGTATTGACTAGAAGACTAACCTAGTGACTAACCTAGGTTAAGACCCCTTGGTTAGGTTAAGTAAACTTGTTTTGACCTAATTTAGTGATGTTTAAATCATTGGAACTTGTTTGGAGAGATTTGGAGTTGATTTGGCTAATACGGCTTATGACTTCATAAGTCATGATTAATGACTTGACTTATAGCCCATAGGCCCACACCATGGACCAAACCTAAACCTAATCAGCCCATGGCAGCCACTATTGATCATTTCCCCCTATTTAATCCCCTCCTAGAATTTAGGGCTAGCCTCCATTGGGATTTGTGCAAGTTTTGGAAGATGTGAGTCTCCATCTTTCTAAAATCATAGGAAATCCATTTTAACTCCATTTCCCTTCAAATCAATTGCATTAGGACCTAATTCTTCTATTCTTTCTGTTTGTGTAAGAATATTTCAGAGTAGGATCAATTTGTGGGAGTTTTTGAGGCTTGGAGAACCATTCCATTTGAGGCTTTTGTGAGCTTTGCACATCAATAGGTATAATCTATTCTAACCCATGTAAATTCTGTTTAAATTCATTTCTAGGATACCCTAACCCTAACCAAACTGTAGGAATAGGAATCCCTAATTTTTGTGTCCATTTCGTGTCCTTTTTGGACACGTATCAGTGACACATACCATGTGTTTGTTGAAATGCCTCAATGGGCATTTCGTGTGAATTTTTGGTTTATGTTTGAACAGGAAATTAGTTTTAGGTCTCGCTTACACGTTTCTGTAGTTTTTGTGGTGTCTTAGTGTCGTGTCGAGTCCACACGGACACGCGAACACGTGGTCGTGCGCGCGTGCACAGGGCACTGTGCGTGCCCTGCTGCTCGGGCGTGATTGCGACACGGACACGGTTCCTCGACACGCCAAATTTGACGTGCAGCTCGGGGACACGACTGACATCACACCCATAAAGTTTCACAGGTTCTCGTTTAGTGTGCACGAAGAAATTGAGGCTGCACTGTCTCGTGCTCCCTGTGCACACACGTGAAATCCCTCACTGACACGCTTTTATCTTGGACACGACACAGTTTTATGGCGGTGCAGACACTTGAACACGAGCCCCTATGTCCCCTCTAGGACTGTGCACTAGCACGGGTCATATCGAGCCCTGTGTCGAGTCCACAACGACTCGACACGCAAGCACGAGGCAGCCTTCAGTGCCTTTACTGATACACTGAATTTTGCACATTGGACACCTTCGTGTCCTATTTTCTGGACACAATGTGACACGTGGACATGCCTAGCATGTTCCTAACTCTGTACACGTGTTTTGCCATATTTATTTCAATTTTATTTGGTTTAGATGGTGTTTTAAATTCAGGTTAAGTTAGATTTCAACATTTCACAGTTTTTTTTGAGAATGGGATCGATGTTCAGTAAGAGATGTGAGGTTGGATTGATTTTCAGGTTGATGATACATGTATGATTTTTTATTCAGTTTCATTATGCTGAATTGAGTAGGTATACATGTGAGGCCATAGTTGCATGGGTTGCAATATGGACTGTTTCACTGATACTTGATGGTATCAATGAGGGGAGGGTTCAATATTTGAAATCTGAGACTTATTTGAATTTCCTAAACTGAATTGGGTTTTTGAAGGGATTACTTGCTAGGACTGTTACACTGGATTTGGCTTTGATTCATATACATATGTTAGTTCACTGAGATTCAAATCTTAGAAACCTGAGAATGTATGAGAATTCCTGAGATGGTTCAGGATTCATAAATTGAACTTGGGGTTTGAGTTATAAACTGAAATTGAGTTTGTTTCTAAAAACTGAGAATTAAAACATGAGGATTTCTTTCCTATATTTTTCCTGATTTCACTGATTCAATTCCAGTTTTTTTTTTGACAGTTCGATATTGAGTTTTCTTGGGGGAATTCAAATACTTTTGATGTTGTAGTAGGCTCCACAAATATGTTGGTGTTGTATTTTTAAATCGAGTTTCAAGGGATATGTTTGGTATTCGAAATAGGGGAAGGACTATGGCATTTATGTCTTAATACCTGTTCTGAAACTAGCTTACCAGTTTTCATCCATGGTTTTTCAGTCTTTAATCATTGCACGGTTAACCCACACTCTCTGATTTTCCCCCAATGATTTCTATGATAATCTACACACATTGTACATTGTTTAATTCTGGAAATGGAAACTGGTATATTGTTTTGATAATACACTATTTTCTTCTTTTTCTGAGAACCTATAAGTCCCATTCCTACTCTACACACACACAAACTGTCCTTAACTGATTATGAAGTTTAGATTAATATTGATTAAATACTTGGGTTGTTGAATTCAAATGATTCACTATTTTTGTTGAGCACTAAATCCCTGTAGACAGTCTTCAAGTTTCAATTCCAGGAATCCTAAACCTGAGAATTCCTGAGAATGGATTCCCTTCCCTTTAACTATTTTGAGTTCTCAATGTTAATTCTTATACATTGGATTGTATACACTCACACCCTCACTGTTCCATGATACACACACACACTCTAATTTACATTGACACTCTCATGTCTCTCAATACACACACACACACATGAACACAAATGCACATTGCCTTTCCTATCCTTCTATGTGTATGTATATATACATATTTCTATATGCTAGATACAATAATGTGGTATGTATACATATATATGTATATGATAAATTATATTAAATTAGTGTATATATAAGGTGTGGGAATATGTGATATAGCCCTTATGGCCTATAGGCTATGTATATGGTACATGGCCTATGTGTATGGCATGAATGCCAGTCAATGTGTGTTGTTGACTTGTATAGCCCAGTTTTGATGTGTGCTTGCTAGTCTAGGCTTGGTTAGCCCTAGTGAGACTTGACTAGACTAGGATTGACCTAGTTTGACTAGTGTAGTTGACTTGGGTTGACCCAGAGTTGACCAAGTCTGACTTGGACCTAGTTTGACCTAGATAGTTGACCATGTTTGACTTAGAGTTGACTTTGACCTAGATTGATCCAGAAATCATGTAGATTGCATCGTAGATTTCATTTACCTTATTTTAAACATGTCATAACCCATACTGCTCTATTTAGGACTTTGTGACTCCGGTGCAGACATCTGATATTTCATTACTCTTTTCAGAGTAACAGGCGAGTACATTCTCTGATAGTTCTTTCATTTATTTGATGATTACTGTGATTCAGTTCTAGTATAGTTCTATTTGATTCTCTGTCACAACATGTATTAATAGTTTAGATTCATCTATTCGCAATACATGTACTTGATTTGTCTAACCCTATTACTCGAATCACTCACAAGACTCATCTACTCGAAACACCTACAAGTATTAAATGTACAAATCATACAAGAATCATCATTACAAGAACGATAGCCATCGCTGCTGGGCCCGGTATACGATGTGCCGTATTACAAGAATGATAGCCATCACCGCTTGGCCGAGCGTGCGATGTGCCGTACTCATTACAAGAATTACCTACAAGGATTAGTGTACAAGAATCTTACAAGAACCACTTCGCTCAAATCATTGAGAAGAATCATCTACTAGAATCATCATGTACAAGAATCATTTACCAGACTCAATTGTATTAGACTCATATTGGATTACACTCAACTTACATTGTACAAACTGGACTTATAACATGTTACCCTAGTTCAGCTAGATCTTATTTACAGTCTTCCTTGCCATCATTCTTCTTTTATTTCATTACCTTACTTTCCTTGTACCTTTGCTATTTCTCTACATCATTACCTGTATAATACTGCCATTATCATCAATATAACTGTCTATAACTGTTTTATAGTATTTGTCATTACTTCGATTTTCTGAATGAGATGTGCTCGTTCCTGTCCTGACTGGACCGGTTGAAAATATTACAGATGATTGCCCTGAGGACATTTGCCCTACTTGCCTTGGAGCAGGAGATGGCTTAGCTACCTATGGCCCCGACACTCAGGAGTGATCGGGAGACTAGCTAGTGGACTTGGTTTAGTTTTCATGTTTTAGAATTTGAATTATAATAACTTGAGATACGAGTTTGTATTTGAGTTTGTTTGAGATATTATTATTTAGTAGTTTATAAATTGTGGTTGTTAGTCTTTAGTTTAAACTTCTGTGATATCTTATCGTTCTTAGACTGTGATTGAGATTCATTATATCTATACTTGTCCTCCGTTCGGAGTTGAGATTTGACAAATACATTATATAATTGCGTGAGTTGTTGATTAGATAGTAACCTAGGACAGCGTTCTACCGCCGACACTACGGCGTAGGCTGGACGTACCCACTTCTCGTGCCCTTACTCTAGGGTGCGGGTCATGACAGATCCTTATACCCATAGCGTGTGAGCATCTTCTCAATGTAGTGAGATTGTGACATCTCTACTCCAGTGTTTGTCCGGATGATCTTTATGCCCAAGATGACATCTGCATCCCCCAAGTCCTTCATACTGAACTTGGTTGAGAGGAACTTCTTTGTCTCTGTGACACAGCCTATATCCGTACCTAGGATTAGCATGTCGTCCACGTACAGACAAACGATGACTCCTCTTCCATCAGCGAACTTTGTGTAAACACATTTGTCTGTCTCGCTGACTCTGTAGCCGTTTGACCTAATAACTTTGTCAAACTTCTCATGCCACATCTTGGGAGCTTGCTTCAAACCATACAATAATTTCACCAACTTGCAGACTTTGTCTTCAAGACCTTTGACGACAAATCCATCTGGCTGTTGCATGTAAATCTCTTCGGTCAGCTCCCCATTCAGGAATACAGTCTTTACATCCATCTGATGTATCACCAACTTATGTATAGCTGCAAGAGCGATTAACATTCTGATGGTGGTCATCCGGGCTACTGGAGCATACGTGTCAAAGTAGTCTATCTCCTGTTTCTGAGAAAAATCCTTGGCTACCAGCCTGGCCTTGAACTTGTCAATAGTTCCATCTGCCTTCATCTTCTTCTTGAAGATCCATTTACATCCGATGGGCTTTTCTCCTTCAGGTAGATCTACCAACACCCATGTGTTATTGGAGGTGATAGAGTCAAACTCGTCATTCACTGCCTCCTTCCAGAAGATAGCATCTCTGGTCTTCATCGCCTCATCATAGGTAAGCGGATCTGCTTCGACATGATAGGTGACAAAGTCATCTCCGAAGCTCTTTCGGTCTCCTCGCTCGCTTCGCTGACGGCTCTGCGAGTTCTGGTACAAGAGTTGTTTCATCAACAACTGCTTCTTCTTGGACTACTGGCTCATATGAGATTTCAGTCTCATTTGCACCTACATCATTTTCCGGAATGTCCGAAAGAACAATGTTTTTGTCTTTTGCAAACTTGTCTTCAAAGTATTCAGCATCGCGAGATTCGATGATATAATTTGACTCAATATCAAGAAATCTCTGAGCATCACTCTTCTCGGCATACCCCAAGAAGATCGCCTTCGTAGTCCTTGTCCCTAGCTTCTGAATCTTCAGATTTGGGAGTTTCACATACGCCAGACACCCCCACACTCGAATGACATTCAAGTTTGGTTTGACTTTGAACCAGAGTTCATGAGGAGTTACGTCCGAAGTTGCATGTGGCACTCTATTTAGAATAAAAGTGGCCGTCAATACAGTTTCTCCCCAGTAGCATTTAGGAAGACCCGCGGTTAGCAGCATAGAGTTCATCATTTCTGTCAACGTTCTGTTCTTCCTCTCCGCTACTCCGTTGGATTGAGGAGAATATGGAGCAGTAGTCTCGCATATGATTCTATGTTCTTTGCAGAATGATACGAATTCATGAGACCTGTACTCCCCACATCGATCACTTCTTAACCTCTTGAGTTGTTGTCCAGTCTGCCGTTCAGCTTCGGCCCTGAACTCTTTGAACTTCTCGAAGGCTTCGTCTTTAGACTTGAGCAAGTAGACGAACGCGTATTTTGAGAAGTCGTCGATGAAGGTTATAAAATACTTCATCCCGGCCTTCGTGGAGAATGTTTGAAGTCACAGATATCGGAGTGCACCAACTCCAGAAGATCTGTACTTCGATTGACCCGATGAAAGGGTTTCCTTGTGGTCTTCGTCTGAGCACACACCTCACACTTCTCCACCTTACCCCCACATTTGGAGATAAGTCCTAGACTAGACATTTTGTTAATTCTTTTACAATGAACATGTCCTAGTCTATTATTGTCACTTCCCGTTCCCAGAATGCGTATTTTTATACATGTACTACTCATGTGTATTTATTTAGTATTTATCATGTATTTATTTAATATTTATCATGTATTATCCTGTATTTAAATTTCTTTAATTTCATGTTAATCAATTAATCTGCTCTTTAAATTTTCATGTTAATTTATTTCTGTAATTTTATTTCTGCACTTTATTTCCTGCTTTTATTCCCTGCCTTAGTCTTGCTTATTCGGGTTCGGGTTGGCTTTGGTTGGATCCCCTACAACCCGAACCATTGGACCCGGCCCAACCCCCACCTACCACCACCCCTTCCATTTAAAGCTTCCATCTCTTTCTCTCTCTTCATAAACTCCTTCACTATTACTCCTCTTCTTCTTTCTTTCATTACTCTCTCCACCTACCAACCATAGGCAAGTACAACTTGTTTTCCATGAGAACCCATGTTTTTATAGTTCATTTGCCTTCCTCTCGTGATCCGAAGAGAGTTTAGAACTTGGCATTTCTCATTTCGAAGTCTTAATTTTTGTAGATCTAGAAATTAGTATTTTCGGATTTTGGTGGTCTTGATCTATCAAACTTCTTTGTTTGCAAATTTTGATGGTTCTATGTTGTAGAGAGTTTTATTCTACCCAATTTTGACCTTTGGAAAGTTGGATTTGGACTTGTTTTGACCAAGTTATAGACTTTTGAAGCTTTGGGGTACAACCATGGAGTTCTTGCTATTTGGAGAAGACAGTGAGCAGTGTATGCTAGCTTTTTAGCTTGTGTCACTGAGCTGTACGCGCTCTTTAGCGCAGCGCAGTATGGAGTCCATACGCTGCCTTTTTAGGAAGCGTGTGTCTTGCATACGCTGCCTTTTGGGAGCGTACCATACGCTGCCTTTTGGGAGCGTATGACTTGCATACGCTGACTTGGATGGTCAGGAGTCGTATGGAGTCCATACGCTGCCTTTTGGGAGCGTATGACTTGCATACGCTGACTTGGATGGTCAGGAGTCGTATGGAGTCCATACGCTGCCTTTTGGGAGCGTATGACTTGCATACGCTGACTTGGATGGTCTGGAGTCATATGGAGTCAATACGCTGCCTTTTGGGAGCGTATGACTTGCATACGCTGACTTGGATGGTCAGGAGTCGTATGGAGTCCATACGCTGCCTTTTGGGAGCGTATGACTTGCATACGCTGACTTGGATGGTCAGGAGTCGTATGGAGTTCATACGCTGCCTTTTGGGAGCGTATGACTTGCATATGCTGACTTGGATGGTCAGGAGTCGTATGGAGTTCATACGCTGCCTTTTGGAGGCGTATGACTTGCGTACGCTGGCTTGGATAGTAAGGAGTCGTATGGAGTACATACGCTGCCTTGAAGAGGAGTCGTATGGACTTGCATACGCTAGGCTGACCTGAGCGTACGCTGACTTGAGCGTAGCTAGACTTGAGCGTAGCCTGACTTGAGCGCAGCCCTGTATATTGATATTTTATTAGATATTTAACGTCCATTTTATATCCTTACGCCTTTTGGCATAAACTTGATATAATCATGATATGTTGATATTTCTGTTAAATATAGATTGTTACGTGGGATATACCATGTGTCGTGAATTGAGTTATAGATACCCCGATTGACTGGAATTAAACCCTGAGAGTTGTAGACTCGACCCCACTGAATACTAGTTGACTTTCATGCCTTGTCACCATTGATAATGATTGTGACCTTGACTAATAATTGATCATGCGTTCCTAGTTGGAACTAAGAGACTGGCTAGTCGTCTTATTGAATTGAATGAATGAGACACGTTCATGTTATGAACTATTGTAATCGACTGGCTGATCCCGAATATTGACATACATGCACATGCAGGCTTCAATCTATTTATTTATTTATTTACTTATTTATTTTCTACAAAAGAAGCATGTGTACTTTATGGTCAAGGCATAATTACCGTGGTTAGATTTGATTGTTACATTACGCTATGTAAGACCTGCAACCTAACCGCACTGGTATCATTGTAGAGTTGTGCATATCGTACCCCGTACGAAAGTACTCATTTGAATGACTATGATCCACGGCATGGGATTTCACTCAACGTAGGGACTATTAAGTTAAATAAAATAATGATTGCATGGAGAGAATGGATTCCCGAGTTCTTACATGGCAGCCCCCTTGGGACGAGTAGTATCCGACGGGCCGTCTGGTTCCCACAGATACTGTAAACCTGCCACACGAACATGGAGCAGTATCTGGTTATATTATTTATTGTATATTATATATTGATGACGGGCGTCCTGCTGGGACTCGTCTAATTCATACATGGCGCACATGATTCACTGGAGAGACTAGCCTTGCTTGCACATAGTAAGAACTGAGGAATCCCTAATTGCATTATTCCAGGATAACTTGGAACACACAGTAGCAAGCCGTAGTAGTTGAATGGCCGTTTAAATTGACTTGTTTGTGTACTGTACTACTCTGTTACCTAACTGGGATGATCAGAATGTCAGGACATGACGGACCAACTTCTGTCCTTGTTTGGTTGGGAGGTTGGTTCGAAGTGTCGTGATGTTATGAGAATCCTAGTGGCAAGCAGAGATCTATTTGTCATATTTTTTATTACTGGTTTTAGTTCTCATGTCGTGCTTCCTTGTGGTACTTGCTATTAGAGGTCTAACCTCTCTGGTTTTGTATGGCCAGATTTAGAGCCGGTTCCCGAGGACTCAGCTTACTTCTACCTCCAAGATGGTCAACACTAGAGGGATGATTGCAGGAGGACTCGAGTGGGTTTCTTACTTCCCCGCTCGTTTTGTTATCTACTTTATACCTTGCCGTTTGGCACCGACATGTTAGTCGGATTGTCTTGTACTTACTTTTATATAATTGTAATTAAAGTCAGACTGCAGCTGATAACAATTATGTATACTTTTGCTACATCAATCTGGCTATGTTTTGTAAAACCAGATATCAAGAACATTTTGACAGAGCGTTTGGGACGCCTTACTGCTTTATCTTACATGTTCTCTATTACTGTTTCTTGTTCGAATGATTGAGACAATAGATGTGAAGTGACCATAGCGAGACTTTCATGTAGTATGCACCCCCTTGTCTTTTAGACAGCATTGATCGTATTATACGGTATTCATCTACCCGTAATACGTAGCTGGCTGAGTCATTCCCCCGCTCTCCAGTATTCTGGTTCTGGGGCGTGACAATTATGCCACAACTCAAGAGAATAATCAGAAAATGCAACTGCATTAATGTCTTCAAACTGGTTAACAAGCTGAATTTTAAACATTCCTTCGGTTTGTTAAGCCTTCCCGAAGTATGTTCCTTTCTTGGACATCACCATCTAACCAGCATTGATGTCCATCCTCAAGCCTGCGTTGCAGAGCAGGCTCCCAGAGATCAGGTTCTTGGCAATCGCCGGAACATGCTTCACACCTTGAAGCGTCAGAGTGTTCCCAGAAGTGAGTTTCAGTTCCACGGTCCCGATCCCCAGAACTTCAGCTTGGGCCTGGTTCGCCATGACAACCTTCTCAGATATCGGCTGGTACGTGACGAACCATTCTTTGTCTGAACAGACATGGCAAGTTGCTCCAGTGTCTATCCACCAGTCAGAGTCAACCCCCACAGTTGTGACCTGTCCGATCATAGCAACATTGTTAGAAACCAATGAAACCTTATTAGGCTCACCTTTCTCTGATTGTTTAGGCTTAGATATGCATTCACTCTTGTAGTGGCCTTTCTTGCCACAATTGTAACAAGTCACGTGGGACTTGGTCTTCTGTTGCTTGAAAGGACCCTTCACTTTTAGATTAGTGAAGTCCTTCTTCTTGGGATGAGAAGCCGCCTGCTTCCTCTTGGGATCTCTCGTCTGCACAAGATTGGCTTTAGCCAACTGTTTGGACAGAGTGTCCACCTTCTGTTGGGAACGCATCTCGTCCTCAACATGGATCTCTTGAAGTAGATCTCCCAAGCTAATGTCTAGCTTCTTTCTGTGCATCCTTGCATAGAAGGTACTCCATCCAGCATGAAGTTTTGAGACGATCCCTCCGACGATAAACTTGTCGGAAAGGGGCATCTCTTCGTCTTCCAGTTTTTGACGCAGCTTCAGAAATTCCTTCACCTGTGGCAGCATGGACTTTTCGTCCTCAAAGAGCAATTTGTTATATTTTTCAACCACAAACATTTTGCTCATGTTCTTGTCTTCTTCATACAGATTTTCCACAGACTCCCATATGTCTCTGGCGAGTTCCTTCTTTGAGTAGCACTCTGCCAGGGAGTCCTCCATAGCATTCAGGATGAGAAGCCTGCAGATGCTATTTTTCCTTCTCCACTTGGCCTGGAGTTTGGTAGCCGCGTTGATTGCGGCAGTAGATCCAGTGTCTGGAACAGAGGGTTCTTCCTCCAACAGAACATGATCAACGTCTTTTAGTTGAAGAGTTAGGTACACCTTTCTCTTCCAGACTTGATAGTGCTCTCCATCGAACTTTTCCAACTTGCAGAAGTCCGATTGGAGGTGCGAAGCATTAATGTTTTCCATCTACACGGATCTTGCTTTGAGATTGTTAGTCCCGGGGCTTGATCAAAGATGCAAAAACAGATACAATCGAGATCTGAGATGTCCCACAAAACTTTGCAGTGATCAAACTCAAGATCTACGATGGTACAAAAAATCAAATAGCCAAATTACAATCTGAAGGAGGGAAAAAGAGAAGAGAAGATCTCTCATTCTTCCTTGCAAACGTGTTACAATTGGGACAGAACGGGTTACAATAAAACTAGAGAGAGATGAGAAGAAAAACAATGCTGGGGTGTCAAAACACCGTTGCTCAAAGCAAGATTCGCCCCACACGATCTGCTTCCAGGAACCAGCAAGTTGAAGAACTTATGGAACGCTCGAAGTCACCTCTGTTCAGACTCCTCGGATGGACTTGCAATGGCGGCAGCAACTCTCTCTCTCTCTTTCTCCTTTTCTGACTTGTAATTTTCGTAGTAATCACAAAGGAGGCCAGAAGAGAGTATTTATAGAGAGAGGGTGGAAACCCTAGCCGCCTCTTCAGTTATGGAAAGATTGAATCAAATCCCAAAAGATAGCAACGAGATTTAATTCAAATTCCACGAAATTAATTCAAATCCCACAAAGATAGGATCTGAATTAATTCAAATCCCATAAAGATAGGATCTGATTTAATCGCATTGATTCAGCCTTTCTATAACTGATTTGTAATCTGCACAGTCAGCGTATCCCTTCATGCGGCAGCAGCAGCAGCCTGGCCGCATGAGCCTAATGGCCGCATGGACCGCATGAGCCGCATGGACCGCATGGACCGCATATGCCGCATGAGCCCATATGCCGCATGTGCCGCATGGCCGCATGAGCCGCATGAGCCGCATATGAGCCGCATAAGACCGCATGACTGCTGACGTGCTAAACGCAAAGTGCGCCAACAAAACGCCACATTACGCCTCATGAGCCCATGGGCCCGAGTCCGAGTCCGAGTCCGAGTCGCTAAGCCCCTTTGGGGCTTAGCTCCAAATGGAATTAATCCAAGAGAATGACAAAAGCATTAATGCTTAATCCTTGGAGCCTTATTCTTACCTCCTTGTAAAATCACCCACATGGTTCCCTCCTTAGGGTCACCACCCCATGTGCATCTCTCAACAACACACCCAAGTATATATGTTGAGATAACTCATGGTGCATTTCCGATGTGGAACTAAAATTTACAAGGCATGTTGAGAGCAAGCTCTCTCCATGTAAAGAAAGCACCAACATTATATGTGGTCCACCACCCACATATCTACTCTCAAATTCTGTCCGGTCCCACGTGTAATAGTGAGGGGACATGATAGGACATAATCTGCTTGGGACAACAGATCTGTCCGAGACAATTGAAGCACGTGAGAGGACTACCAAAATATTGACAATCCTTAAGATAATAGAAGTCTATCTAGGAATGCTAAAACTTTGATAGCCCTTTCTCCGAAAAAGATTGTCATAATAGACCAATTTTTTTACAATCCTTTCTAGGTGTTAGTGAATTTTTTTATGAATACCAATAATAATAGCCTTTATATATCCTTTAGTTGTCTAGTATGGTTGAGTTGGCAGGTGGAAAAATTATTCAGCATGACGGACTCAGCAAGTGCCAATGGTGAATGGTGAGTTCGTCCAATAGCATACTAACACATGAGAATAAAAAATTAAAAATGAAACTAATCAAACAATTACAAATTAGTAAAATATGTCAATATACTAACAGACGAACTCACAATTCACTGGTCGGGCAGGCTAAATCCGACCCCGATCAAGTAAACCCGTTAATGGGTTAGGTTTGGATTGAAGATACTCGGACTCGGGTTATGATTCGAGCTAAAATATTTGAACCCAATCAAAATTTGGATTGAATTCGAGTCATGCGTCGGATTACCCAAACAACCCGGAACCTGACATTCATATAATCTATATCTATATATTTATATATACACTTTCTTTTTCAGACTTTATAAATAAAAAATTTAAATCCTATAAATTTATCCACATGAACTCTTCAATTCCTTACCCAAAATCCATTTTAGTTTGTATTTTAATTATAATTGAAGCACGATTGCTATATTTAATTATGTGTTTAATATTAATCTTGTTTAAAATTATTTTAAGGGTAAGGTGCATTTAAACTCTCCTTAGATTTGTGTCGTTAGCAAAATAAGATATTTTAGAAAATCTAAGCAGTTTGCACCTTCTTAGATTGTCCGCGTGAGCAAAAAGGCCCCTACTGTCTATTAGCCATTAGAAATGACCGTTATTGACGTTTTTTAAAAAAATAAAAAATAAAAAAACCTAAACTACCCTTCCCCCTTTCCTACCAGCCTCCCCTTCCCATACCAGCCCCCTCCCTTTCCCACCGCCGGCCAGCCCCCGCCCCCGTCCCCCCTCCTCCCTCCGCCAGCCCGCCGCTGACCCGCCTCCCTCTTCCCTCTTCCCTCCGCCAGCCAGCACCCCCCCCCCCCCCCGACCCCCCCCCCCTCTTTTCGTCGACTAGCCCTCGCCCCCCGACCCATCCCCCTCCTCCCTGTGCCGGCCAACTGCCCTCGGCCCGCCCCCACCACCGGAGAGAGAAGGAGGGGAGGGGAGGGACAAAATCGTCTTTTTAGACGATTTTTAACGGTTGTTAATGCACTTTGTTATTGTCACATCTAAGGAGTGTTTAATTATATTTTTGTCACATCTAAGGAGTGTTTAAATGGTTGTTGAGCAAAAATATAAAAAGCAGGGTTCCTTTCAAACTATGAGTCTTTAATTATATTTTTGTCACATCTAAGGAGTGTTTAAATACACTTTATCCTTATTTTAAATGTTATATTAGAGACATATAAACTCGAAGGATCCGGCTCAACCCGAAAAAAACTTTTTTATTCCTTCGGGTTCGATTTTGGACTTGATATGTTGAATCCGAAGTCGGATTGGACTTGGACTCGGACTCGGACTAGACTTACGATTCATCGAATTGGATTCGAATTGAGCTCAAATCCGACTAAACCCTCTCGACCCACCATTTGGTGAGCCCCGTTCCCACTGAATAATTTCTGGAGCAGGTGAGGTCGAAACTGAACATTCTATTTCCGAACCCTAATTATCAAAAACCCTCCCTTTCCATAGAAGAGGAAGAGGAAGATGAACATTCTCACGAGAAGAAAACCCCCAATCCCCATCACCCCCTTCCTCCTCCTCCGCCACCGCGCCTCCGCCTCCGCCTCCGCCTCCGCCTCCAAGCTCCCGGAGTATGAGATGCCGACGGTGACCTGGGGCGCCATCCAGGGCCGCAAGGACCGCCTGGTCTCCCGCGTCATCATCTCCGACTACCTCAAGTCCGTCGGCGTCCTCCCCGACGAGCTCTCCTCCATCGAGCTCCCCTCCACCGTCGACGTCATGCGCGAGCGCCTCCAGTTCCTCCAGAAGCTCGGCCTCTCCATCGACGACATCAACGCCTACCCCTTAATCCTCGGCTGCTCCCTCCGCAAGAACGTCATCCCCGTCCTCTCCTACCTCGAGAAGCTCGGCCTCCCCCGCCCCCGCCTCGCCGACTTCGTCCGCTCCTACCCCCAGGTCCTCCACGCCAGCGTCGTCGTCGAGCTCGTCCCCGTCGTCCGCTTCCTCCGCGGCCTCGACGTCGACCGCCACGACGTCCCCTACGTCCTCTCCCGCTACCCGGAGCTCCTCGGCTTCAAGCCCGAGGGCACCATGAGCACCTCCGTCGCCTACCTCGTCAGCATCGGCGTCTCCCCCCGGGACGTCGGCCCCATGGTCACCCAGTTCCCCTACCTCCTCGGGATGAGGGTGGGGACCACCATCAAGCCCATGGTCGAGTTCCTCCTCGGCCTCGGGATCCCGGCCAAGGTCCTCGCCCGGATGCTCGAGAAGCGGACCTACGTCCTGGGCTACAACCTCGAGGAGACCGTGAGGCCGAACGTGGACGTGCTGCTGAGCTTCGGGGTGCGGAGGGAGGCGCTGCCGGCGGTGGTCTTGCAGTTCCCGCAGATCCTCGGGCTCCCGCTCAAGGCGAAGCTGTCCACGCAGCAGTTCTTTTTCGGCCTGAAGCTGAAGGTCGACCCGGAAGGGTTCGCGCGGGCGGTCGAGAGGCTGCCGCAGATCGTGAGCCTGAACCAGAACCTGATGCTGAAGCCGGTGGAGTTCTTCAGGGCACGCGGGATCCCAGAAGGGGACGTGGCGAGGATGGTGGTCAAGTGCCCGCAGCTGCTCCTGCTGCGCGTGGAGTTGCTGAAGAATAGCTTTTATTTCTTTAAGAGCGAGATGAAGAGGGGTATAGAGGAGCTGGTGGAGTTTCCGGAATATTTTACGTATAGTCTCGAGTCGAGGGTGAAGCCGAGATGTAAATTGTTGGCCGAGAAGGGGATTCGGTGTGGGCTGGGGTGGTTCTTGAATTGCAGTGATCGGAGGTTCGAGGAGAGGCTACGGGGGGATTATATCGAGGGGGAGATGACAGGGCCTTCGTTCCTGATGGGTGGGAAGTTGGAATTGCCGGGTGGTGAGTTGTTCTCGGAGGAAGAGGAGGAGGAGAGCGATGGAGAAGTGCTTTACAGGCGGACTGTTTCACTTTAGTGGTCTGTGTATTTATTGCCTTGTATTCATCACCGAATCATTTGAAGTCCGTGTTCAAGTCATATAGTCTTTTTCAAACATTCAGCTTCACAAGTGCTCTGCCAATCTGAGTAAGTTGTAAGATTATAGATTTTCCGGATAATATAGGATTATGTCCATTTGCGTTTCAATTATGTGTACTTATTGCGTTTTACTAGGTTGTTCCCGTCTAAATTAGTGGCATCCCACATGATCGACGAAAACCCTTCCTTCACCATAAGCATACTCATTACTCAAGCATAGAATTCAAGTTTTAACCAAGGAACTAGGCCCTTTTTCAATTTGATCTTCTATCTCCATGTAATTTGCTTAACCATTAGTTTTGTCTGAGGCATTTGTGTTATCCCAACAAGCATAGTGTACTTCCAACATAGCGCGAGGACAGTTGTTTAAATAAAATTCAAAATGATATACCTATCTTGCATATAAAATAAGTGTAATTTATGGTCCTAGAGAATAGACCATTTCCTTCTAGTCTGTAGAGGTCATGTATGTACTTTGCAAAAGCACAATTTAAGGGAAACGTTAGACTCTCTGTGTTGGGTACCATGCGTGTATCTTCTATAGTACAAGGGCATTGGCAACTGAAGAACTAAAAACATAGGAACTGAAAAAGAAACGATGACTAATTCTTCTTCAACCTTATCTATCTATTCCAATTTTTGTTCTTTTAATCTAGCTTGCGTGCAGTGAATGTCGTAATGAACGATATCGTAGGGGCTCCAAGCAACAACTGCGATGTTGGCTTGACGGAAGGATGCCCATAATTTCTACACAGGGCAACTGTTTAAAGTTCAGACATGGCAGGCTTGGAACCTTGTTTTAGACAATTAGATAATCCCCTGTAGGAATTTGTTTTGGCGGCCAGCTAATTAAGCAACACATATTTTAGGAAATGTTATGTATATGGCAGTAAGTGAAGTAATATAAAGTTGTTTTAATTTTTACATGCTGTAGAGTGGTTTGGTTGTTAAGAATCTTGAGATGCGTTTCATGTTAGTCGAGGATAAGCACTTTACTATTTAACTTATGCAGTCATAAATTTATCTAAAAGAGAACCAAATGGAATTGCTTTGAGGACTTGTACTCCCCTTTTGTCATATTTTCAAATTTGGGGATCCATGTTAAATTTGCTCCTTCTGTATTGTTTGGGAAGAGGGGAAAATTGGAGGAAGGAAAATGTTGAGGAAAAAATGAGAGGAAAACTAAAAGCAGTGGTGTTTGTGAAAGGAGGAGGGAAAATGAGAGAGAGGAATTTGACAGAAAATTCATATGGGTCCCACTCAAATTTTCCTCCCAAAAGTGGGAGGAAAATGGAAAGAGTTGAGAAGATTGTGGGAGAAATTACCCAACTACCCTTCAAAAAAGTAAGTATCAATTATGATTTTGAAAAAATCAAGCACTAAATGGTCATTATATCTTTCTCCATGAACAAACAAAACATTATTTTTAAAATTTTCCTTCCCCTACTTTTTAGTCATCCAAACAAGTGAAGGGAAAATTAACTTTACCTTAATTTTACTCTCCATTTTCTTTTCCCTCAAAATTTCCTTCCCCTCCTCAAAAAATTACCAAACACACTGTTAAGGTTTGTGAGTCTTATTTCAAAGTCTGATGTGCATTAAATTAAGCTAATCAATTAATGTTCTAACATCACAAAAGCTAGTTCTACATAGTAGATCCTGTCTAATGCCCAAGAGTTTGCTGCAATCTTTTAAATTTGGGGATGAATTAAACTTCACTCTCTTATTAGAATTTGTGCTTACCTTCTCAGTTTTAGTACTGTTTGGGTATAATGTGGTAAATAAGTAACCATGAGTAGTATGGGATAAAGCTTTTTTGTGTGATTCTTAGCTGAATATAATATGGTTCTTTGCTTCTAGTGGTACTGGTAACATCCCATTCATGTATTGCAGCTGATTTAACATCAGCATAATTAACAATCTCTCTCTTAAATTGTCTTTTTATATAAGTTTACCTGTAATGGGCTTAGCCGACTTCCTTTTCTATATCTCATGTGAATATTTCAGTGTTTTTATTCTTGATCTTTGTTTTCTGTAGTCTATCCTGACAAGTTTGAGACATTCCCTCTACCAAAGACCCATCTAGTTTGGGCTGCATACACCATTTTTTTTTTTAGTTTTGCCCCACTGTCTTTCTTCTCTATCCTCTTTAGTTCTACAGTCAATGGCCAATAATTTTCATTCCTTCTCTGTTCATCTATGTATCTATGTCTACCTATCACCTACATTGCTAATCATCATGAAACTGTCAGATTTCTAACTCGAAATTCAAATATCAGCACTCCTGTATAAAGGCTAAAGCTGCTTATGTTATCTTAGATGGAGTAAGTTGGCAATAAATTCTAAGTGGGCCTCATATTGCATTTATATAAAGATTATTTGAACACTATTTCATATGCCGTTTGTAAGTGTTCTTCATTAGCATTTTTCAGTGATCACAATAAATATAGACCGGTCAGTTTATGTTTTCCAATTTTGTGTATTCTATGAGGCTATATATAAAGAATATGTTAATGAACTCCTGGAGTGACTTAGTAACAGAGTGTAACAATTGTGGAGAGAGACTGCTTATTTATAATGGATATATGAGGACTATTTAGAGGCTTGGCAAAGTGGTGGAAAAGAGAAGTGGAGAAACTGGTATTTTATCGATAATGATTCGAAGAGGTTTATGTTCTCTCCTTTTCTCTCTATTAGGCCCTAGGTAACTACAAGAATTGACGAAGAAACTGTTAAATTCTCAAATAAATTCATCTAACACTAGTCTCTTGTGAATTTAAAGAGGCTACCACAACTTACTCATCAAAAGTAATTACATAAAATTTTAACTCTCAACTGTTGGTATAACAACAACAACAATAATCTATGTTGCACGGGAGGACTGTGTCCGTATCCATATTCAATAGGTATTGTGCATGATACTTTCTTTGATGCTCATGTCAGATATGACTCATCCATGTCTAGTCTCCAAAGAGACCGAAAACACAGTTGAAAGTAATTTTAACAGATTTGTGATCATGCCTAACATAATTGAGATATGGGAAGTAACATTTCTTTGCATTGAATCCCTTTTAGAATATTTTGAAACCTGGTTACTACGCAAAATATGCTTAATTATAAATATTATTAAGATGTAATATATAACATACGTATAAAATATGTTTTCATGTGTAAATATAACCTTATCCACGCCGAACCCATATCCCAATATTCTCAAAAATGTCGTAAACCGAATTCGTATCGTGTTCGTATCAGAATCCGTCTGTCTAGACAATGATAATATATTGAATTTACTTATTTTCTCTCTCTCTCTCTCGTCTTGCCGCCACAGCCGACAGTCAATTGAATATTCAAACATTAGCTTGAGTGTGAAAGCATACAGACCTCCAATGGTGACGGCCATTTGAATGAAATTGTCATCTTGTGATGGCATCATTGCAGTTGGCCAAGCCCCAAGCTTCAATCAACCAGCTACCTATGTATTGCGAAAAATATACCAACTATGGTTATTCACAGGTTGTGCAATCTGAACACTTAATACAGGAGAGAATAAGAAGGTATGCCTTTTTCTTTGTGTGATATACTTTTACACATTGCACTTACATTCCGAAAAGGAATCAGTGTTTCTCTTTTATTCATCAGATAGTCACTTGTGCAAGTTGCATTTACAGGTGGTCGTCTAACTTTTTAGTCATATGCTTGTTTCTTCTATTGTGTTTATTGCCAGTTACTTGAAGGTCAATTTTGCAGAATCTCTTTAGTCTGAAGAAGTTACCTAACATGGAATATTTCAAAACTTTCATGCCTCAGACAGGTCTTGCATCTCTAGTAAGTTCTAAAATGATTGATTTCCCCTATATAGTAATGGAATTTGTTAATTGGCACTAATTTCAAGTTACTTTTTCCACTTTATATTATATAGTTTTACATCTGATTGAAAGCTAAACTATTAGTATTTTGTTCTACCTTAAGTTGACCTTCAGGTAGGCAACTTTGTCCTTTTCTTTTAGTTGTCCTTTTTTCTTTTATCATGTACACGCCTCAATATCAACCACCTAATGCATTATCTTCCTCTTATTTGTGTAACTACAAGTAGTGTCTTATCATTTTACCTTGTGCATTGTAATGTTGTACAAGATGTCTAATGGAGTCTAAAGCATGACGATGTAGCCGATGGTCCCTCCATCCGAGATAGCTTGTGTAGCTTTATAGCTTACGTAGAGGGAATTGAAACTCGAGTTTAAATAAGAACAAAAATAATATAATAAGTTTGGAGGCTACATCATTAGCTACAAATTTGTGTCATAGGTAGACATCATACATAATTGAGTTCGCTAAAAGAAAATGAATTCTTGGTGGATGAATGTAACAAGAAAGCTTCATGGAAAGGGAAAAAAACACCCTTGTTTTTGTCAAAACTAAAATAATGGTCAACATAACAATTGTTAATGCACGTATGCAGTATGACGTAGATGGTCTTTGCTCAAGGGTAGTTTCAACTTCATTAGAATAACTGATATAAATCAAATAAAGACCCCTCCAAACAAATATACTGAAAGCTTCTGGAGGAAATAGATAACATAACATGGCTAAAATGATTCTACAAAATTGATATAATTTATAAAGGTTAAGTTCATGGGTTTATCATCATCCATCACCCAAAGTCTTTACCCATCAGAATGGGAACGGATATGGATCATAAGAATGCTCCATGAAAAATGATATAGTTTTTAGAACCGTATGTTGACCTAACGTTAACTCTCTATGTTGGTGCCAAACTGTTGAAAATAGCTAATGTGCATAAGAGGGACACGGCATAAAACCTAGACAACCAGTTGGACGAAGTAGGTAGACCTACTTTTTGGCTATGCAATTCAAGTTCAATGAACCAAGGAGCCCCTCCAAGTTTCCCTAGACTATAAAAGTCTTTAGATGAAGAGGTAAGATGCTGCAATTTACTACAATGAATTGTATTAATCTCTGACACACCAAGCAGAAGAGTAACACACTAAGCAAAAGATTGAAAAATGAATGACATTCCCATGACCACATAATGGTGTATGAGGGAATAGAAGGGCAAGACAGTTTTGGGTAAAAAAGAAAGAGAGAAATTAGAAAAAAAAAATCATGCATGGAGTTTGGATTAAGAGTTTGACGGCAATACTTGGTGGGAAAGAAAAGAACCATTCTGGTGTCTTAATTTCCTGAGACACATATAGCAGGGAAAGCATATAGGAAGAAGAAGGAAAGAATGCTAAAATTTTCAAAACGAAAGAACGTTCATTTTGAAGATAATACTAGTATACTGCAATACAATAATTTGAAGTTACGGACAAGTCATTTAAGATAAACCCACATATCATATAGTGCTGTGACCGAGTGTTCTTAGGATACTAAAACAAATGTTTGGTGTGGTAAATATAGAGCTTCGGTTTCATTTAAGCATTTAACGATATCCTTGCTAATTTATTTCACTTTTAAGAGTTGTAGAGAGGAAGTGATGGAATTTGATGGACAAGTAAGGGTTTTTGGCTTAAAAGATGCAAACTGGCGTCAAAATATGTATTGACAACTAAACTTAAATCAATCAAACTATGTCAACAAAACCACCTTTCCAATTAGGCATGATTCTGCAAGGCGACATAGAAATCTGCTTGAAATCAGTATGTGAGGACAAATGTGGTGTATTATATAATTTTTTCTTAGGGAGTTAAATACATTTGATTTTCAAATTATGACCACTGTTAGATTCTTGGAACTGCTCACGGCTTCGAGCTTCATGAACAGAGATATCTACTAAACTTGGAGATATTGGATGTGAATATATCTGAACTAAGGTGGGATCTACAGTAATGTGATTTTTTTTGCAAATTTATCCACAAAGAGCCTGTGGTGCTCTTAATCTTATTTTTTCAAGGTCTTCTAATCCTGGATGAAGAGGAAAGGTGCCATAAATAACCAGTGATATATTATGGGAAAAACTTTGATATATTTGAGATCCGAAACTTGCTGCAGTAGGGAGCTCGTCGTATCAGATCATTGATTTTGGTGAGATCTCTTGACCCATTCATTGCCACTATGACAATGCATTGGATTTGGGTCATAGCCTAAAGGAATAAGAACATATTGTTGATTATCTTTTCTACTAACATTCATCTCCCTCTAGAGAAACTAATGTATTTTTGTTTACCTTTTCCACTAAAGATGCAGTTTTGAGACTTATTTTTCCTCTTTTCTAATTGCAGAACTCATACCTCTTTTCTAATTGCAGAACTCATATTTCAACTCCTCCTGCATAAAGCTACAGAGTTATCTTAGATGGAGTGACTGTCAGCCGCAAATTCTAAGTGGGTTCCGCATACATTTTAATCCTATAAAGATCTGTTTTTTTTTCCCCCTTGCCATAAGTGTTCATCTTCCATTGACGTATTTATTCCATTTGCATTTCTAACTGATGCCAATTCTGTCACAAATATAGCCCTTTACTTTGTTTCCTAAATTTGACTATCTTAGCACCACAATAATCACGAGGTTAGATAAAAATTATTTTAATGAATTCATGGAGTGACATAGGAGTGGGGTTTAGAACATTGTTGGTAGAGTGAATGCTTATTTAGAATAGATATGAGAGGACCATCTAGTGGAATGACAAAGTGTCATGACCCGCACACGCTGCAGAGTCGGCAGTAGTATGGTGTTTAATCCTCAATAAACATCCAATCCAGCAAAACAATGTAAATCATAATAACAAGATTCTAACTCAATCACAAGTGCTAACATGTAGATATGAAATAGGACAAGTCCACAAGAGATCCAATCCAGAAAGTCAGCTACATGAATTATCAAAATAGAGTACATCTCAATAAATGTTCTGATAACAGAAACTAGACAACAAGCAAGTAAAATGCTAATCTAAATCTAGGCATCCTCCAGTTGTTAAGTCTCTACTGCATCTCCTGCATTCTCAGGTATACCCTGATCAGCCTCAGGTGTGCCATAGTAAGTAGGGGTACTAGTCCTCTAAGTCATCGCCTAAAATGTGGTTATCCAGTCATGATGGAAGCAAGTACGAACATGAACCACTACTCATGACATAATAGAAACTATATAACATGAAAATAGAAGATAGGATATAGAAATGAAACTGTAATCATGATAAGACTGATAAAATAGACATGTAAAACAAGTAATCAGGACGAGAAATCATGGTATGTTATATAAGCAATATGAATGCAAAAGTCATAGCTATAGTAAATGTGGTTGAAATACCACGTTCTATATGTGATCGGGCTAAGGGATCTGGTGCGGCTCAATCATATGTGTCGTGTACGATTAGCTATTCGGCAGGGAACAGGAAATACCGGATTTTGATCACATATATACTAAGGTACTTCGCGTCTAACTAGCAATCATGGATTCAAATCACAGCAAGAAACATGAACAAGGTAATCATGGAAACACGATAAACACGAAACATGGTAATCATGAACTACAGGAAACATGGTAATCAGGAACTAAAATCCATAAATACTAATCTCGTGTGATAATCGTGACAATAATCATGATATGCACATCTAAATCGTGAGATATAATAACTGTCAGGAAATGAGAGTATTCACTTTAAGTACTTGCTTCGGATATCTGAAGTCGACGTGCGCGACACGAACGTGCCGACACAGAATGTAAGCCCCTGAATTCAGGGCTTATTTTTTTTAATTTTAATAATCAATTAATTAGAATATTATTATTTGATTATTATTTGATTTAATGCTCTTTACCGTGACTTGGAATTTTAGAGCATCAGGGATGCCAGTCGCTGGAAACTTCCTTCTTGGAGTTTGTAGTGGACGGGATTATCTTCATTTTGATATATCATGTCCCATCCAAACTCGTTCCCTTGTGCTCCTTTTATATCGCGCAAGTTCGGGTCAATTTGGACCATTTAAATTATTAATTGATTTTCCACTCTTTTTCTTGATCCCCATAAGCACGTTACCGTGGCTTTTAATTTAGGAGCACCAGACTAGTCTTTTTCTTGAAACCAACTTGTCATGCCTGATCTACTCGAGACGCTCTTCACCCATGACCTTTGTGTCCCACTCAGACACTCCATTTTGTGCTTCATTTTTTTCGCACAACTTTCGGTTCAATTTAGGCCAATTAATTATCTGCCGTAAAACCTGATTTAATTTCCCATTTAATTTTCGGGCCTGACATCGGTCCAATCCAGTCGACCCAGTATATGGCCCTGGCCTGTTTTGAGCCTACTATGCACGTGCCACTTGCGTGCCACCGATCTGATCTCCCTTGTGGTCCCATTCCATCCGAAATTTTTAATTAGTTTAAATTATAAATTAATTAAATCTTGGCTTCGACTTTGTCCAAACTTGGCCCAACGTCCAACCCAGTTTAGTGTGGGCCCTGTCATGACTGCCCATACACCCCACCGGTGTTTTCCCATTTTTGCCTACTCGAAAATATAATTCTTTTATTTTATATTATTATCTCTTTTTCTCTCTCTCTATATATATATACCTACATGTATATATGTGTTACATCTCTCCTCTCACTCATGTACACACACAAAAGAACCCCCCCCTACACCATCAGCCGACCTATCCCTCCCTCTCTCTAAATATCTCATCTAAATATCTCTCTTTATATTATATACCTACATATATATATATTATATATATTAACTCTCTCACTCTCTCTCCTTATACAAACATACACACACCATCACCTCACCCCCCTATTCCCTCACAGCCAAGCAACACCCCCTCTCCCATCAGGACAGCACCCCCTCTCTCTTTTGTTAATATCCTATACTCTCTCTCTCTCTCTCTCTTTATTTAATATCCTTCTCTCTCTCCCTATCTCTTTATTACACCTCACCATCACCCTCACCATGTTCATTTCATTTTTTTTGCAGCCCCCTCCATTTGGCCAAGCTCCTCCCATGCTCGACCTCCTCCTCCTCCCTGGCGGAGCGCCACCACCGAGCTCATCTCCTCCTCCTCCTCCTTCTTCACACATCATCACCACCATCAATACCATAACCACCACCATCTCAGCCCACGAGCCGCCGCCCCGGCCACCGCTGTGGCCGCGCGACACCGCCCCCGCCGTGCCAGGCCGCGCGCCACCGCGCGCCTGGCTGACCAGCAAACGCGGCCAGCAGCAGTAGCTGCAACTGCAGCACAGCCGCGCCCTTGGCCGGCCGCGCAGGCGCCACCGCCGGCGACGTGGCCGCCGTGGCCGCCATGGTCGACCCCCCCTAGGCTGGGCCTTCTCCGGCGACCCCCCCTAGGTCCGCTGCTCCTTCCCCGGCAGCGACCAGATCGACGGAAAGTCGATTTCGACTTCGGGATCGAAATCCCGTCGTGACGCGCGTATTGGAGAGGAAGAATACGCGTCTCGATGCAGCAACTTCGCACGTGTTTTCGGGGCAATCCGACCGTTGGATCGGCGATTTCTTCGCTCCGTCTCAATCTCGGTATATACCCCTTCATCTCTCTCAAATTTGAACCGTTAATTTCGTCGTTTGATACATCAAAACCGGCCACCAAGTTGACGTTTTAATTTGTACTGTTTTTGGACAGTTTTGCGACGCCAACTTCGCGGGTTCGTATCTTCGCCGTCGCAGCTCCGTTTTGCGCGCCGTCAGTTCCGGTGCACAGCTGGTATAACCCTCTTCCTGCCCCCTTTAGATTTCATTTCAGTTTGAGCTTGTTAGGTCGGTCGAATTCGACGCCAAAGTTGGCCGTTCGAATTCTTAGTGTTGCACTTGTAAAATTCTATTTTTGAACCCGGGACTCCGGATTCAAATTCTGACACCACCAGTAGACTCGTGGCGTCGTTCTGGCATGTTTTCATATAAAGTTTGCCTGATTTGGAGAACGTGGGCCCTGGCACGTATTTCGGTGCAAAGCGGGTCCCACTTTCTGAGTCAACGGGACTTTTTGACGCCGGCTCATCGGAATCCAATTCTGGATATACCGTTGAGTTCGTATCGTCATTTTGGACTCGTTGACATATAATTTGCTGAATTTTGAGGACATTGGCTCCGACACGCTTTTCCGTACAAATTGGTTTCCAATGTCCGGGTCAACGGACCAATTTGAGATCGGGTCAACGGAATCCAATTCTGGATATACCGTTGGGTTCGTATCGTCATTCTGGATTCGTGGACATACAATTTGTTAGGTTTTGTGCACTTTTATTTCGGCACGTTTTTCGGTGCAAAGTGTGTCCAACGACGGACATCATTTTGGCCCGAAATTACCGTTTTGCCCCTGTGTCCAAATTGGACTTTTGGACAGGCTATCCTAGCTGATTTGACCATTCTGGACACGTTGGTGATGTTAGTTTCATCATCCGACAACATCTGTAGATTTCTTCCCTTTTTGTGTCATCCTATTATTATAATATTTTCTCCTTTTGGTTGTTTTAGAGACCTGTCGATTTCAGTGATTTCTAAATCACTGAAATTCATAAGTTGACCTTGTAGATGGTTATAGAGACTAGCTTGACCATGGTTGACTACTTTGACTAGATGTCGAAGTAGAGTCAATATTTGACCTAGGTTTGACCAGATTTGACAAACGTTGACTTTTTGACCAAAGTCAACTGTAGGTCAACCATTGACCTATTTAACCTAGATTAGACTTAGACGTCAATCTTAACCCAGTTTATCTTAGTTTGACTTAGTTTGACCTAGATGTTAGTATGTCTTTTGACCCTGATCAGCTCTTGTATTATTTCATCTTTAGGTCTGTGGCTTTACTCCGAACCCTGATTCATATTGACAGCAGGACCCCAGGCGAGTACATTCTCTGATAATATTTCTGTTTTATGATATCGTTTATGTTTCTTGTATTTAGTGTAGATATGCTTGTTCTCGACACATTGGTCACACGGATTGGTATTCATGGATCCCGACGAGAGATGTTTCTCCTTCTTAGGTTGGGATGTATTGTGCAAGCACCCTTGTAGCTCTTGCTCGATATGTGGTCACTGATTCTAGAGAAGGTTCGCGACCTTCTCATTAGAATCCCGTGCAGTGACGTGTCCTGTTTGGATCCACTCTACCAGTCGGGGACGGGGAGTACTAGTGTAGATGTGTGGTCATTACCCACCTTGTTTATTCTTGTAGACCTTGAATGCTACCAATCCTACACTCCACGTGGGATTGGCTGATCATAACCTTGTGCAGACCCAATCCGGCCACATGTTGTAGCTAGTACTCACACACTTAGATAGATGATTCTTGATTCTTGTACATGCCATGATCAGTTTTACTTGCCTTGCTCTAGCTCTAGATTTACAGCTTACCTTGCCATGATACTCACATGTACATTTCATGATTTCTTGTATATTCTCTCTATTTACTGCTACATGTTCAATATCGTATAATTAGAACTGTTATTTGAGATTTGTGCTCGTTCCGCTCCTGACTGGATACGTTATGAAATTTTAGGAGTAGTTGTGCCCTCATTATTGGACTTCATGATGTTGCTAGCTGAGGTGGATCTCACTATTCTTCTATGTGAGTTGCCTGGTAGTTATCCTTAGTTAGTCTTGCTGTTCCTTCTTTATCTTTCATGTCTTATGATCATTGTAGATTCTAGTTGTTCTAGTGATATTGTTATTATTTCTTGTCTTATCTTCCTTAGTTTTCGTGATGTGACATGAGTACATTTCTAGATATAGATTCATAGAAGTTGTAGTTAGTATAATATACTTGACAGCGTTCTACCGCCGATACCGCGGCGTAGGCTGGGCGTGGCCCACGTATTCGTACCCGTATATCCGGGTGCGGGTCGTGACACGTTTTTAGTGGTGGCCCATGCAGGTCAGTCTTTGCAATTAATGCGAAGTCGTGGTAGTACTTGAGCTTATCTGTACTACTGCGAGCCTGCCCTAGGATTAAGGTTGAGTCAGGGAATATTTTAGGATTTTGGTACTCAGTCACATATTAGGAACTCTTGGTAGATTCCAGGGATGACCCCTGGGAATCTTGTTTCGGAGGCTTTCAAATCTTCTCCCACTTGTTTCCATTCGTCATGATTTCTGAAATATCTGTCTGTATCAAACTTTATTCCTTCTTGGGATGAGTTTTTGGACCCCAGAGGGAGGTATAAGTTGAACTTATATGTCATCTAGGTTGGGGAGAGAATATGATTTATCAACCTCGTATCATGGTCGAGGTTTGTTTTAGATTATACTCCACCATTTTCTATCTTGACCTAGGTAGTACCCTCGGGACTTTTTCTGATATTTTCCTCTGAACCTTATCTCGGAAGTTGTTTCCGTTGTTTCTATTAACTTACCCTTGACTTGTTGTTGAATTTTAAATCTTAATCTTCGTTGTTGACCTTTGATTTTGTTTTGGATAATTCTTTTAAGAATTTGGTTAAGATATCCTGATAAACACATTTTGGACGAGGACAATGAGAACAGTAAGTGTCTTCTTTACTTATGGAGTTTGGAATTTATCGCAGTCATATTAGCTAGCCTGACAGGGACATGGAGCCTGATTTTGGATATACTATCCTAGTTATGGAATTTAGATTCTCTTGCAGCCATACCGGTTGGCGTGGTAAAGAATCTAGATGACATGATTATAGGGTGTATACCTTGGTTATGGACTCTATCGTTTATTGTAGCTATGTTTACTGGCGTGGCGTAAATTCTGGCAACATAATTTTGGATAGACGTGTATGGTTATCAGGTCATATCTTAAGTTGATTCACTTCTTTTACCAACTGAGCAAGATAATTCCTACCATTATTTCTTGTTTATCATTATTTTCTCTTCCATCGCATGATGATTTTCTCATCTTACCGTCATTTCCTTTGCCTTGTTTAGCTATGTCTTGATTACACAAATCATCCCGTACTTGGACTTCAATTTTATCTTCGATTTTCTAAATTGTCTCTAAAATCGTGCCCCAATGACTTGACTTATTTCTGAAATCATGCACATATGATTTTGTTCATATCATAATTCTATCGTGCCAAATCCATCATCGTGCCTAAACAATTTTGTAAATCGATTCTCTTGATTGTGCAAACTCGTCATTCTTGGATCGTGCCTAAGTATTGCCTAAATCTTCTATCATGTTTTAACCCCCACTACCAACCTTTAATTTCGAGGACGAAATTTTTATAAGGTGGGTAGGATTGTAAGCCCCTGAATTCAGGGCTTATTTTTTTTAATTTTAATAATCAATTAATTAGAATATTATTATTTGATTATTATTTGATTTAATGCTCTTTACCGTGACTTGGAATTTTAGAGCATCAGGGATGCCAGTCGCTGGAAACTTCCTTCTTGGAGTTTGTAGTGGACGGGATTATCTTCATTTTGATATATCATGTCCCATCCAAACTCGTTCCCTTGTGCTCCTTTTATATCGCGCAAGTTCGGGTCAATTTGGACCATTTAAATTATTAATTGATTTCCCACTCTTTTTCTTGATCCCCATAAGCACGTTACCGTGGCTTTTAATTTAGGAGCACCAGACTAGTCTTTTTCTTGAAACCAACTTGTCATGCCTGATCTACTCGAGACGCTCTTCACCCATGACCTTTGTGTCCCACTCAGACACTCCATTTTGTGCTTCATTTTCTTCGCACAACTTTCGGTTCAATTTAGGCCAATTAATTATCTGCCGTAAAACCTGATTTAATTTCCCATTTAATTTTCGGGCCTGACATCGGTCCAATCCAGTCGACCCAGTATATGGCCCTGGCCTGTTTTGAGCCTACTATGCACGTGCCACTTGCGTGCCACCGATCTGATCTCCCTTGTGGTCCCATTCCATCCGGGATTTTTAATTAGTTTAAATTATAAATTAATTAAATCTTGGCTTCGACTTTGTCCAAACTTGGCCCAACGTCCAACCCAGTTTAGTGTGGGCCCTGTCATGACTGCCCATACACCCCACCGGTGTTTTCCCATTTTTGCCTACTCGAAAATATAATTCTTTTATTTTATATTATTATCTCTTTTTCTCTCTCTCTATATATATATATACCTACATGTATATATGTGTTACATCTCTCCTCTCACTCATGTACACACACAAAAGAACCCCCCCCTACACCATCAGCCGACCTATCCCTCCCTCTCTCTAAATATCTCATCTAAATATCTCTCTTTATATTATATACCTACATATATATATATTATATATATTAACTCTCTCACTCTCTCTCCTTATACAAACATACACACACCATCACCTCACCCCCCTATTCCCTCACAGCCAAGCAACACCCCCTCTCCCATCAGGACAGCACCCCCTCTCTCTTTTGTTAATATCCTATACTCTCTCTCTCTCTCTCTCTTTATTTAATATCCTTCTCTCTCTCCCTATCTCTTTATTACACCTCACCATCACCCTCACCATGTTCATTTCATTTTTTTTGCAGCCCCCTCCATTTGGCCAAGCTCCTCCCATGCTCGACCTCCTCCTCCTCCCTGGCGGAGCGCCACCACCGAGCTCATCTCCTCCTCCTCCTCCTTCTTCACACATCATCACCACCATCAATACCATAACCACCACCATCTCAGCCCACGAGCCGCCGCCCCGGCCACCGCTGTGGCCGCGCGACACCGCCCCCGCCGTGCCAGGCCGCGCGCCACCGCGCGCCTGGCTGACCAGCAAACGCGGCCAGCAGCAGTAGCTGCAACTGCAGCACAGCCGCGCCCTTGGCCGGCCGCGCAGGCGCCACCGCCGGCGACGTGGCCGCTGTGGCCGCCATGGTCGACCCCCCCTAGGCTGGGCCTTCTCCGGCGACCCCCCCTAGGTCCGCTGCTCCTTCCCCGGCAGCGACCAGATCGACGGAAAGTCGATTTCGACTTCGGGATCGAAATCCCGTCGTGACGCGCGTATTGGAGAGGAAGAATACGCGTCTCGATGCAGCAACTTCGCACGTGTTTTCGGGGCAATCCGACCGTTGGATCGGCGATTTCTTCGCTCCGTCTCAATCTCGGTATATACCCCTTCATCTCTCTCAAATTTGAACCGTTAATTTCGTCGTTTGATACATCAAAACCGGCCACCAAGTTGACGTTTTAATTTGTACTGTTTTTGGACAGTTTTGCGACGCCAACTTCGCGGGTTCGTATCTTCGCCGTCGCAGCTCCGTTTTGCGCGCCGTCAGTTCCGGTGCACAGCTGGTATAACCCTCTTCCTGCCCCCTTTAGATTTCATTTCAGTTTGAGCTTGTTAGGTCGGTCGAATTCGACGCCAAAGTTGGCCGTTCGAATTCTTAGTGTTGCACTTGTAAAATTCTATTTTTGAACCCGGGACTCCGGATTCAAATTCTGACACCACCAGTAGACTCGTGGCGTCGTTCTGGCATGTTTTCATATAAAGTTTGCCTGATTTGGAGAACGTGGGCCCTGGCACGTATTTCGGTGCAAAGCGGGTCCCACTTTCTGAGTCAACGGGACTTTTTGACGCCGGCTCATCGGAATCCAATTCTGGATATACCGTTGAGTTCGTATCGTCATTTTGGACTCGTTGACATATAATTTGCTGAGTTTTGAGGACATTGGCTCCGACACGCTTTTCCGTACAAATTGGTTTCCAATGTCCGGGTCAACGGACCAATTTGAGATCGGGTCAACGGAATTCAATTCTGGATATACCGTTGGGTTCGTATCGTCATTCTGGATTCGTGGACATACAATTTGTTAGGTTTTGTGCACTTTTATTTCGGCACGTTTTTCGGTGCAAAGTGTGTCCAACGACGGACATCATTTTGGCCCGAAATTACCGTTTTGCCCCTGTGTCCAAATTGGACTTTTGGACAGGCTATCCTAGCTGATTTGACCATTCTGGACACGTTGGTGATGTTAGTTTCATCATCCGACAACATCTGTAGATTTCTTCCCTTTTTGTGTCATCCTATTATTATAATATTTTCTCCTTTTGGTTGTTTTAGAGACCTGTCGATTTCAGTGATTTCTAAATCACTGAAATTCATAAGTTGACCTTGTAGATGGTTATAGAGACTAGCTTGACCATGGTTGACTACTTTGACTAGATGTCGAAGTAGAGTCAATATTTGACCTAGGTTTGACCAGATTTGACAAACGTTGACTTTTTGACCAAAGTCAACTGTAGGTCAACCATTGACCTATTTAACCTAGATTAGACTTAGACGTCAATCTTAACCCAGTTTATCTTAGTTTGACTTAGTTTGACCTAGATGTTAGTATGTCTTTTGACCCTGATCAGCTCTTGTATTATTTCATCTTTAGGTCTGTGGCTTTACTCCGAACCCTGATTCATATTGACAGCAGGACCCCAGGCGAGTACATTCTCTGATAATATTTCTGTTTTATGATATCGTTTATGTTTCTTGTATTTAGTGTAGATATGCTTGTTCTTGACACATTGGTCACACGGATTGGTATTCATGGATCCCGACGAGAGATGTTTCTCCTTCTTAGGTTGGGATGTATTGTGCAAGCACCCTTGTAGCTCTTGCTCGATATGTGGTCACTGATTCTAGAGAAGGTTCGCGACCTTCTCATTAGAATCCCGTGCAGTGACGTGTCCTGTTTGGATCCACTCTACCAGTCGGGGACGGGGAGTACTAGTGTAGATGTGTGGTCATTACCCACCTTGTTTATTCTTGTAGACCTTGAATGCTACCAATCCTACACTCCACGTGGGATTGGCTGATCATAACCTTGTGCAGACCCAATCCGGCCACATGTTGTAGCTAGTACTCACACACTTAGATAGATGATTCTTGATTCTTGTACATGCCATGATCAGTTTTACTTGCCTTGCTCTAGCTCTAGATTTACAGCTTACCTTGCCATGATACTCACATGTACATTTCATGATTTCTTGTATATTCTCTCTATTTACTGCTACATGTTCAATATCGTATAATTAGAACTGTTATTTGAGATTTGTGCTCGTTCCGCTCCTGACTGGATACGTTATGAAATTTTAGGAGTAGTTGTGCCCTCATTATTGGACTTCATGATGTTGCTAGCTGAGGTGGATCTCACTATTCTTCTATGTGAGTTGCCTGGTAGTTATCCTTAGTTAGTCTTGCTGTTCCTTCTTTATCTTTCATGTCTTATGATCATTGTAGATTCTAGTTGTTCTAGTGATATTGTTATTATTTCTTGTCTTATCTTCCTTAGTTTTCGTGATGTGACATGAGTACATTTCTAGATATAGATTCATAGAAGTTGTAGTTAGTATAATATACTTGACAGCGTTCTACCGCCGATACCGCGGCGTAGGCTGGGCGTGGCCCACGTATTCGTACCCGTATATCCGGGTGCGGGTCGTGACACAGAAAGTGTCAATATCTAGAGTCCAAAATATAGTAAAATTTTCAAAATATCATCATCCCAAATCATAGCCATCGAAGATCATAACGTCCAATAATAGTCCAAGATTGGTCCATCGTCCAATAATCCAAGATTGTCCATAAATAATCCATAGATCGCCGATGGATTCACATAGATTGAGCACAGTCACAAAAATTGAAAACGTACGGTTAGATCACGATTAAGATGATAATCGAGGGAACATTGCACGATTTAAAAAATAGAACATTTTTGGAAAACATTTGGAAACTAAATTTTATAGTTAAAAATATATTTGAAATAATGTTTTGATAATGTAGAAAAAAAAATTTAGGCTAAATTTCTAATTTTGGCAATTACAAATTATAGGTAAAAATATATATTTCTATTAGATAAAAACACTATAATAATATTTTAGATTTCTAATTCAATTTTGAAACCAAAATAGGCCCAAAGCCTATTATTATATTTACTGGCAAATATTTTTTTTAAAAAATATTTATTATATAATTATTTGATATACACAATATAAATAAATTAGAATAATAAAAAAATAGTATAAAATATATATACTTATACACCAATATTCATTTATACTATACTAATAATATATATATATATATATATATATACACACACACACACACACACACACACACACACAATTATACTTTATAGGGTAAAGGCCCAATACTTAACATTAAACAGAAATAATGTCACTGGCCTCTGAGCCCAGCTCGGCCCATTGGCTCAAGCCCAGCGTTCATTGCTGCTTAAAAAAAGACAGAGAAAATAGAAACAGAAGGTGAAGAAGAAGAAGAACATAGTGAAGAGTGTAAGAGGGGGGGAGAGAGAGAGAGAGAGAGGAAAGAGAGTGACTCTGAGAGAGTGACACAAGAGGGAGAGAGGGATCTCACCACTGCTCGGTCGACTACGTCGGAGGCCCGCGGAGGAGGGCAGGCGGATCTTGAGCTAAGCTTGGCGGGACTGTCACCACTGGAGGTCAGGGATGGTAGAGCTTTGTCGGATCTAGCTGGGAGCAGTTACCGCGACACGGCGGATCTAAGCTCGGGATCCAGTCGGCGGGGTCAGATCTGACGTTGGAGCTCACGGAGAAGGGCGGCGACGCCGGATTTGGGTTCAACTGCGGCGGGAAAGCATGTCTAGGTGCCGTGGTGGTGGGTGTCATGGTTAGTGGTCGAGGTCGGTAGTCGTGGTGGTGGTTGTAGGTGATGATGGAATTGGTAGAGGTGGTGGTTCGTGGTTGGGGACATGGTGGCCGGTGGTTGGTAGTGGTCGTGGTGGTGGAGAATGGTGCAGGTGGAGTTGGCTGGTGGAGTGGTGCGGCGGTTAGATCTCGACGAGAGGAGGAGGTGTGGTGGCTAGTAGTGGTACTGGTGGTGGTGGCTCGGGATGGTTCGCCGGAGTTGGTGATGGTAGGCGATGACCGGAATTGACAGAGAGAGGAAGAGAGGAGGAGAGACATGGAGGAGACGGCGAGGAGGAAGCGGCGCTTTGCCTGAGTCCGGCCGGTGGAGCACGGCGGCGACGTGGTGGAGCAAGGCGGACGGGGTGGTCGGCAAGGTGGCTGAGAAGAGTAGGATTTTTGTGTGAATAAAAATATTGGAGAGTCCCTAATATTTTAGCAGGAGAAAATAATAGAGTGTTCCACAAGCCATGATGGCAATTAATGTAATTTGTAATTGATCTAGGGGCAATAGTGGAACCCACTAAATAATCACAACTAACCCCTAACTAAATCCTATTAGTAATTAAGTCTAATTAATAATTAGTCATTCCAAAGTCCACGGCTTGGAAATCTATTAGCCCACAATCCAAGCCCAAGGTTTGGTAGGCTGACAAGGATTAATAATGATATTAATCTAACAAAAGATTCACTAATAATTAGAACTAGCAGTAAATTCACAAATGTATTTGGAAAAGAAATTTTATAAATTCCAAAAATAATAGCACTGATTTCAAAAAAAATAGCAAATCTGATTTCTAGGTAGTTACACAAAGTGGCAGAATGATTCAGTGAAAAAGAAATGATGGAATAAGCAATTCCATGTAGCTGAGCAAATTTGCAATTGAATACTCTGAAATTATACAACTTCTACACTTAAAACCCTGACATGATTTACCTGCGCTTTGCTACCTTGAACTTCTTTTTGCAAATTGAAATCTTTAATAGTGTTGATGGTAAGATGGACAAGAAAAATTTGCCCCCAAACATTATGTTTCAACCCTGAACTTTTAATCCCATTTCATCTAGACGTGGCTGGTGGCTCCCCTTCTCCGCCTTACCACCGAAATCCTAGGCACCTTCTGGTCGTCCTCAGTCACACTGACAAGTCAAGTTGGCTCATTTATCTCATTGCATCCCTTGTCGAGTCCATCTTCCCATATGCGCCGTCATAGATCACCACCTGCTTGAACTTTGCTACCTGTAATTAAGATGTTGGCAGGCATGATGAAATTCACTCTGATACCATGTCCACAAGGACCACAACCATCATGGACTTTCGCTTTGATACCACCTGGCATAGCGACATGTCTAGTGCAACTCTAACTGATATCAATCTGCAAATGGCTAGTGCAACTCTAACCTTGCCTGCTCTATGTTCTTCAACTTTCACTCATTCCTGGTATTGATCTAGTTAAAAACATTTGTTGGTTTCATTTTGTTAGATTTTGCTTCTCCAATGTCAATTTGTGGTGCTAATTTATCCAGGAGGAATCGTCAAGCTTGCTAATGGCCAACAAGATCAGGTAAATTTATGATGCATGCATGAGCAAACACCAATAATTATCTTATGTTCTATATATTATTCTGAAGAAAATATAAATATGTTAGAAGTACTTTTTTCTTCTTGTAATTTAGAAAAATTTGCACTAACCTCCCCTATGTTTTATGTTTATTATACGGGGTATTTTAAAATAATTGACACTGTGTACCCTTATGGTGGGAAAAGTAAGGATGGTTAGTGTAATTACCCTTTTACATTATTTTCAAAATAGGGGTACTCAGTGTAATAAATATAAAACATAGGAGAGGTTAGTGCAATTAACCCTAAAAAAATTGGTGTGTAGCAAAGTTTTCAACAGGCGAACACACTAGAGAGTAGTATCCGATATGCATGTTCCTTTCGACTGCCAGATCATACAAGAGGGCGCTGCTTTCTATTTCCCGGGAATCCACTTTCGTGCTTCTGTGGCAATGAACATTTACTAACACCACTCTCAGGGAAGGAACCCCTCAACCTGCTTCTTCAACGGCTCTGGGCGGATCATCCATTAACACCCAAGTAAGTATAAATCATCCCATAACAACTGTGAAGTTTGTGTTTTATTGTGGCGATAGCTTAGAGGTTTTGTTTCCTTTTTTTCGCAGGCTTTGTTACTTTTAGTTAGAGGTACCTGGATCCTAAATTGCTTTTATTATCAAGACTTCGCAATAATGCTCAAGTTGTCTCTGCCACATAGTTCGTATGGGATTAATATACGGAAATGTCGGTAAGTTTTCACACACTGTTCCTATCTGAAACAATAGCCAGCTTACTCTTGCTGTTAACTATTTCATATTAATAAGTACTTCAGTTCTTGCATCTGTGAACAACATTTTGGAAGATTGGATCTATTATGTTGAGCAGATGCAACACACAATTCTGGTTATAAAGTAACAAACATGATAACATCTAAAATATGAAGCAGGTGGGAGAAACCACTCCATAAACAACTACGGTAACATGATAGAGAAAGGAGTGGGTTGTCCCTGTTGATTAATGTTATAGAATATTGTTATCAACTGTTTTATGTGGAGCTATCTTTAGAAATGCATTGGACATTACCTACTGTGAGTTGTGGTAGGTTGGTTATAATTTCTTGAGTGTTTTCATTTAGGCTTGGATAGTGGCAGAGAGAGAGAATATATTTGGTGGATACAAACTTTATTTTTTTTTTTTTTTTACTCAGAGTTAGAATTTACTCCGTTACTCCGTAGAAAAAAATAGTAACAATAAATAAGAACTGTATAAAAAAACCCAAATGATTAGACAATAATAGTATAATCCATTTTAGTACCTATGCAATCAAAATATTCAAATGTATATATACCAAGCTCTAGACTATTTAGAATAGCTCACGAGGTAAAGTATGGGATTAGAAGGGGAGTTTTGTCAAAAGAATAAATTGTGTAGTTTTTAGTCTATAGATTGTAGACCAGGAAAAATTGGGATAGTGGGGTAAAAGAGAATTTTAGTGATGACAATACTAAAAAAATATCTATAACTAGTTTTTTTCCTAAAAAAAAAAATGTAGTCGATTGTCGTACTCTGCCAAGGTCATCTTCGTCCCCTGCTTGGACAACAATTTAATACCCTATTTATAATAATTTGATATCTGCAACTAAAAGAAAGAAAAGAAAAAGAACAAAAATCTCTCCTCAATAAAACATTTTGATATGAAAACAAAAATCTTGCAAATATATGAAAAGCGTAGAAATGTTGTCTTTTCCCCATCGTTTCGGAATCTTAAGCATGCAAATTAAAACCTGGCTTGTTCATTCACACTGTTCTTTGACATGGGTTCTGAAACCTCACAAACGCATACTATGGTTTTGGTACTCTTCTTAACTACAATGAAGGGTACTTCTCCGTAAGATATGTACACTTCAAAGTAACAGTTAGTGCTAATTATGATTTGTTGTCTGTTGTTTGCTGCCGATATTATGATGTGTTTGTGCGACAAGCTATCGTGGAGATAAAACTTATCGATAGTATTTCACATGGACTTATTCTTTTATGTTGAATTGATAAAGTTTGCTCAACACATTATATTATTATTGTCCGACTGTAAATGTTCGGAAATTGTACAACTTATCTCTCGCGGACCTATTATCTCTTCTTTCCCCATTTATTAGATGGAAGAAATAATACGGTCACACCATAGCTTGAACCCGAGCATACGTCTATTTGTTCAAAATTTGTTTTCATTATTGATTATTGAGTTGTTTCTGGACTGGAGAGAGAATCCACTCCAGAAATAACTCAAGAATCAATAAAAATAAATATAGTAGGTTACAGTTGCTAGTTATGTGCTTTGTTGATGATCATGATATAAACCAACGTTGATTGCATAAAGACAGTAGTCTTCCCAATGGAGTTTCTATTCTAAGGCCTCGTTTGGTTCGCATAATCATCGGATTGGAAAAGAAAAATTATTACATTTCTATTTTTGGGTGTCAAAGAAATTGAGGAGGAAAGAAACGAGACCTAAGGTCCACTAGTGTACTCGATCATTTATTGCATTTTTCAAGTTTCTGACATTTAACAGTTGGTAGTACTTTGGAAATTCCTGGTCAATCTATTGTTGACCATGAGATGTTCCTAGAGCTGTGAGTCTGTGACCAACCATTGTGATGTGAACGTGTTGATATAGTGGAGTTATCATGGCGGAATAGCCGGCCAGTGCCACAGCTTTAAAGGAATTCACATGGACTGACTGATGAACTGATACAGTCGACCGTTTACTAATTTTTGTATCATATTTATTCAACTTGTTTCTAAACATCTGGACATGGAACTATATAGATTTAAAATTTAACAAATAATATATCTTTTGTTAAGTCACATATAATGTTAAGTTAGTTAAACTTGTACTATAAATATAGTATAGGTTTCATTAGGATGAATAGCTTTATTATGTCATTTTATGTATATAATTTCTCGCTAGATCCTGGCTCGGTCCATGTCTAGCATTTTGTGGCCCGCGATTATGGTATCACTTGTTGACCGCTAGGCCTTGGCAATCCTTTGCCATTGTAATTGCCAATGAGATGTGGGTGCATGTGAAAATTGAGAATAGTGGACCCAAATGACATTCAATATAGCATGTACTAAGTTTCGTGGGTTACGCTAGACATCGAAAGAAAATTGCCAATGAAGTTTGTACAACATTTAAGAATTTTTAAAGTGGGTTACCAAAATTATATTTTAACTTCATAAGGGAAGTTATATATATATATATATATATATATATATATATATATATATATATATATATATATATATATATATATAACTGTAATAAATTGATTATAGTTTCGTAATATATTTTGAAAATTTGGGAACATTGTAAATTTTTTATAACAATTACAAATTTTTTAATCTATGGATTTCTGTATTGGAATATCTATGACCTTCCCCAAGCACAGTTTATAATCTTGCTTATCATAGCAAAGAGGCCCGATCCTTGTTTGACACGCGGTGTGATTTCTTCACACATTTCGCCTTATCCTTGTGACAAAATCTTTGCATTTCCAGACACTGATCTAAGTTAACTCACCTTTACTTCACTTTTATGCCACTGTTGTTAGAGAATATCACAATTTTTTGACGGTGGTTCTGAAATTGTTAAAATTTTGACAAGTACATATTTAGAACTATTGACAGCTAAACAATAATTCGTAAGACCGGATCAACTTTGATGTAACCGGATCAACTTTGATGTACGTGAATACGTGACGGTCTTTTATTGATCCGGATTGAAATCCACAAAATTTAAGCTCCTTGCTAACGTCGTGGTCCGGACTTATATCAATAGGGAACTATCCTGTGTCCTTGGTTCATGCATATGGTCCTTCGGCGGTCTGTGCAGCAGTAGGACGGCTAGAATTGTCAAAATATTAAGAGTCCAAGGATAAATTAGAACCAGCAAAAGTAAATTACTTTTTAACACTTTTTGTAGTGTCGTTGTCAATGACCTATGGGCACTTGTACAATTTTAACCATAAAACATGCTAACAAAACCAAAAGGACTAATCAGTCATTAAAAAATTAGAAAGTACTACGTCACCAACAAAATTCACTTTCTATATTTAGATTGAGACCCCCTCCCTCCCTCGCTCTAAACATCAAACAACAGTAAAAACAGTAAAAAGAATGGACACTGTGAAGTCGTTCAAAGGCTACGGCAAGGTCGACGAGGCCGAGAACCGCAGATTCCAGCGGACCACCCGCAACCGCCTCATCCTCATCGCCTCCTCCGCGGTCCTCCTCCTCGTCATCGCCCTCGCCGTCGCCATCGGCGTCGTCGTCAACAAGCACGGCGCCACCGACGGCGGCGGCGACACCAACGTCGGTAGCCCATCGGCGTCCATCAAGGCAATGTGCAGCGTGACCCAATACCCCGACGCCTGCTTCTCCAGCGTCTCCTCGCTGGCGGAGGCCAACTCGACCTCCGACCCGGAGGAGCTCTTCAAGCTCTCGCTGCGCGCCGCGGCCGACGCCGTGTCCCGGCTGTCGTCCCTCCCTGACGCGCTCGCGGTCCCCGCCAACGACAGGAGGCTCGAGGCGGCGCTGAGGGACTGCAAGGAGCTGTTCGGCGACGCGGCGGACCGGATCGGCGACTCGATCGCGTCGCTTACGACGACGTCGTCGAAGGCGGCGGCGGTGTTGCTGACGGGCCCGAAGATCGACGACCTCAGGTCGTGGCTGAGCGCGGCGGTGACCGACCAGGAGACGTGCCTCGACGGGTTCGAGGGCACGACGGGGGGCCTGAGGGAGAAGGTGGAGGCCGCCATGACCGACTCCACGCAGCTCACGAGCAACAGCCTGGCCATCGCGGCCGGCATGCTCGGCATTCTTCGGGACTTGGGCGTCCCCATCCATAGGAAGTTGCTCTCATCACCATCTTCTCATGCTGCGCTGCCGAGGTGGGTGTCGGCTTGGCACCGCAGGGCGCTTCTGGTGGGGGACGCGAAGCCGAACGTGACGGTGGCGAAGGACGGGAGCGGGCAGTTCAGGACGATCGGGGAGGCGGTGCAGCTGGTCCCGAAGAAGAACCTGCACCCGTTCGTGATATACGTGAAGGAAGGGGAGTACGAGGAGAAGGTGGTGGTGGAGAAGAGCAAGTGGAACGTCGTCTTTGTCGGGGACGGCATGTACAAGACCGTCGTCACCGGGAGCTTGAACTTCGTCGACGGCACGCCGACGTTCTCCACGGCCACTGTCGGTGAGTTTTTTATTTTTCTCTTCTTTTTTCTGATTAGTTTGGTATGAGTAATACTATTCCTACCTCCAAAATATTCCTCCAATACATCCCTCCTTATGTGGCAACTGACGTGGCATATTAAATAATATTATGTGTCATCTGACATAATCGATGACATGACAAATTTTAACCCAAAAAGTTAATTATCCAATTTTTTTCCATATTAATTTAAGGTTAATATTAATATTAATTAATATTAATATTATTGTTAATTTAATGTTAGTATTAATGTTAACTAATATTAATATTAATTAATGTTAATATTAATATTATTGTTAATGTTAACGATAATATTAATGTTAATGTTAACATTAATTTTAATGTTAATTTTAATTTAAATTTTAAAATTTGTCACGTCAGCTGTCACATCAAAATATTACATCAGCTGCCACGTAAGGAGGGACGATTTGGAGGTACAATTTGGAGGTACAAATAGTATTTTTCTTTTGGTATTCCTCGATGCATATTCCATTATTTTGGTCACATTAGCAAAATTTGGCTTAGGTAAGCGTGTTTCGTCTATTCGATTTCAAAGGTACTGTCAAAATTGAATAAATCCAAATTCTAAAAATTTAAAATGGAATCGAACATAAATTAGTTATCATTGAAACCAAACCAAATTGATAATCAATTCGGCCGATTCGGACTTCAAATTAGAGTTTGTGGTTAAATTATATTACGATTTTACAATTTCTATATTGTTGTATTTCAAAGTTGGTCAGAAAATTAGAATAGTTGTTTATATATATATATATATATATATATATATATATATATATATATATATATAGAGAGAGAGAGAGAGAGAGAGTGAGAGAGAGAGTAAATGACCTCTAGTCTAGTGGCTAACACTGTGTTTGGGAACATTTGTGGGGAGGGAGAGAAAAATTTGAGGGGAAGGAAAATGGAGGAGAGTAAAATGAAAGGAAAGTTAATTTTCCCTTCCTTTGTTTGGATGGACAAAAAGTAGGGGAAGGAAAAGTTTAAAAACAATTTTTTATTTATTTATGGATATAGGTATAATTACTATTTCCTCCTTGGTATTCTCAAATGATGCTTTAATATTAACTTTTTGAGGGGTGGTTGGGTAAATTCACTCAAATTTCTCTCATCTCTTTCCATTTTCCTCCCACATTTGGGAGGAAATTTTTTTGGTGGGACCCACCTACTTTTTTCTCTCAAATTTTTCTCCCCCATGGTCTCTCCCCCTTTCCAAACACCATCATTTAAAATTTTCCTCTCACTTTCCCCTCAACTTTTTCTTTCCTCCCACTTTCCACCCTTCCCAAACAGTACCTAAGAGAGATGCATGCGGTCCAAGTGGTCGGAGTTCGAGCTCCACTGGAGGCAAGTTCGCCACAATTACCCATATCTTCAAGATATATATATATATATATATATATATATATATATATATATATATATATGTTCAAATGAACGGTTAAGATTAGATGACTTAAATAACATCCAATGGTTAATAACATGAAAATGTTTGGGGATACAAGAATGAGAAGATATGGATTCTTCGTGTGTGTGTGTGTATATATATATATATATATATATATATATATATATATATATATAATTGAGCGTATTTAATAATTGTAAGAATTGTATAACTTTTATTTAGTTTTGGACCAAAATCTAAAAGTTAAATAGAAACCAAACATTTTTTTCCGAGTATTTTCAAACAGAAATAGAACCGAGTTTTCTTAAAAACGAACCAATTCTTTTATTTCCAAAAGCAAATAATGCTCACCCATGTTCGCATGTGCACAAGATTAGATTGTAGTAGTTTTTTTTTATTTTAATTTTTATTATACATTAGTTTTTTGAGTCATGAAAAAACTTTGATGATGTCCATATTTTGTGGCAGATTTGGTGCAAGGTTAGGTACTTAGGTGTCTCATACCTCATTTTGTTGTTTAAATAAAGTAAGAAATTATAGATCGAACATCGTGGTGAGTAGCGTGACTGCATGATTTATGTTCAATGAATTTGTTGTATCAATGATAGGGATTTGCTTGACTTGGGTGGTTCTTCCATCATCAAATAACTTGAAAAACTAGCTAGGAATTGTGTTTTGAGGAGGCTCACGTACACAATTTTATCACTAATTTTTTCTTTTTAGATGTCTGGCGTAATATACGGGACTTTGTGTAAGCTGTATTATGTTGGTATTTTTGTCTTTAGACTAGGAAAGATAGTCCCACATCGGCTACAACAAATAATAAGTATCTCAATATAATGCATTGTTTGTGTTGAGGTGTGCACATGAGGTGTGGTGGGGCACAAGTATGAGCCATATTGGAGTATTTTTCTAGAAGAAAAAATGATTAATTCTAACAAAGATGCAAGTTGATTTTTGTTGATCGGACTCGGACTCCATGATGCCTCGTGCATGCTCGGGTGTTTGGGGGGGGGGGGGGGGGGGGTTGTTTGGCGATGTAAAATATCAAACTCTATTTTACAGTATTCGTATTTTAGTCCCACATCGGATAGGAGAAATGGTGAAGTCTCACTCTACTCTATAAATAGAGCCCCCTGACCTCCTTTCTAAGATGCACCAAATAAGAGAGTTAAGGGAGTCCGTAAAGTTCAGGAAGCCCGTTCAAGTTTCAAAAATTGACTGACGAGCGTTCCAGAGGTTCTCTAAGAACTTGCTGGTTCCTGGAAGCGGATCGTATATAGACGAATCTTGTTTTGAGCAACGGTGATCTGATCACTCCAGCAAAGCTGTCTTTCTCTTTCTTTTTTACTTCTCTTCTTCTCTGATCTAATCAGAAACCACTTGTGGGCTTTCGTCGCTGCTGCTAGCAATTCGATTTGTGGCTTGTTTTTAGAAATATTACATTCGTTTGCTGCTGTAACGCAATCTTTTTAGATTTTTGTTACACAGAATACTCCAAGGATCTCTGTCGTGCACCTTCTTTGAAGTGTTGCTTCGAAATGTTATTTTTACAATCGTTTTATTTTTCAGTTTTCCATCGAAAATTACGTCCCGGAACTAACATATTATATGCCATTTGGGTCCAGTGTCCACGACTCTTCCGCAGTTCAATTTTGAGACCGTCCGTCTAGTCAATAAGGTTGTATTTCTCTTCACTGACCATAAGAGCCAGATGAGTTCGATATTTCACCACTAATTTGATACTTCACATATTATACTTAAAAATTGAGTTGATAGGTGTTAGTTAGGCTTCACTTTCAATTGGTTTTCTAAACAGCTAAGACGGTGATTAGCTTCAAACTTTTGTATTAGTTTACAACAAAAGATCTAGTGATGCAATGGCTGGTCACCATTTTAAAATTTTGACGAACCCAAAGAGAGATCTTTGTATAAAAAAATGGGAGCAGACGATGTTGGTGGGGCGCCAACCTACCTAACATGGGGCAGCTAACCTTCTCAGGCGATTCATAAACTTCATACCCGGTGTCTTGAGTCCACCCTCCACAGTGTGTCGGGTGCAGCTCAAAACACGGAAAATCGGACACATTTCTCCATCTGGTTTCCCAAAACCACGTCTCCACTAGGTGTCCAATTCCCGGGGAAAAAAAAATTCTAGGCAGACCAAGAGGGGAGGGGTTTTGAATCAATTTGTGTCACGTGGCGTCTTCCCATTCGTTGAGAGTGGGTTAGCTGTTGGGTGAGGGGAGAGGGGGACACGTCAGTCGACGTTTCGATTTCGGTCTCCCCTTTTGGTCTGGGTGGAGTTATCCAAAAAAATAATAATCTTCGCTTGAATCCTCAATGACAAGACATTGTTAGTAGAAAACCTTCGAATTTATTTTTGTTTATCCATCAAAATTAGTAAAAATGTTCATCTTTCCAATCAAAGGTTATGAGATATCAAATTTAATGGTCAAAACTAGTAAATATGTTCACCAAATCACTCCCAAAATAGTTTTAGGTTTGATGAAACTAATACGTTGTGATCTTTGAGTGGAAGGTGAACATTCCTACTCATTTTGGTAGGTGAACAAAAATGAGCTCAAAACCTTCTCCACTAGAAATCTCATATCTATTGTGCACATTGTTGATTATATTAAACTAACTATATGCAAGGAATTAATACATAATTTATTATATTCAGTTTTAAGTATAATTATGGAATATTTTGTTAAGCAATGGACAAAGCAAAATAATTTGTACTTCTTAATACTGGAATCTGAGTTAGAGTGTTCCAAGAAGAATAATTGTTTATCATAGGTTTTTTGAATTTTACTTTTTTGCATTATATATATTAATATTCAAGCCACGTAAAATTTTATTTAGTAAACATCTTGGGAAGTACAAAGGACAATATATTTTTTTTGTATACATAATTACCTCATTTTTCTCATAAATTTAATAAACAATTGTTAATTTGTATAGATAAGTATATTTGGAAGAAAAATTTATACGGTGAAGTCTTAATTTTTCTTATTATAGTAGTATATATACTAGTATATATGTACATACTTTGTACGTATTTTATAATATTTGAAACAAAATAATATTCTTTTAATTTTTTTACTTTTTCAGAAGAGAATAGTACTTGGAAAGAACAAACAAAAGTCTCCTTTATTTTTTTTCTTCCATACGTTCCTACATAACTATCCATATTTAATTTAATAAATTATTTCAATGTGAATATATTGGATTTGTAATTTTTGTGTGGATTTTTCCATGTCCTAACAAAATAAATATCTACTCTTTCCCAACCAAACCCAGCCGTTGTTGGGAAAGGATTCATGGCCCGGGACATTGGCTTCAAGAACACGGCAGGCCCAAAGAAGCACCAGGCCGTGGCCTTCCGCTCCGGTGCGGACCGGTCGGTGTACTTCCGCTGCGCCTTCGAGGCCTTCCAGGACACCCTCTACGTCCACGCCCTCCGCCAGTTCTACCGCGAGTGCGACATCTCCGGCACCATCGACTTCATCTTCGGCGACGCCGCGGCCGTCTTCCAGAAGTGCACCATAAGGCCCAGGCAGCCCCTCGCCAACCAGCGCAACATAATCACGGCCCAGGGAAAGAAGGACCCCAATCAGAACACGGGCATATCGATCCAGGCCTGCACCATAGCCCCTTACAGTGCCGACGTCACGGCCCAGACCTTCTTGGGCCGGCCCTGGAAGAACTACTCCACGACGGTCTTCCTGCAGACGGAGATCGGTGCGGTGGTCGACGCGGAGGGCTGGCTCCCGTGGGTCGCGGGCGTCGTGCCACCGGACACGATAAACTATGCCGAGTTCCAGAACACCGGGCCGGGATCGACAGTTGCGGGCCGGGTCAAGTGGGCCGGGTACAGGCCTGCGATCAGCGCCGAGGAGGCCGCCAAGTACACTGTGCATGCATTTCTGGACGGCAGCCAGTGGATAGATCAGAGTGGTGTGACCTATCAGTCCACTTTATGAGCTTTTGTTAGTTGTTTTTGGTTCTTGTCTGTTAATTTGTAATATTTCTTGTTTAATTAGCAACAAAATGTTTTGAAAAAACAAAATGGAAGAAGAAATGGTTTTGATTATGTAGATTAATAGATGATTATTTGCATGGACGTCTTGTTAGCTACACAAGGGTTAGGTTTTAATATAAGCATGAAGATTTGGTCTGCTCACTTGTAGCGAAGAATTTATGTTGTACATGGCTGAACTACTTAAACATCACAAGTCTATAAAAATTAAAAAAAATTTAGTTGCATCCCACTTTTATTATCATAATTCTAGATGCACTCCATTCAATTACAATAATGTACGAAACTATTCACTTTTGACGAAAATCGTCTATGACCGATAGTGAACTCTTTTGATCAAACTTTTACGACCAAAATATCCTCCTTGTCATCACCATCTGCCCGCTCTCCCCTTCCCTCCGCGGGCAGTGGGAGCCCCCCTCTCTCCTCCCTCCACCCCCTCTTTTTTCGACAGCCCCCTCCCCTCTTTCTCCGACGCGGACAACCAGAGGGGGGCGCGCAGCAACATCAGGCAGCGACAGCAGCAGCAAGCAGCGTCAGCGGCTCCGCCGATGCATGGCGGGGAGAGGGGCAGCGGGGGCACGCAAAGGAAGAAGAAGGAGGGAAAATATTTTGATCGTAAAAGCTTGGTTAAAGAAGTCGCCGTCAGTCATAGATGATTTTCGTCAAAAGTTTGAGGTTTCATACACTATTATAATTGGGTGGAGTGCACGTTGAATTATGATAATAAAAGTGGGGTGCAACTCAAAATTTCTCTAAAAAAATAAACATAAACATGCATACCAATTGTTTGTTACCGACCCTTACACCTGAAACCAAATACCAGTTTTCGTTCGGACATGAGAAGCAACTAGAGTTGACATCTTTGTTGGACCGACAAGCCGATCAAGGCCATTATATGACTAACAAACTTCACTTTCCTCTAATAGGGGATCGCTCGGGACAGACTCTAGAAAAGGGTGAGGAGAGCGTTCTCAAGATTTTGTCGGGGCGAGAACCCATCCTTGAGCTCGGAGAAGGAAGAGATAAGAGGGCCTTATGGAGAATGTGGTCATAAATCCATAATGGAGTCCCATCACACTAGTTGCATACATACATGATCCTTATTTATATTAATATCTTTCGCAAAAGCATAGCAATGTAGTTGCCCGTCTAGCTCAGTTGGTAGAGCGCAAGGCTCTTAACCTTGTGGTCGTGGGTTCGAGCCCCACGGTGGGCGCTTTCTTGGTTTTTTATAAAAATTATTCCTCTTTTGAATTAAAAAAAGAATAGATTAAGGTTTTATATGCATATGTATTTCCTTTAAGAAAAATGTTGCATCAAACACATACCTACTTTTTTTTTTGGTTCTCTCTACTCAGAATAAGTAGTAGTGAAAGCCAAAATACAATAAAAAAATGTACTCCAAAATTGACCTGTTCTTTTACAAAATACTACTCCACGACTGAAAACTCTTAAACACATCGGAAAGAAGAAATCACACGTCTTCATATCGAGAATGATTTCTTCCCAAGTTTTGTAAGCCTATATGAAGACTTATTACTAGTTTAAATAAAGGGTGCTGTTATTAGCACTTCTAAAATGTCATTCAGCATTATTTTTTAATTTTTTTAACATTCAAATTATAAATCTATTCCTGCATTAAATATAGCATTAGTTTGTGCATGTATGGAGGGAGGAATGTAGGATGATATTTTAGGAGTGTCAATAATGTTAATGCAAGGGTACATTTGGAATTTGAATATTAAAAAATTAAAAAGGAGTGTCGAATGACATTTTAGGAGTGCTAATAACAGCATCCTAAATAAAAGCTCCAATAATATTATTTTTTAAATTAAAATTTGTTCTCTTTAGTTTTTAGTGGATTCCATAGAGTTCGTAGAATTGAAAACGCTCTCCTGGATTCGAAAAAGCAGTTCGTGGATTTAGGTGAAATATGACTTCCGTTTTCAGAGGCGTTGGTTATTTTCGCTACGCTTTGGCGTCGTAACATCTTTCACCGGACGGTTTCGGCATGTCTCGTCAAAATTGAAGACGGTTTCGGCATGTCTCGTCAAAATTTTCTGCTTTCGACAGCCTACCATCCTATGTAGGAAGATACATATAATCTTCCATTAATGTTCTGCCCCGAGTATCTAGATGAGTGTGGATGTGATCCGAACCGAAGTTGGCCCATGAGGTACAATTTTGGACTGCGTCTGTATGTCTTAAAAAAAAAATTTCATGTAAGGTCTGAATCAATTCCAAACGTACAACACCTCATGATTCCATTGCTGTCAACCAGAAAATGAGATATATACAATCCAACAATTACTCATCTTCTTCGAATGACAGACGCATTAGTTTCATGAAAGACAGTACTGTGCCCTGAAGATCTCTATATGCTAGAGATACCATTACTATTTTTCTTCTTCTTCTTTCTTCCCCTAGTCTCTTTCTATTCAAATTAGGCAGAGTTTTACTATTATCATTTATTTCTTCTGTTTATGAAGACTGTCCTACCTAACGATACAACAGATAAAAAGCCTTAGGTAACCTTCCTTCCAGGGCCGGCCCTGGGACAAGTCGGACAAGACTTAGGGCTTGGACAATCCCCCTCTGCTAGGACAACCCTCTCGGTACAGCATAATCTCACCAAAGGTCAAGGTTACGAATGACCATCATGACCAGCTGACAGTAAAGATCCGAGATAAGACAATCCAATCCTTCGGACCGACCCTCCTTCCTTCGTTGTGATTGGAGGCCCTATAGTCCTACGGGTGTCCAAAGAGAGTTACCTATCTTGTTCGAATCAGTCAGTAAAGCCCAATTGATTTCCAGAACAAATGGGTATATGGTCCCTGGCCAATATAGTCTAAAACTATAGACTAGAGTCCATACTCATACAAAGGATTAACAATACTTTACTAGGGAGTTATGTAAGGAAAGTAGTACATTATTAGTGGAGCATGTAAACTTCCTTGTGAGGAGCTAGAGTAAGTACTCTATAATTTTCAGCCAACGTATGAAGGGGGTTCAACAGAACCCAATACACAAAAACTAAAATAATCGTAAATCGTATTTTTTAAAACCAAAAAATGAACTTTTTTCATAAGAAAATGAACAAAATCAAACCGACTTGTTTCGATTCGATTTTCAGTTGGTTCTATTTCATAGGTCAATGGGTCAGATCTTTACATTTTAGCAAATGAGCCAATTTAAATAACAAATTTTAAAAAAAATTTGACACTGTTGTATTAAAAGATTATTGGTGGACCATGTAACCTTCCTTGTGAGAGGCTAGAGCAAGTACTCTGTTATTTTCATTTGCTCAGCTATGGTTCAAGATTGAGGAGACCATGTGAACATGGAATAGTAAAGATTTGGAGAGGGACATAAAAGGGGCACTTGTGTTGTTGAGATAGGAGTAGCCCCTCAACAATACTTAGGTAGTAACTATGGAGCATAGGTTACCCAAAAGGTAACGAAAGGGTGCAAAGGTTTTTTGAGACAGGCTGGTCGAAGATGCGACAACCCTTTCAACGAGATAGGAGCAGGCTAACTACTACTTAGGTAAGTAACTATGGAGCATAGGCTACCCAAAATGTAACGAAGATGTTTGCAAAAAATAAAAGTATTTTTATTACAAACTTTAAAGAATCGTAAACGAGTACAATGAATTTTGGAAAAGTACTACTGTAGGAGTACGGTCTGATTGACGACCGCTTTGTTCCTTTGACGAGGCGATTGTGGATGGAAGCAAACTTGTCACTATGTCTCGGAGCTTCTGATGACGATGTATCTTCTGTATGGCTCGGCCGTGTAGAAGTATCGACATAATTTCGGCTTCGATTAACGGTTGAAAAACATGCTCTTGAGAATTGTTGATTGCAGAAGATGGAAGTACGATGAGTGCTCAAACTATACCCCTCCTCTCTGTGTCTGTACGTTGGGGGAGTGGAGCTCTATTTATAGAGCCGAGAGATAACCACCTGACAGTTATTCAAAGTAGGCATCTTTTTCTGGATAGGCGCCTAAGCCACTGGACGCCACTAAGACAGAAGCGCCTAATGACACCTGGTGCTTGTACGGGATAGGTCCATGATCATGGACAAGTGATGGACACGTTCTTCGAAAAATTTGGAGTAGTGCACCACGTTCATAATGCATGGCAGATTAATACGCCACGTAGATTTGTAGATGTCAGCAAGAAAATAGGCGTCCAAGAGAACAGAGCGCCTTAGAGAAGTAGGCGCCTAGAAAAGTTAAACGCCTAGTAGCAGTAGGCGCCTAAATGGGTCAGGACGTCTCAGAGAGATGGGCGCCTGAATGCATAAGGAACCTATGAGAACAGAACTCATAAAAGTAATGGGCGCCTAAGAATATTAGGCGCCTAAGAAACAGTGGGCGAAGTGTGCTAGGCACCTAAGAAAGACAAAATTTTGAACGCCTACAGAAGACGTGCAAAGGATTTCTAAGAGGAAAATGCTAAGTTTACTACCAAATATTCACAAATTTCTTACAACCCACACCGACCCCCTTACACCCTGCTAACATGGTCCCACCTGGTCCTAACCCCCCCCCCCCCCCCCCCCCCCCCCCCCCCCTTTCCCAATTAATGAATGCTATGTAGGCGGTGATAAAGCTTACAACCAAAATTGGTTGTAAGCATAGCATTTCCCTTTCTAAGATAGGCAGGTCGAAGACACGACGACCCTTTCAACGAGATAGGACCAGGAGAACACCCTCGCTGCTAACTACTACTTACGTAAGTAACTATGGAGCATAGGCTACCTAAAAGGCAATGGAGGCGTGTAAAGGTTTCCTTGAGACAGGCTGGTCGAATATACGACCGACCCTTTCAACGAGATATAAGAATACTCAAAAGCTCTAGTTCTAGTGAACTAGCCAGCCTGTGAGCATGCATAGATGGATATTGGCGAAAGAGCTACTAATTAAGCATGCCTTAAAAGAGTACATTTTTCTAGGACCTATCAAGGTCTGTGATTAAAGAATGATTTCCTTAAACCCACACTTGGAACCATCCTTTGTCTCCTAGTTAATCCCCCTCATTATACACTTTTGGGATGCAAGACCATGCTTGTTGAATCATCAATGGCTTCACCAAAGTGCACTACTCTCTCCCTCTCTCTCTCTAGCTTAGCAATAATTAATCAGTCATTATTTTAGGCTAAAGCTATTCCTAGCATGGATTTATGCAAGAATATGAAAAAACTTAGGCTAATTACAATTTGATACATTCAACTATTTAATTTTTTCAACTTAATACCCTCAACTTTGATAGGTATCAACTTGATATACTAAAATTTTAAAATGATAAAATTATCCTCCTCTCTCCCCTCCTCCCCCTACCGATTGTCACCACCCCGCCGCTCCCACCCCATGGCTGCACCACCCCTGCTCCCCTCGGCCCCTTCCCGTGTCGCGCCCCTAACCCTACCCCACCTCTCTCTCCGCCACGCGCTGGTCGCCGTCGCGGGCGAAGAGGGGGGGGGGGGGGGGGGGGGAGGGGTTAGGGGTACATCGTGGGGAGGGGGCCGGGGTCGCGGGTGTGGTGCAGCCGCGGTGTGAAGAGAGTCCGGAGGTGTAGGGGTTGTGCAGTCGCGGGGTGGTGACAGCTAGTGTGTTGGGGGAGGGGAAGGAAAGAGTAGAGAAAAAATGAGGAATAATTTTGTCATTTCTGAAATTTATGGTATCAAGTTGACACCTATCAATGTTGAGAATATTAAGTTGAAAAATTCGAATAGTTGAGAATATCAAATTATAATTTATCCAAAAACTTAATAAAGAAGATTGGTTGTCATGTGTCTCCCCAGACACACATAGCAAGAATTCAAATTATTGGACAACACAACAAAAGAGCTGCTCCCTATTATATAGCTCCCAAAGCATCACTTTCTAGCCACTGTCAAAGTTTTCAAATACTCTGTAAAGAGTTCTTGGAGGAAGCCTTGAATATATATATCAATGCTCTTGCCATAGTTAGTTTCAAGCAGCAGTGACACAAGAGTCACATACACACTTCCTCGATTGTTGAAGATGGGTGATGGTGATCAGTCCAGAGAAGAATACTCCTCCTCTTCCAGTGCCGGCTCTGCCATCACTTCCAACCACAGCCCCATGGAGCACTCTTTCCTCTTCTCATCCACCGTAAGTGTCTTCACTTGCCGAACTCATCTGGCTCTTGTGGTCGGTGAGAAAAGCTATAACCTTCTTGGCCAGGCGGACGATCTCGAGATCGAACCGCGGCCCAACTGGCATGCAACGCAGCGTGCACAAAGTCCTGTGCGTTACGTCGGGCATCTCAAAAAAAAAAAAAAATTACACATGAGTTGCATTTCTTTCTAGTGTATGTTTCATGTCAATGGTGATGAACTTTGGCAGGAGTGTGCATTTGGAGATGGGTTTCCTCCCGACCCACTCTGCAAGCTCAACCTCAAGGAGACCTCGGACTTCGTAAGGGCGTTCCCGGTGAGCAGCAAGAGCAGAGTAGGCGGCTCTGCCGAGAGGAGGAGGAGCTCAGCAGCAGCAGCAGCAGCAGCTCCGTCCACGCCGGGGAGGCCCATATTCAACTTCAGCTCCGGGAACCTCCCTCCAAGGAAGAGCATCCCTTCCAAGTGGGACGACGCCGAGAAGTGGCTGATCAGCACCACCACCAGCACTTTCCTGCAGGACTCCCCTGCCCATTCAAGACTCTCTAGGCAGCAGCAGCAGCAGCAGCAGCAGCAGCAGCAGAGCAGCGTCTTCAAACCCAAGCTCGACCCATACGTTGGCGATCATCATCGGAAGCCGAGGTTCATCGAGGACGAGCTCCACAGAACTTCCTCAGAAGTATTCCTTAAAGGTTTGAACTTTACTTTGTTCAACCACTACCATTGCATTCTTTCTGCACAATGTGAAAATTTTAAATTTTTAAGCAGACAAATTTACGGACAGCGTGGAGCCGCCGGCATTGCGAGATTCCCGACACTCCGAGCCGACGAAAGAAGGCTTCGTGTTCAGGAGCCCGGAACGCCGCCGCGACGTGGGGACCGAGATGACCCCTCTCGGCAGCTCGACCACCTCCCGGTGCCACACCCCCGTCAAGAGCCCGTCTCCGGCCAGGCACAACACCCCGGCGGACAGGTCCGGCCCTCTGGCGCGCTCCCACATTAGCGGCGTCGACATCTCCGGGCTCAAGGAGTGCCACTTCGCCCAGTTCGGTTCGGCGGTGTCGAATTGGAGCTCGAGGGAGGAGGAGGAGGAGGAGGTGTCGAAGAGCCTGAGGCACTTCGAGGCGAGCAAGGGAAGGAGGAGCGTCGGCGACGACAGGGCTACTGCTACTACTACTACTACATGGGAAGATGGAGAGAGGACCAAGAGCTGCATAAGGTTTGATATCAAGTTAATTGTGTTTGTGTGTTCAACATTGGAACAATGTTTAGAAATTTCTTATTTATTTGCAGATATCAGAGGGAGGAAGCAAGAATTCAAGCTTGGGTGAATCTTCAGAAAGCAAAGGCAGAAGCCAGATCAAGAAAGCTTGAGGTGATACTAGTGTTCCACTACTACTACCAACCAAGTTTTCTTGCCATGGTCTTGAATTATTTCTTGAATCTCTGTGATATGATTGGATTAACTTGGAAGAATATCGGGTAGAATTTTAGAATTAGATACGGTTCCGTAGTTATAGTGTGATCACCCACATGGGAGACGAGACTATAGTGAAAGGATTCGAAAGTCTTGTTATGAATAGAATGAGTCCATAAGCACTGTACTTAAGATAGATACAGAACCTCATAGAAATTCTATGGTTGCATCGAGATGGAGGAAGTTCCGCTTGAACAATGTAGAAATCACGATAGTAGGCATAGGTCAAGGAATGGAGTTACACTGGACAGTGGCCGAAAAACCTTACTAGGGAGAATCCTATTAAAAGGACATGGGATGTGTCTATCTTGGGATAGAGTGTAGAGTGGATAGGACTGTGTTAGACTAGGCATACCTATATATAGAAGGGGAATAACTTAGAAAGGACCTATTAGCAACATGACAAAGTTACTAAAGTTCATGAGTGATAATGTGAACATTAAGATTAAAATTTTATGCTATCAGTATCGAAATTGAACCTGTATCAATATCATCTTGGTGTACTCTTCTCTAATGAATACATCGTTTTGTCAGAATTGAACCCTTCTTTATTGTCGATTTGGGTCGGTCTCGGTGGTTTATTTTTGAATCGGTTGGTATTTGCAGTTTAGCCTACAGGAACCCTATATAGTTTGCTTAAGTTTTGCCATTTTTCTCCATAGTACTTTGTCAGGTATTGATGTTTGAATTGATGCTTGGCCCTCCATTTTTTTTTTTTTACCATTTCTTCATGTCACATGTTCACAAGTTCTTCCTAGTCCCAAAATCAAGGGCCATAGCCATTTCCCAAAGGTTCAATTATATGGAATTTTGAAGATGAGAGATGTATGGTTGGGGTCCCTTCTACCATTCCTCCTACTGACACACACACACACCCCTCTCTCTCCTTCCCAAACAATGAACAGTACACATTAGTTGTCCCCCTGTTCACTACAGTACTGTAGTTACTCTTTTGCTCAGTAATTTTCAAGATCCAGAGGTCCTGAAGAACACGTGATTACTGTAACCTTTTTTCATTTTATCTACGTATAGTGTTATTTAGTAATAGGGTCTTACATAATAGTTAATATTAGTGTTTGGATCTCCAAAATATCCGACATTAGTGTTTGGGTCTTAAAATAAAAATAACTGTTCATCTGATTTTAAGACCCAAATAGTAGTCAGACATTTTGGAGACCCAAATCCTAATTTCAACTTTCATGCGAGTCCCCATTACTAAATATTCCATATCACGAGACTTCAATAACATGTCTATAATATATATACTTCAGCAATGTGACAAATATCCATAATATCATGTCTGATTCTATATAACAGATCTTTCATTATTCACATCTTATTATTAATCTACAATTCCTCTTTTGTTCCCATACATATGATTGATTATATATATATATATATATATATATATATATATATATATATATATATATATATATATATGGAGAATCTTGAAACAGCACACAGCACATTCAAACTAATGTACTTACTGTACTCTAATAAGTCTTGTGATGTTGGTATCTCCATGTGCCAAAGACTTGACTTCAGTATTGCACAAGTACAAATTTTGACTGTTGACTCAATTTGAATCAGTCAGTCCTACCAATGCATTGAGATGGGTTTGATTTGGTATTTGCAGGTGAAGATACAGAAGATGAGGTCCGATCTGGAAGAGAAGCAGATGAGGAGGATGGCAACTGTCCATAGGAGGGCCGAGGAGTGGAGGGCATCAGCCCAGCTGCAGCACTCACAGCAGGTGCTGAGAGCATCCGAGCAGAAGATGAAAGTCCTGCAAAGATCACAGTTCAAAGACTACACATCCTGTGGTTGTTTCCCATGCAACAACCACCTCTAGGTAGTGGAAAAAAAGGGGCTAAATTACAACCTATACCCTCAACTATTCTGAGTTTTACAACTTAATACCCTCAACTTTGATAGGTATGATACCCTAAATTTCAAAAAAATACGAAATTATCCCTACTCTCTCCCCCCATCCTCCCCCTACTGGCTGTCACCACTCCGCTGTACCCCACCCTACGGCTGCACGACCTGGCGCCCCCGGCCCCCTCTTCACGCCACGGCTGCACCACACCTGCCCGCTGGCTCCCCCCGCCCAGCCCCCCCTCCTCTCTTTTCTCCGTGCGGCGGAGAGAGGGGGAGCAGGGTTAGGGGCGCGGCGTGGGGAGGGGCCGGAGCAATGGGGTGGGGGTGGCAGGGTGGTTATAGCCGGTAGGGGGGAGGGGGGGTGTTGGGGGGAGGGGAGGGGGGTGCGAGAGTAGGATTAATTTCGTCGTTGTTGAAATTTAGGATATCAAGTTGATACCTATCAAAGTTGAGAGTATTAAGTTAGAGAACTCGAATAGTTGAGGATATCAAGTTGTAATTTAGCCGGAAAAAAAAACAAGGATGTGCATTAAAGAAGGGAAATGAAAGGATGAAATTGTCATACATGGGTAGGTAGAGAGTTGGATTCTTAATTGCATTGTTAAAGGAAATTGGTTTTAGTTTGTAACATTCTAAACATTGATTGCATAACCCAATGTTACTGTCTTCCACTCTTCCTAATTACCTTTATTTTAATAGATGAATGGATATTGATGAGTTTGTGTCTTTGACTAGAAGGTGTTTGCTTGCACTATAGATTTATAACCTCCCTTTAAATATGGGCATCTGGTCCTAAAAACAAAAGTTACTTTGCCTTTTGCTGCAACCTGGTCAAAATAATGTTACCATGTACTTGGAATCTGTGTATGGTTGGGAGACTCTTCCCAGGCCCTCAGAGATTCCTGGGGATAGGGCCATAGGTGGATAGTGGGGGCATCTGTAGGCAATAGCAGTCCTCCAGGTGGGCTGGAGCTATTTGGCCTTAATAGTGGTTGGCATCTTTTACCATTCTACTTCCCAATAACCTGAGTTTGTATTTTTAGTTTTTACAATTGATAACTTCATCCGAGGGTTATTACCTATGATATGAACTATGTTGCATGAATACAGACACGGATAAGGACATGATATGGATACGGGATACAAACATTTTCAAATAGGCAATGGTAGTCACATATCTTGAATGAATACAGACGTAGATATAATGGGTAACGACACAATACGGATTCGGACAACAATTTTATGTGTCCTTGCAACGTATCTTAAGAGGAGGCAATCGGGAAAGCTTTTCTAACATGTTCTTCACATAATCTCAGTATCAACAAAACCGCACACCCATACTAGATCTCAATTAGCTCTCTAAGGAAAGGTGAAGAGGAAGTGCAATAACCTCTAGTGTACTCATGAGCAATCAATGAGGTCTGGAATGCTTACTGAAGGGAGCTCTTTCATGCAAGGTATTGGGGGCTATAAGTAGACATTTAGATAGAGTTCCAGGTATAGGCAACTGCAGTTCTGCAACAGTACTAGTATATACATATGTTCCATCCTTCAAGTCTGGTTGTTAATCTGTATGTGGATTTTGGTTATATCAAGATATTCATAGTTTTGCTTAGGCATGTGGCATCTGACAATAACCTAAACTGCCAAAGTGAAAAGATTGAAATGTGTACCTCAATGTAGACTATATGCATTTGATCTACCATGAGAAAATCTTATGAAACCAGATATCTATCACTATGTAACAGGAAATTTGGATCTAAACTTTTAGGAACAAAACCTTTACCTACTATTGTACCTTCTAATGTGATCTTAAGCTTAGAAAAAGCAAATGAGATTAGCCCCATTTAGGGCTGGTTTGGGATTGCTGATGCTTTTCGAAAAAGCATTCAATGGCATGCCGCAGGTCTGCCAGAGAATTGCGTTTTTTTTTCACTTCAGCAAGTTTGGACACAAATTATGGATTCACTAAGCATATCGGCGGAATGATTCATATTTGATGAACTAGCTTCTACGGTTCATATTGTTCATGACTTGGGATGTATTAGCTTCTATGTCCTAGTTTTGGTTGGCTTAAGACTAAGATGTGGTTGAGATTTATTTTAGCAAAAGAGGAGTTTGCATAGGGTTTTGCTAAGGTGGCCATTAAGGGAGTCACGCAAGGGAGAAGGAGAGCTCGTTGGAGATCTAGTAAAAGAGAGTTTCGTATTATGGTATTGTGCATATAGTCCTTGTAAGGTTCTCTTGTTGTGATTCCTCTTTGTTCTTGTTGCTACGGTCATTTGTGTCTTGTTATTCTCATTATCGTAAGAATATTTGTGTGTGAGCTTTCGTGTGTTGCACAACGTATATCTTGGCATGTATCTGTAGGTTAGGGAGGCAGGAGATCGATGTTGCTTAAAAGATAAAGAGCGATGGGAATGGGTGCGGAAAAGTGGAAAGCTTGAGGTATGGAGGGGGTACAGGGAGGTTGAGGCGGTCGATGAAGATGGGGAGAGTGGAATCCCTATCCATATCCGGATGTATTAACAAATTAAACAAGTATACATGCAAATATTTTCTTTAGCAATTAGTTAGCTACTACTCTACATGCAAACATTAAATAGAAATAATTTTTTTCCATCCACTTTATAATAATTTATGAGGGAGTGCCACATGAAAATTTTAAAGTAGAGATCTTCATCAATTGAGGTTATGAATGATACTTTTTTGGGGATGAAAAAAAAAAGTATCATTCATAGTTACCTAGCTGTCCACTTAAATTTAATGAACAATTCATCTTGATGTCCAACATAAGGCTAATGAGAGGATTGGATATATAATAGCAAGATGATGGTGATAACAAATAAAAATTGACCCACCAACCAATCAAGTTGACATTGCCATGTAAGAGTGTTATCTAGATAACCTAAACTAATGTTATCACTGGTAGACCCAAACAAAAAAACCTAATTGTTGAGACAACTCGTTGCTTCCTAACCCTCCATTGTATCTTTCATTAAAGATTAACAACCAAGAGTCAGCTCTTCTTCTTCTTCTTCTTCCTCCTCCTCCCTCTCAATCAATGGCAATCAGATGCTCTTCCTGTAATATCAGTATCACGAGAAGAAAGATCGACAGGTCGATGGCCAGGACAGTCATGGCCATCAAAAGCATACAACCACCAAGTGAAGTGCCAAACTGTCTATTGAAACCTTCTTTGTCCATCAAGGTCTGGTTTTCTTAGTGCAATTTTCCAATCGTCTGCCTGTCAATGATAAGAGCAGTACCAGCTGTGATTTCAGGTACTTTTCGAGGATCGAGAGAAGGGAATAATCTGCCACAGAGACGAGAAGGGGGAGATGATCTGCGAGGGCTACGACGAGGGCCCTCGATATAGCCAAGAACCGTCGACAGACAAGATGATCTGTCATATAAGGCAAGTACTACGTATTTACGTAACTTAAATTCATGCAAATTTTACAAAAGATAGTTCCTTAATGAATTCTTTTATGTCCCCCCAACATATGCAGGTGCACAGAAACAAGTACTTCTAGAGAACAAAGTTTGCTTGAAATTCTAGAAGAGCATAACTAATCCTACAATCTCTAACGAAGTTGGGATCCACTAAGCCAATATGTGCAAACTGTGGGATCAACAGCAAGTCATATAATTTTTTGATGTGGATTATTGTTCTGTCACATAAAATTTATGTTTCTAAGTTGAGAGTTTGTTCTCCCTCTGTTGATCTACAATATAATCCTTTAAGATGTGGATCCAAGGACAATCCTACAATATAATTCTTGTTGAATAAGAGGGTTTGTGATCCTTTGCATCTCAAATTCTTTTTGGATTCCCAAGAGATTACTGATCATTATGCAAAAAGTCTACCAATTGCTTGTTTAAAATTTGTTCATTTGATCAATCTCTACATGTGCCTAACCATGAGGTGCTAAGTTTGTTGACGCAACCAAGTTGGGTAACCACGAAGGATCCCCTCTAGTCATGGTCGGCCCTTGAGGCTGGGTTGTTCTATTCGGAACTAATTTTGGTTGTCACTCGACCAACCTTTATTGTGGGCCGATCCTGTAGGGTCACCCGTATCCCCGACTTCTTATGGGGTCACGTTAAGCATGGAGGATTGTCCTAAGCAGAGAAGGGGTTGCCCAAGTCTGAAATCTTGTTGGACCCTGGACCAGCCCTCATAAGATGTTATAACATTGTATCAAGGCATGACAGCCAAAGTTGCTTCTCCGAAGGTGTGTGTGCACTTGGTAAGCTGAGATTGGAAAAAAGAAAATAGATCTTAACGCAATACATAATTAGTTACCAAGACTTTATTAACACAATGGGTGCAGTTATCGGCACCCCATGACCTACTGAGTACATCCCACCAATAATAATAATAATAATAATAAATAAAAAATTGAAATCCCTATCCTACCCTCCCCACCGGTTCCCCCTCCTCCCTCCCCCTCCCCCTCCCCTCCCCCCACTCCCCTCCCGACCCCTTCTCCTCCTCCTGGGTCGGAGGTCGGGGTCGGATGGTCAGAGGAGGAGGGAGGAGGAGGGGTCGAGGTCGGGGGGGAGGGGTGGAGGAGAGGGGAGCAGGGGGAGGGTAGGATAGGAATTTCGATTTTTGTTTTGTTTTTTTGGGTGGGGTGTGCTTAGTAGGTCATGGGGTGCGGATAGCCACGCCCTAACACAATATACTACGACACCTATTAATCTTCTGATATAACAAATGATTTACTTATTTAATAATGTCATGATACAAATAAAACTTAATTTCATCAAGAAAACTACACAAGAATGGAAGAAAGAAAAATGTTAACCAACACAAAGATGTGGATGAGTTCCAGACTTACAGTCCGAAATATAGAGAGATTATGATTGAACAGTGGCACTCTGCTGATCATCTTCAGGAAGGTTGGACTGCACCTTACTGGGAAATGATGGTAGGAGGAGGCCACTGGTCCGGGACAGTGCTTTTCTGAAGCGCTTTTTGTAATGCTGGGGGTGAAATTGTAGACACTCTGTTGAGATGTCTGCGCCAGTACAATCTCGTTGTCCTATATATGTTGGTGTCATATGTGGATTACATTCGTTCAGATATCTTGTCCAACCCTTCGAAATTCGGGCAATTCGCTCCGACCCGTCTCTCCTGGCCGAGCAAACAGCATGACTCGAGCAGACATCGAAGTTGGTCCCTCCCCCCCGGGGTTCGTTCAGATATCTTGCCTAATTCAGACAATGATGATGACGGCGGACGAAGAACAACTTGGACGAGTGGTCCCGGTCCATCTATGCCTTGTCCTGTAGCCTAATTGGAGTCCTCGAGATTGGGTGAGACTAAAATTCCATATGGGCTCGTCCCCCCGGGCAAGTTTAGTGGGTCAACCAGTCTCAGGGATTCTGGAGGTGGCCACAGAGACTAGAGGAGAAATGGCCTTACCAAGTCAAGAGCTTCCTTCAAAGGCTTGTAACGAGCGTGCTGCCAAAAGTTGGTGTCATGCTGAGAGTACCACATATGCGCGGGAGGAGGAGACATCCGAGTATGCCACCATGGATGAGGATACATTGTTGGGTCCAGATCAACTCACAAAGGTAAATGAGCAATTGTTGCGGTTGCTTCAGCAATAGTGCGACTCTCCTTCGAAATATAACAAACGGTTCGATTTTTGGTTCTTGATGTGTGTGTGTGTATGAGAGAGAGAGAGAGAGAGACTCTCTAGCAGTCAAGGTCAGTTGATCCCGCTCAATGGAAGGCTTGAGTTGGTGGTGTTGATGTAAGGGTGTCAGGCATCCTATCACCCAATTTTGTAACCACTAATAAAATTACCTTAATTTTCCAATATAAGGGTGTTAGGCATCCTATCAGCCCGACCAGAACCGATCCCGCTGCTCAAGACCAAGCTGGCTCGGGTCGACCCAACCCAGACCCGGCCAAACCGGACGGCTCGAGCCGGTTAACACCTAGATTTATACATGTATTTTATCAACACTATCTTCCACTTACTTTTAACAAATAGTATGAGGCCACAACATATGAATTTTGCAACATACCACAATATTATCTAGGCTCAAAAAACCTTCCATTAGATATTTATTTATAGTATTCAATCTATTTGTTCCAACAATACATGCATGCAACATACCCTAACCCTAACCCTAACCCTAACTCAAGGGAAGAAAAAGGGAGTCGGGATGGGTGTAGGTTATTGCCCTATCTATGCCAAGTTTTCTTGTTTAATAAACATTGTTGTGGCCACCAAGTCCTCCATTTTCTTTGATGTTCTTCTGTGTCAGATTTTGACTGTTGATCTGTGATATCACGCCATGGCTCACTTCACTCTTCCTTCTCTCAGGGGGAATAGCAGCAGACGAGCCCCTTTTTGTAGAGATTGCAGAGGCAAGAGCTATTGGCATAAAGCACAAGCCTTTGTTCTGAAGGTGCTGCATAGCAGTAGTGACACTGGACTCCATCATCTTCACGACTTCTTGCTCAAAGGCTAAGTTGTCCTCAATCTCGGATATGTTGGCTGTGCCTTGTCCCATCAATGACTGGTGAAGTGTGTTCGAAACCTGTAAAAGAGAAGATGCACCAGTGATTACAGAACTACTGATGTTATGCCACCCAAAAGCTTATATCAAGAAACTGCTATAACCAACCACACTGCAAGAATTCAACAAACAAGCCATAATCTAAGCCTCCTTCTAGTAACATTGGGTAACTAGTAAAGCACATATCATGTAAGCAAGACGATGGACAAATTTTCTCAATAGACTTGAAATAAATTTTCGCGAAGGACTTGACATACAATCATACAAATTCTCAAGTTCTGCCAGTTTTCTAGCTAGACAAATTATGGATAAGTGATAGACCTTGCAAAAGAAGTTAAGAACCCTTTCGAAGACTTGTCTTACGAATCCTACCTTCGTGGCGACTGATTTTTTTTTAGCTCATCAACCATTTAATCGTTTTCAGATCAGAAAGAGCTGACACATGGAGGCAGTGAATATTTGCTTACGATCACACTCATCTCCAGGTCCAGTCCTAGCCAAAGATACGAAGTAAAACAGAATGTTGAAGGCAACAAGCAACATAACCATGCATAGCAAATTAGCAATGACTCTGAGAACCCACATTTATTGTAGTATCAAATTTCCACTGTGGAGAGGCTTATTATTTTAAGTTCTTTACCAATAAACAGAGATGAGACTGTATTTTATAGCTCTAGATAAGAAGATGAACAGTTCCATAGAAACATAGCCATACAAACAATCAACAGAATAAGAAGCAACTTGCACATAACTCTAACTAGACAAGTGAGGACAATTCTCATAAAAACTAGATATGGGAAGGAATGGCACCTCTGACTGAACATCCGTAACTAGAGGCATGACGGCTCCTGCTGCACCTAGCCTGCTCATGCTTAGAACCTGCATTAAGATGATATATCACCAAATGACTAGAAAATTAAACGGTTTTGAATTATGTAGTTACTAGTCCCAACCTTGACTTGTAGCTGAAGGAATTTGACATAATCAATGATCTCATCAAGCATGGATGCCTTATCTGTCTGCATAATTAGTAAGTGGAAAAATTCAACCCTAGGCTGACAAGCAGCTAGTTATCAATGGCAGAATAAAGTACAAAACTATTATTTCATAACTATCGAGCAGGATGCACACTTACTTGTACAAAACATTGCCCGACTCCTCAATTATAAGCTCTTACTAAGTTCTCCCTTGTGAAATTTCCATGTAATACAAAAAGTGATATAGGCAACAAAGAGTCTCATGTAAAGCCACCCATCACAGTAAATGATCATGAACTGCAAACTGGTGTAAAAATAAGCAATGCTACTTTTGGACTCTCTTTCCACACAGAGAGAAAAGTGAACTAGGACTCTGGCACGTTTGGCTTGTGCGCAAATGGTTTCTTCACTACTCTTGACCCTCCAACACAGTGCATTAGTTCTAGACTCCATAATCGAGTCTCCAATGCTAGCACTCAAAGGACCAATTTGATTACTACACTCCATTATATTTGATCCTCACTAAATCCTGCATTAGGGCACTAGTATCCTTTATGATACACACATATATACATGCACACCGAATCGCCAAATGTTGTAAATTGGCAGGCATCATTGCTGTTCACCAACACAAAGTTGTTTGCTATATTGCTAGTATCCAGAAGGGCTTGAAGCACCGGAATAAGACACGAGGGAGATCTATTAATTTGACTAGGCTCGGGCTCTTGAATCAATGATTCAAATTGCAGGTAAATATTGGTCTGCCTTCATAGGAACCATCCATATTGAAGCTGGATTTGGGATTGCTTATCATGGCAGCTTCTATTTATTTTTTTGAAAACCAGCCTACAAGCTGTTTGGTAACAGCAACTTATCAAAAAAAATTGAAAAGCTAACTCAAATTTGGGCCAGCTTTTGAAAGCAGGCGGGAGGTTGCTACCAAAAGCTGCTTCTTTTGATGCTTTTTGAAAAGCAGCAGCAATCCCAAACCAGGCCTAAGTAATGTACTTCCAGTATCAGAATGCTCCAAACTGCAGGCATTTTTCTCAAGTAAAAATATCTATTTAGGTGGCATCAGAAGGGTGATTGTAATAGCAAGTGTTTCCATAGGTCTCTACAGTAATCTACACAGCTGCTTGAGTTTCCCATTGAATTTCCCATCTTGAGTTGTTCTCTAGGTCCCTAAACTTATGCAGTCCCATAAAAGAACTTGGTGTTCAAAATACCAAAAGAGCAAAGGTTCTTAGGCTAATTATTGACATAGATATGCATAGAACTTCTACGAGATTTTTTTATGAACTTGGTGAAGCTTTACTTATTGAATTGCATGTAGTAATTTTTAGAAACATGTCCAGAAAGTTTATGTAGCCGAAATGAGAACAATAAGGGATGAGTGACAATAAATTAAAGGATGTGATAAGAAATAATTGTATCCGTGATAAGTTAGGGTGGTACAATTTGAGAACAAGATGAGAGAAAATTGTCTTAGGTGGGTGGAGATGTTCAACACCGACCAATAAGTGCTCATGTCAGGAGGAGCGCTAAGATAGTAATTAATGGATATGCTAGGACTAGAGGTATGCCAAGATGAACATGATTTGAAGTGTTAAAAAATGATATGATTTTTGTTAGGGTAGGGTTGACCTTAATAGAGCCAAATGGATGAAGATAATTGAAACAGCCGACCCCAAGAATGTGGGATGAAGGCTTGAAGAACAGGACAACATTGATATGATGGAGCCTTTGATTGCTCAAGTGTACTTGTAGTAATCAAGGAAATGAATGGTGTTGAGCTCCATGTCTAGATGGTTATTACGCAATGTTATATAAGAATCATTCTCATCAGCCAGACTGATAGAAAGATGGCCAGTCATTATTTTGCTTATGCCGGCCATTTACCGGAGCAATAAATCTTATGAGCAATATATCATTCAATTATTAGAAGTAACTAGAAATTTATCAACATTAAATAAGTGAGTCAAATCACTACTTCCTGAATTGATCTTTGGAAGCACAAACACTCCAAAAATCCATGCCGTGTCGTGTCGGACATGCATTGGACACGCAACAGACTCTCTAAAAAAATGCTAGGATACACCAAATTAGTTGCCGAATCCATGTTGCCATATCCGAAACGTGTCATGTCATATCTGTGTCCGTGCGATTGCTAAGATAGGGGTATTGCCCTCTCATGATCATAACTACCTTGACTAGGAATTCGGTACCAACATAGAGGGTTGACATCAAGTCGACAACCACTCATAACATAAATTAAAATTTTGTTTCTATGGAGCTTTCCTATGTTCCATTGTCGACCCCATTCTTATGGGAGAATGGCTTGGATGATGATTATGATGGGTCTTTCTTTTATTGAATGTCAGCTGAAAGTTATAATCTGCCAATAGAATGGTAAAATATTCTAAGAAAAGGAAGAATAAAATCACGACTGGTCCCTCGGTTCCAAGGGAGCCACAATAACGATGGTACACCTTTGGCTACAACATGAAAACTCTACCACAGCTTGCTTGTTTTGTTACACCTCTGGTTATGCCATAAAGATCCAATAAAAAGAATGATCTAGAGGTACCTTATTGGAACTTGGAACAAGTTCCTGCAGATTCTTCATTCTTTCAGTAATCTTCTCTCTCCGTAGCTGCATTCCATTGTTGAAATTCACTTAGAAATTCTCTTTTAGATGAAATATGTGCAAAACAATCTATATAGCACTCGTCTCAAGTATGTACCAGCATATCTAGCGAATGAAGCAAAACAAGGAACCATAATTGTTGCCTAGGTTAATGTTCATATAAAAGTATATACTAACCCGCTCGGCAATGCTATGAGGATCAGTAGCCTGACCACGCCGTGCACGCACTCGTGGCTTTGCACCTCCATCGCAACCACCGGCATTAGTTAGTGTGGTGTGGTGTTGCACACCAGAAGAATTGTTGGCATGACGATCAAAGGCATTACCCTCAGTTGACTGTGACAATATAAATATATATAATGAATATTCGACCAAGGTCTTCAAGGAAAAAAGAACAGGAAAAAATAGATAAGACCACATATGAGACATAAAGAACTGAATACAAAACCTGTCGAGAAGTCTGGAATACAGCTGATTTACTTGATGATATTTGTGACCCAGTAGAGAAAGAGGGCAGCTGGAGGTTAGGCAGCTCACTTTGCTCCTGGAGTTTTACATGTGCATTGATGAGTTTGAAGAAATGCTAGAACCTCTGAAATAGAAAATATATAACTAACTAGCACCTGCGGATGCTGCAATCTGGCACTTGTTAATTTCATTTGTTGCCCAAGACTGAAAGTAGGCAACTGGGAGGTTTGTAGGTCATTGCGATCCTGCAAAAAACATGTAAGAGGAGTGAGAAATTTGTTTAGACTGTAACATGATTTAAGCATAATCCCAGAGTTCAATGTCAGATTTTTACACATGGAGATGAGGCTGCCAAATTGTCCAGATGTTGGTATTTCCCATTCTCAACATATGATTTCCCCAATATATCACCATTGCTTCCCATTCCTTGATAGCCAAACCTTTGCAGCTTGCCTTGTTCCATAAAGGCAGAGACACATGAATATGATGGTGGCCACACTGATGGAACTGAAGAAATACAATGGGTATCTTCAAGAGTTAACGGAAAACTCGAGTGATTATCACCATTGCTTTCAATTGAATTGGACATGGTAAGCGCACTCCTTGCCAGTCTTAGAGAGCACGATGTAGAGTTACTTTCAGTTACACCGTTTAGTGAGAATCTGTTCTCATGAGTCTTGCTATCATGCTGGGTTGGGCGTGAATGATGGTTTGTTAGCTCAGACTGACACAAGTACTTTAATTTTTCATCGGTAAAGATAGAAGAGGGGTCGCTATGTGTATGAAGATCTAAAGCTTCAGTGGCTACAGTTCCAATGATGTGACTAGAGGGAATCAAGCATATAGGTGGATTATTTTCTTCACCCTCATATGATTCTACTGAATTAGCAAGTAAACCATTTGTTTGAGATAAAACATTATCACCCCATGATGACCTTGAAGATGCATGCAACTCTGACCAGGATGATGGCGAAAGGAAAGGATCAATAAGATCATCCATGTTGATTTCTTGTGTATAAGTTCACGGGATGGAAGACGACAAGATCCTTTAGGTAAAATTACTCACTTGAAAATAGATCCATCATTTCCCCAAAACTATGGCGGCCTTTGAAACTGACATCAAATATACTAGAGAAGTGAAAGTTGTTGCTAGACTGCCAAGTTCCACTCTACTGCTGTACAAGTTGAGACATCTTCTCATCTTTTCCCTTGGATCCTATCTACCATCAAAAAGTATAAACATTAGTTTCTTACTGTAAATACATGTTCAAGTTTCAGATAGGTTTCCGCCCTCAGTATAGATTAGCAAACTAATAAAGAGTAGCATGTTAAGATATTCTCTATCATCAAATATGGTGTGTTTGCAGTCTGAATGCAAAATTACAGATGATTTGAAACACGAAGGAATGGACTAGATCGGTTTAACAAGATCTACAGAGTCACACAGATGTGCTACGTTAAAGGTTCCAAATAGCAGATAACAACCACATAGTATGGAGGTGCCATAGCAGGTATCGGATGATATAGACCAAAATGGACCCATACCAGTATATGACATAAAAGCATACTAGTACAAAAAATATATAGATTAATTAATAGCCAAAGCATCAGTATATAGTATATCCTGACACACTATCTGATTATACTGGTAGGGTTTGAAAAGTCCCTATAGAGGATGCTAGTAGGACAAACAATATGCCAGTCTACCATCAAACTCTTTTGAAGAAGCTCCAAATGATGTAAGATTAAACTTGAAGGAAACTTTTGTATTAAATGTATTCAGGCAATCACATTATGAATGTGATCCTTTGTCAATCTTAGTTGTTTCTTTACTTTAACACATATTAACACTTAGGAAGTTGTAATGAATTAGTTAACATGGCCGATATTTGGATGCTACAACATGATATAGCATCTCTCTGGCAATTATATTACCATTTGTTTCGCATTTTTATGATCTCACTATATCGTATCTATGCCTAACGTCTATAGGGTAAAAAGTAAAAACAAAATGCTATAGCTAGCGCTCCAACTATCAGGAATAGTGTCAAGGTTTTCAAAAGTTTGCTTACAACCACTCCGTACAAGAATATCTTTCTACCTGAGCATCTATTACTATCAGAAGTAAAGTCAGTCTAAATAACTTTTGAGCCGGTTCTTATCGTTACATGGGGAGATCGATGCTCAAAAATCAATTCAGCTTTGACAGAGATATTGATGGGCTATCTTCGATAATCTTGGATGAAATTAAAATGATATAAAACAAATACAAAAAGATAAGAGTTCAACTCATAACCAAGTGTACACATGCTACATGCTTTAAACATTAGATCATCCATCTAATCATGCACAGGAAAATTCCTCAAGTTCACCTTCAAATAACAATAAAATTGGAAATTATTTAATATTTGGAAACCTTTTTTTTTTTTTTTGCACTGGAAATTATTTAACTGTTAATTTTTAAGCCAAATGTCCATTTTTGGCACCGAAAATTATTTGATAGTTTGGAAACTTTGAAGCTACTTTTGTGTTTCTAGAACAAAAGAAAACAGGAAGAAGAAGGGATTAGGATTGTTTGGATATGTTTGGTAACAATTAAATTTATTCAATGTAACAATAGTCTTATTTTGCACTTACAAGAAAAGTGGTAAATTATAAGCTCAAGATTTGAGCTTACAATTTACCACTTATAAAGGGCATGACTATACAATAATGAGCACTTTAAAAGTGCAAATAACAAACACCTTAAGTTGGTGGGTCCCGCAATTGTTTGAGCACTTTAAAAGTGTTCAGCACTATATAGTGCAAAAAACAAACTAAGCATCTCCCATCTAAATAAAAACAAAAGAATCCTTCTAGAAGATAACAAATAAACCCCCTAGGAAGCATACATAGCCCAAAAGTTGATGCAATCTACTTGTTGTTTCAGATACATATTGTACATAATACACACTCCAAATAATACTAGAACACACCAAAATATGGGTCATATTCATGACGCAATGTCCGTACCGTATCGATTTCGTATCGGTAAAACAAAATTAGCCACCACACTCCCCACCCACCCACCCACCGCAAGATAACATCTTAACAACAGCTTGCAACACAAACACCCAAAATACTAATCCTAAAGCACAGGAATTAAATCCAAAACACTTATATCCGATAAAAACTAAATTTCTTCCAAAGATCACATCTTTACCACAGCACTCCCCTCCACAGAGGAACTTCACTAAATTCAATGCTATATAAAGGAACAGTAAACCCTATCGATTAAATTTGCCAATTCCTGCCCCACAATAGTTGTGAGCAAAACAACTAAACTCAAAGAACATGCATTCACTGATTGGCGTGCCATTATCAACAGAATTAAGAACAAGTAATTACAAAAACACCCAAAATAGGCCCAAACAACATATAATCAAATTTAACGCTTCTATTCAATATAAAAGAACAAATTTTCTTCGCAAGATCGCATCTTTACAGCAGCACTGTACTCCACAGACGAATCCTGATTCATAAATCCTAATTTGCAAACCCTAGTGATTAATTTAGCCAATATATGATCAACAAAAATCGGAATGAAACAATAGTTATGAACAGAACAGCTGAATGAAAAAGAATATGCAGTAGTATTACACTGATAGCAGAGGAATTGTCGACAGAATTTAGAGTTGACAAAACCCTAATTTTGGAGAATAAATGGAGGAATACTTACAGAGGAGGGAGGAGGAAGCGAGAAGTAGTTAAAGAGAGTAAGTATAAGACGGAGCAGCAGTTGGAAGAGAGGATGGAGAATAATTTGATTAAATAAGGCAAATTATAAGGGCACAGCCTTTTTTACTCGGGGTTGTCCAAGTGACTGTTTTCCATTATTTACAAGTTTGCCACTGAAAAAATTACTCAAGGCTATCCAAGTAGTAGGTATAAAAGATAAGTGTTATAATTTTTGTTTTCTTCCTCTCTCTCTCCATTTCTCACAAGAAGAAAAGAACAAGAAGAACAAGAAGAAAAAAAAAACAAAAACAAGAACATCAATTTTTGCAAACCTAGTTTATTTTGATTTTTTGCTCTCTTCTTATTTCTCAGATCTCTTTCTCCAAATCCTATTTTATTTTATTTTCTTCTTGTTTTGGCATTATGGATGAAACCCTAGTTGTAGAAGAAATTGGGTTATCAAATCTATCAAATCTATTAATCTATTAGTCTATTAACCAATTTTTCTTTATTAATAGAAGAATTATGCATGAAATCCTAGTTTTAGAAGAAAACTATGGAAGAAATCCTAGTTGTAGAATAATTGGATTCATATCAGGACTGCCACAATTTCTGACAGTCCTAAAAGTATTGAGGCCTGCCAGAAATTGTGGCAGTCTTGAAATAGACTCGATGTACAACAGGACTGCCACAATTTCTGGCAGTCCTAGAAGTAATGACTCGATGTATAACAGGACTGCCACAATTTCTGGCAGTCCTAGAAGTAATAAGAACTGCCATGAATTGTGACCGTCCTGAAAGGGACATGCTCTACAACAGGACTGCCACAATTTCTGGCAGTCCTAGACATATTGAGGACTGCCAGAAATTGTGGCAGTCCTGAAAGATACTTGCTGTACAGCAAGTTCCTTTCAGGACTGCCACAATTTCTGGGCAGTCCTAAAGTCGACATTCCCGAATGAAAAAAATATATTAGGGTTTATTTCAATCTTGATAATAGAGTGAAATATGCATTTTAGGATTTATTTCCATGCATTCTTTGTGAGGAAAGAAGTATTTAACCTTTATTTTCATACATTTTAGAGTTTATTTAATTTTTTGGGTGCCATCGAAATTGGAAAAGAGAAGGAAACTAGGGTTTTAATGGAGATGGTGATGATGGAAACGGTGGAGAAGAAGAAGATGATGATCATGAGAAAAAAAACTAGGGTTTTGATGAAGATGTGAGAATGGAAATGGTGGAGAAGAAGAAGATGGATAGAAGAAGAAGAAGAAGAAGAAAGCTAGGGTTTGTGAAGAGAGAGAGTGGAGAAGAAAAAAATGGACAGCCCCTGAATAGAAAATTTGGACAGCCCGAGTAAAAGTTCCTCAAAGCCTGGCTAGTCCTAATCCTGGCTAGCCCCGAGTAAAAAAGGCTGTGTCCTTATAATTTGCCTTAAATAAAGGCTAATTTGCAAGTAAAATACCCTCAAGTTTGCCGGTTTTGCAAGTTACCACATTAAATTATTGTAATTAGCAAAAAAATATTTTAATCTTTTTTTTCCCTTTCAATTTGCAACTAAATACCACACGAAATCATCATAATTTAGTTACTTGTTATTTAAAATAGTTTAGGATAGCAACATCCTTATTGAAAAATTCAGAATATTTTGTTGCAGATTAGCCCATAACAAAAACCTGGGGTAGGGTCGAGTTTGGAATGAGGCGTTAATGAAGCCGGATTTAGAAGTGTTGATTTGAAACCAAGTGTCAATAACTTGGGATTTTAAATCACTATAGTTAGGATCTAAAATCCAACTTACTATTTTTGTATTAGTTTCTTAACAACATAATTACGTCTTATTCATTGTATAGACATACATGAACTTAACTTTCTCTCTTTTTTCCTTTCCTCCCCTCTCAACCCTCCACCTCTACTCTACTACTATGACTATATCCGTTGTTGATGCCTCCACCGTCCAATCCTTGCACCTCCATCCCTGCCTCGTCGACGGCACCCCCATATCTTCGCACCTCTATCGTTGTATCATCATTAGTTTCCTCGTCATCCTATTCTCTCCATTTCTTCTGCGACTTAGCCTTTGTTGACCATTCAACACCCATTTTACCCTCACCTTCTTAAGATTGTTCATATGAACCAAGTTGTAATCTAACCTATTGTGACATAATATATACTTTTCAACTTTTAATTTAAACTTTTAATTTTAAAAAATAAAATTAACCATTGGGATGGAGAAAATATTTTGTATAACATGATCATAATTTTCCAAGTTCTTTAAGCAATAATAAAAATAAAAATAAAAATAATTTATCTAGAATAACATGATTGATGTAGTTTAAGAATCACATCACATGTATAATCATTGTATTTTGTTTAATACCACTTTGATTGTGATTTTAAAATAATTTAACTAACCCGTTTATTTGCGAGTCCTATATATACTGGTTAGATTAGGCTTGTCATTGGTAATCTATTACTCATTAACTCGACTTGATAATTATTTTATGTTCGGGTCAGGACTCGAACCTTGGACTCCCCAATAACCCACACGAACCATAACCATTGAACAAAAAAATCCGTCCACATCTAATTTTTTAATTAAAAAATATCTAGATGTTAAAAAGAGAAGAAAATTTAATTTCGAATAGAATACAAAAGGCTTAAGTTTTGTTTGGATATTTTAAAAGAAAACTGTGCGGGAGTGTAAAAATCAGAACCTGAACTAGGGGTGCAACTCGGGCGGGTTGGGTCGGACTTGAGGTCAACCCGAGCCCAACCCGATGAATCATAAGCCTAGTCCGAGCCCAAGTCCGACCCGACCTCGGGTTCAACATATGAATCCCAAGACCAAGTCCGGAGGATCGGATTGGACTCGGGTTGGGTCGGGTCCATTGGGTTTATCGGACTCTAATATAATATTTAAAATAATTTAAAACAAAGGTAATAATTAACACATAATCAAATAGCAATCAAGTCTTGATCATTATAAAATACAAGTTGAAATAAGATTTAAGATAAAGGAATTGAATAGTTTGGATGGAGAAATTTAGGATTTAAACTTTTTATTTAAGTATGAAACAAAATATATATATATATATATATATATATATATATATATATATATATATATATATATATATATATATATATATATAAGTCGGGTTTCGGGTTCTTCGGGTAACCCGACACATGAGTCCGAGCCCAACCCGACTTTTGATCGGGTTCAAAAAATTTAACCCGAATCCAACTCCGAACCCGAGTATCTTCAACCCTAACCTAACTTATTAACGGGTTTACCCGATCGGGCTCGGATTTTGCCCGCCCGAGTTGCACCCCTAACCTGAACTAGTATAAATTTAAAACCTCAGATTAAGTTCGGATTTTTACATAAATTCGACCCACCTAACCCATTGACAACCATAGTTTTGGGGTTGGCCTTTTTGAGATTTTGTCTTCATAGAGTCATAATTGGGTAGGGTAGGGTATGGAGACTTGAAGTTTGGTTGGGTTAGGATTGACCAAGAAACCTAATCCGAGCCGGATAATTCCAATTCCTAGTGCAAAGAGTTGGTGAACCAACCATGCCTCTCTGTCCCCAGTGGATGATTACCTCTCTTTTATGTAATAGATTTGTCTTATAATCATCATTAGGAGTTTATAAGGCTTTTGTTGAGCTAATCATTATAAACGCGTTAGCTAGTCAAACTGGTACGGTTGAATTTTTTTTGGTTTTGGACCGAAAACGAAATCGAATCAAATAAGAGATTCAGTTCGATTTGGAAAAAAAAATCAGTTTGATTTCGGTTTTGAAGATACTAAAGTTCCTTATACAGTTTCCATTTTGGATTTCAGTCCAAAATCAAAATCGAATATAACTTATTATGTAAATACCCTCAATTCTATAGATATTTTATGACTTCAAATGTATATTTTGTTTGCGTATATTTAGAAAATAATAATAATATATGTATGTGCTTTTGAAGTCCAATTTTGACAATTTAACAATTAGTATATTTTTTGGGCCCAATTTTGAAATAGAACAAATATTTGTATAAAATTTTCACTTTTAGTATAATTTAATCACAATTCCAATTCCATTGAGCCCGTCTCATTAAACAATAGATTTAGCCCAACCGAATAAACCGAATGGATTATATCGATTATGGCTAATTTCGGTTCAATTTCGCTTTTGGATTTTTAAAATCTAATTTTTTTTCGGTTTTGACTATTTCGGTTCGGTTGAAACCGACGCTCAACCCTATTTTCTAATGTAATCTGGATTAGATGGCATAAGGGATGGATGGAAGGAAAATCCAGTCTAGAAGCGGGGTTTAGTTCCCAAAACCCAGCTCACACCTAATATTTATTAGATCAATACTAATCCCGAGCTATCTGTTATGAAGAAAGAAACTGGAAACAGTTGATGAAGCTAAACCTGCATGTAATGTGATCAGAAACCTGGAAAACATAAATTTTGGATTCAGAACTCGCGGCTAAGCTATGGTTGCCATAATCTTCAGGTCTTCGACTTTGAGATCTTAAGTCGAGATACGAAAATCACAACTGAAATAGAAAGCGTAAGCCCTGTTCACTTCCATCATAAGCATCAGGTAATTGCATTGAGAAGGAACTGATATATGCAGTCGCACCGGATTTTTGTTGACAAGAATTTGATTGAAGCGGAGGTGATGAGCTTCTGATGTCTGCAAGTAGTGCAGTTTTCAAGCAAAACATATTTAAAACCAATAACCACAGTTAAAAACATGTGACCCAAAGCCAATCATCAGATATTACACAATACTGATAGCTGCTGCCTTTCTCTCAGAAAATTGAATTGTTAACACAGAAGAGTTTGCTTTGTTCCCTGAAATTGTGATGTACTGGGGAAATAAAGAACAAAACCACTTACAGACAAGTGAAACGTCTTCGGACATAAAGAACAAAAAAAACTTGTATAGCAAATCCTAATATTCAGGTTCAACATAGGTTATAGCAATCAAATTTACTTCCTGACTCTCTTGCAATTGTAATGAGATGGACTCCATTCTGCTCCACATATATAACAAAACCTGTATTTGCACCTGAAACATAAAATACCAAAATATAGTTCACAATGCATGCTTAAGCAAATAACATAATGCCAAATAATTCATAGTTATGTGATCAGCTCATTAAACTCTAATATGTTCTTGATCTTCCCACCCCTATTGCAGCATACATATAATTTAAAAAAGGTTTCGTAATTACATGGTCAGCATCATAAATACTTAGTGTAAACTTCCAATATTTTACATGAAATTTAATAAAAGATTTCTCCATGTCACCAGACTCGAATTAACTCACTGTATCGTTTCCCTTGTGTTTTACTTCTTTTCTTAAGCCACCTCCCTTATTTGTTCAAGATTTTTCTTAAAAAGAGTAAGCCATAAGCATTCATAGGTCAAGTTAAAGCCAAAGCCACCAATTCTCTTCTCTTTGTTAAGCTACTTGTATAAATTAGTATGAGAACCTGGATCAAACATTTGCAAGTAAAAAACAAAATGACAATTTTAACACTCTTGACAGGTATATTAGACAATTAAGAATGCAGAAAGTTTCTTTGGTCATCCTTATCATGCAGTATACTCTCTAGTAAGGTAGGTACATCGGTATGCAGAAAATTATTTTAAGGCGAATTGGATAGTGTCACAGTAATTTTTAGGGTCTTCTATATATGAAGATATATGTAAATGTAGATTTTAGTGTATTCTCAATATATTAATGGTATATATTCAGTAGTAAAAGGTATTATGTTTTAAGTAAGTGTAAGTAAGAGCATCATTAGTAGATGGTGCTCAAAATTTCATCTTGAGGCCCAATAATTTGAAAAGGAAGTAAATGTAGAATGGGTTAGGCTTGTATGAGAATAGCAGAAAATGGTAAAATGAGCTTTGGTCGCAAAGATTGTGTGGTAAAAAAATTAAAGTGAGAAAATAATAATGTAAATCTAGAATTGGGCTCCAAATTGAGACTTACTATTCTACAAAATGATTTCCTACATTCTGAATCTAGAAATTCTCAGGCCCAACCTATAGCTCCTGTGGATGGGTTGGGCCTTACTAATGATGCCCTAACAACCCTACTAAATCATAAAAATCCAATCAATTTATCTCATTGGGTTATGGGAAAAGAAATAAACATTTTGCGATAAACATGTTGAAGAGGGACGATGACTAAAACAAACACCATCAACTATTGAATTCTCCAACTACATAATTGAAGAACCACAAAAGGAAAGGTATGTTCACAAGTTGCCTACTACTTCCAGTGAGATCAGAATCATAAGATCTATTATTTTGACATTATTCTCAATAAACAAAGTCGTTATGGTAAAATGAGAATAATAATTTATCGCCGTATTTTTATCAAAAAATAATAATAACTTATCGCCATATATTGAATAAGTTAGATGTAGATTGTTTCATCTAACGTTGCTTAAAATGAGTGCTAAATTCCAAACATTTGAACAAGTACTATAAGATCACAAAGGCTACAAAATAAAAAGCTCAATCTAGTTACCCAAATTCTTACCTTGATTAATTTCGTAATAATTAAGAATTTAAAGGAGTTAATTTTTCAAGGTTACTCCGTGTATATTTTGAAACAGGCACAATACAAAAACAGGATACATGCATTTTTAAGTAGGTACAAACAAAAGTGAGTTACCTATCTTGCAACAATACAGACATGGTAGACTACCGATGTGTCAATCTGAAGCTTTTGGCTGGAGAACGAGCTCTCGATATTTGAGGAAAAGGGAGAGGGGATTAGAATTTTTATTTGCTGGAGCTTTTGCACGAAAGTAGCAAATAAAACTTATAATTTCAGCATGCCCTAGGGCCTCTATTTATAGGCATCATTCAAGGGTGGCTTGGTAAACATTCCGGTATCCTAATTTAGATATGATTAGGAATCTTTATTCCATGTCTATCCTAGATTTGATTTAAATCTTTCTACATAATTCTAGACTCTTCTAGAATTCTCTAGATGCAATCCTAATTTTGAATTAGGATGGATCATTAGGATTTGACTAAGTCAACATCTAACCAAGTTGTGTGCTAGCACAAGGTGATTCGGTTGAACCAAGTCAATCGGTCATGGGTCAATCTCCATTGAACCAAACTCGAAACTGAGCATGTCCTACATTACCAACCGGCTCTTGCGTGTGTGACTCGGTAGGCTCAACACCAAGATGGTCTCAATTGGGCAAAAACTGACCTGAAACTCACATTAAGTATTAGTGCACACCGATATGTCGGCAGTATACCGCTTGAAGTCTTGTTTTGACTCCATATGTCTGATATTTTCATGGAAAACTTTCTATGCTAACCTAGATTGACACCTAACGTTGTGTCAAGACTCCCATAATGGTATGAGGATGTTAGTGGCATCCACTTAAGAACATTTCCATATTTTGTTACCATGTAATTCAGTTTTTCTATCATAGTCCGTCTCGTCTAGACATAAGACACATATAATATGTCGTCTGTGTTTGTCTTAGTAACTATGTTGCTAGATCATTTTTGTTAACGCCCATGTGTACCGAGCAAGACTCATCTACTCACACATCACCTTGCATAAGAATTTCTAAACTGTAACACGTTGGACCACACAGGATGTTACTCAGCTGATCATATGATAGGAGTAACAAATTACTTATTGGTCATCTACTATCTTCATGAGTGATTCACCACACTCAATCTATGACCGTCGCAACCCTTGAGGTTTGCTAAAAGTACATAGTCAAAGTGTGGGTACACACTCATAAGATATTGTGATAGCCTCATGTCCAAAGACCACCTGCACCACTGAAATGAAGGATATACCAATTGAGGTTAGCATATTTAATCTATTAGAAAATCCTTTTTGGTATAGTTCAGTGAACTCGTTCAACTAATTGAGCACCCTTACTCTCGTTATGGTGTCAAGTACACCACCAACTTATGAAATGAGTTGCACTCATCGCATGAGTTCGAGGCAGAGCACATCAACCTATCCGGTTTCACCAATACTCTTCTTGGTGAACCTATGGCCAGAAACATATATTTCGAGTATAACTTAAGACATTCGTACGACATCCAAGTCATCTCATGATACTACAAAATACATTGCTCGTGCTCTTGGAACTTTATTTACATTATCGACAATTAAACAAACATAATCTAAATATGATAAATAACATGCCACAAAATTAATAATCAAAATGTTTGTCATGTCCAGTGAAATTTGTACAATATAAACGTATTTCAAATTGGATGCTAGGGAATATCACCATCAGTATCTTGTTACATGTCATTGCCATTTGTTATATATAAGAGTAATATGTGACATCTACCTGTAACTTGTTACCTGTAAATGTTATTTGTTACATATAAGGTACTATGTGACATCTACCTGTAAATGTTATTTGTTACATGTTTATGTTATTTGTTACATAATATATTACTGCTATTTGTTATATATAAGGATTGTAACTTGCCAAACGTTACTGCTACTTGTTAGCTATAACTTGTCGTTGTAACATATTACCTTTTGTTGCAACGAGTTATAAATAAATTGTATGTTCCACAAACAGAGGCAAAAATCAAAGACTAGATTTGACTGGAATAAAAATAAAAATAAATCATATTAAGATAACGTGGAAGAAATTTCATGACTATGGGCACAAACTGCGTCAACAACGGAGTTCGGGAGCACGATCAACGTCAAAAAATGGAGTTCGACACGCAAATAAAAAAAAAACTAATTGGTGAGCCCAAAGAGGGCCTCATGTCAGCCGACATTGACATTGTTTTCTTGAGAGCTTCCTTAAGTGTTAATTATAATAAATGCACATTACCTTTTTTAAAATCTTAATCATTACACTTTCATAGGGGATAAAATAGTAAAATAAGATGGTTGGAAAGGGAGACCGACATTGGGTTTCGACATGTGTACTAGCATATTGAAAAGAAAATTTGTTTGGTCCTACACATAAGGGCATTATGGTCCGAAAAAATGGTCGTATATACTATATGTACAAAGAATGTGATATTTGAAAACGCTGCTACTTAACGAACCGAAGGGGGGTGTTGCGCGCGGTGAACCGTGCTGGCGTGGCGGCCCCCATTGGCGGGGGTGAGGCCCGATGCTAGCGCGAGGGGGAGGGGCACGTCAACGCGGTCCCCCCCCCCCCCCCCCCCCCCCCTCCCCCCCCCTTCTTCAGTTCGACAGTTATTTTTCATTTGAAAATAAGGGTTGGGAAGAAATTAAAAGTTGGGGAGAAGTCTCCACCATAGCGCCACAAAGTGGAGGATTCCCCATATGAAAGACATTGACATCATATGATTGTACAAGCATATGTTTTCAACGGTTCTGGGGTAAATTTTTTGAGACACTGGTTTTGGTCCGTTCAAACCCCTCCCCCAAAACTGGTGTAATGTAATTTTGGATGGCTTTATAAACACCCAAAATCAACGGGTTTTGAGGAGTTTTATTATTTTATTGCTTATATCATCACAAAAAAAAATATAATTATAACTACTAATACCCTTCCCTATTTAATTTCATTCGTGTAAAAATCTTTCAGAATCGTTCGTTAGTGAATTACCAAGCATGAATTGGACTGCCACTACTTAAAAACCAATCAAAACCGGAGGTTCAGGAAGAAAATAAAAGTTGGGGAAGGCATAGGCGGCTCCAGGGGGAGGCGGACTAGGCAGCCGCCTAGGGCCTCCTCCCTCAAGGGGGCCTCTATTTTTTTTTTGAAGCAGCACTTTTTTTTTGGCCAATAAAAAAAATTATGGGCCTAGGAAAGTCTATGATTGCCTGGAGAAGAATCAAATAGAACCTATGAAAAAAAATAAATTGTCACCATATTTCTAAGCCGCCTCTTCATCCCCTCTCTCCTACGAAAAATCTGAAAAAAAATAAAACACTCTCCCCCTTTCCACTTAGCATTTGCTAAGCTAATATCATTTCTCTCTCAATTTCTAATAGCATCTTCTTCTTCTTTTTGCGATTTCATGAGTCACGACAATAAGGAGCCTGATCTTTGCTTGAGTGAAGTTGACTTTTTTTGCAGCTACTCTTTTTTTTTTATAAATATTTTTTTATTTGGTGAAAGTGAGTCAGCACTAGTGGGGACTAGGGAGCTTCCCTGGCCCTTGAGTGATGTTATTATTGACAATTATTTTTTATAATTTTTTTATCCATGTATACGAATAATTTCTTGATTCATTGCATCAATTTTTTTTTTTTTTGTAAATGATTCATGATTCCAACATCTATATAGTTTCATCCATATTTATCCTCATTCTTGCAATGAAAAATTTTATGACTCCTGACATAATATTAGTCATCTTCGACTACTTTGCATATGAATTATTATTTTTATCCATATTATGCCATCCAGTTGTTTAAAGTATAATATGAATACATCCAGAAACTTTGTTATAAATTTAGAACTTGGAGTTGCTTAATACTAATTATATTGTATTTTGGATTTAATGGGTTTTGCATTATAAAAAAGTTATATAGAGGGATGATGGCCTCATTTTTTGGACTTGTCTAGGGCCTCTAAAATGATGGAGCCGGTCCTGGGGGAAGGACCTCCACCCGACCATCGTATCACCACGAGACGTATTTCCCCCTAAAAAAGAAACAATGTAGAGAGCAATTTCTATACCTGCAGACAATCTCATCACAGCCGCCGGTCCTCGACACGTAGAACTTGCAATTCGGGCACCTTCCCCACTTGCTCCGCTGCGCCATCTCCCTCAGCATCGACTCCTCCTGCCTCTCAGCGGCCAGCTTCGTCCTGTCCTCGCAGCGGACCCCGGAGTGCCACGGCACCCTACACCGAGCGCAGAACAGCCTGTGGCAGTAGGGGCACTCCGACTCCCTGACCTCCTCACCTCCGCTCCCTTCCCCTTCGTTGATCAGCAGGCCCGAGCAGTCCTTGAACGGGCAGTAGAACCTCGCCGCCCCGACGAACAGCGCGTCGCACAGCGCGCGCCCCCACCTGTCGTGCACCTCCGGGCCGAGTATCGGGCGGCAGTGCTCCGGGTCGAGGACGCCGCCCCGGCAGCTCTGCTCGGGGCAGCGGATGGAGGTCGCGTTCTCGCCGACCTTGGCCTCGACGTAGCGGCGGACGCAGGAGACGCAGTAGCGGTGGGAGCAGCCCTTCACGGGGAAGCACTCGTGCAGGAACTTGGGATCCATGCAGATCCCGCAGTGGGCGTCCGGCTTCCTCGCCGGCGGCGGCCGGGATTGTCCGGAGGACGCGCCGTTCCTCTGCTTCAGCCTCTTTCGCTCTTCTTCTTGTTGTTGGCTGCCTATGGTCTCTTCTGCTCTCCTCTTGTTTTTGTCGCGACGTGGGCTCTGCTGCTTTCCAATGGCTTCTTTCTTCATCTCTTGCTGACGTGGCCAAACAACAACTGTGCCAAGAAGAAGGAAGAAAAAAAAAATGTTATTGTTATATTTGACAAGAACACAAAGGAAGAGAGGAGGACGACGATACCTCCCCTGCTACGAAAGGATTTGGCAATGGTGATTTTTTTCCCCCAATTTCACAATAACTGAAAAAGTACGGATCCCCTTTTAATGGACCAACTACCGAATAGGTGTTTACTGGGCCGAGAGGCCCAAAATCCGGCCTGGGACCGGCCCGGTCAAATTTGGGATGGGCCAGTCCAGACGCTGTCAATGGTCAAGCTCGGTCCGGTCCGGTCCGGCCCACTTGCAACAAGGAGTCGAAATGGGTTCTCCTACTAGAGCTGTTAAGTGGGCCGGGACGGTCAAGTTAAGTGTTAAAAAATATTTATTTAAAAAACCCAAGGCCCCAAAAAATTTAGAAAAAGAACAAACCCAATCCGACCCGACCCACACTAGAACCAAACCCAACCCAATCTAGCCCGGTCCAGCTCATACAGGGTTCTGACCGTGCTAGGTATAAAGTTTCGGCTAAAAGTTCAGCCCGAACCAGTCCGCTTTTTATAATCGAGCTGGACCGGCCCAACCTAGTCCCGATCAAAATCGGTCAAATATGAGCCCAATCAAATCGACCCGACCCACATTGCACCTGTAACTACTCCATAACACAAAAAGCCAAAAATGAATTAAAAATCAATTATTGTTTCATGCTTAATATAACTGGCAATAATTCTCTACTTAGCCATGCGTAACTTTATGCACTGTACATGTCATTTACATCCATTATTCTCAATTTTCACATACACCCATATAAAAGTTGAAGCCAAAAAGCTATATATTCGTACACTTATCACGACATCACTCTCCATTGATGCCATCTCCTCCGTCCGTTGTTGGCGACTCATAAGAGGAGCTCGACAAACCAAATGCAACATCCATTGTCACTCCACCAACACCTTCGTCAATAAGTGAAATTATTGAGCAAGTCAATCGCATCCTGCAATTTCCATTATGAGTGTGGAGCAAACGTGTTTCAACAACAAATTTTTGATACATATCAACCCCTGTATCAACCTCTGGACGTAAACTACGTAAACTAATCTCCTCTAAAATTAGTAAGTATCAAAAATTACAAATGCCGTGCTACACGTTCTTGTAGTAATATTGTCAACAATAAAAGCCTTGAGAAATTAAAAAGAGCTTGGACATCATCGTAACAGATACAAAAGTTATTTTGTAGTTATCACATTCTCTAATGTAATACAACTCGAAAGCACAAGAGATCTTATATCTTATTGAGTCAACACGAAAGTTGACACATTATTTTATATCTTATTTTAATTAATTTTAGTTTAGCTCCAATATCCTAATTCCACATAATTCTAACCATAAATTCATCTTCTATAAAAATTAAATGGAGAGTAAATATTATGGAGAGGATAAATTAGTCAATTGTATCGAGTTAGACTAATTTTTATTTCGTTTTCTACCTAATAAATTTCTTCCACCTTTAATGATCTTTATCGATTTAAAATCTCAATAAAAAACAAATGATCTTTATCATGCATATTGAAAAAATTCACCTAAAATGCATGAGAATAAGATAAAGTGGAATCTAAATGAGAAACATATGGTAGAATATCAATAAGAAACATATCTTTAAAAGATACGTTATTAAATTTTTTTTATATAGTTGAATTTAACAGAACAAATATGGAATAAAATAAATAAAATAATCATAGGCGTCATATACGATGGCGTCAGATCCTGTAATCTCATTTGGCACCATCTAACCCCCAACTCTCACATGAGCCAAGTCAATTAAATGTGTGTATATTTCACCGTTGTGTGTTGAAACATGTTACATATCATTGCATACCTTGACAGTACCAAGGCCATGCCGTCTATCACAGCCAAACTGAACCCATTCACCACATAAGCCACAGTCCACCCAGTCACCAGGAGCGCTACTGAGGACAGAACATCTTAAGCTTTAGAGAGAGTTTTAGACAGAACAACTGGAGTCAAGTAAAATAAACAAACAACCATGTTTCCAGACCTGAGACATAGGAAGCAACACTCCGTCCACGTCATCATGTGCCAACTCGTACTCCAATAGGTATGTCATAGTGTCTTTTGAGCGCATTTCCGACTCCCTGGAAACAAATAAAGGAAGAGGCAAACTTATTAGGCTTCCAAACTTGAATTCTATATGATTAGAATGAAAAGATACCAAAAAAATTAATCCAGTCTTCTTGAGGTTGGTTCGACTATAACAGGGAAAGGTACTTACTAATCCTTCCAATGGCTTCACAAACATCACACAAGAAAAGGTTCCAAAGGTGTTCCCTAGAGGAACTTAACAAGAAGTGTCCTAAGAGATCTAGAGATAATAATGACGATGAACAGACCCTGAAAGCAGTATTATTCAGCCACAAACGAGAGACACGTCAAGCATCATGTGTCAGGACAACCAAATTATTCAGAAAGTGAAGCAGCCAGGCATGTCCTGTAAATGCCTATCAAGTACACGGGATGTGAATCAATGTGATTCGATTTGGCTCTTTGCCGCCGAAAATCTTACAAAGGTGAATGGGATTTGTAATGTAATTGGATTTGTAATGGAATGTGATTATATTTACATTACCATGTAGGGGTGAGCATTATTCGGTTTTGGACCGAAAACCGAACCGAACCGAATCGAATAAAATATTTGGTTCGGTTTTAAAAAAATTCGATTCGGTTTTGAAAATACTAAATTTTCTTATTCGGTTTTGGTTTCGGTTTTGGGTTTCGGTCAAAAACCGAAAACCGAATAAGAATTTTTAGTTTATATATATATATATATATATATATATATATATATATATATATATATGCTAAATATACTATAGGTATATATTAAATATATCTAGGTATATTTAGTTATTATATATATTAACAAAAAAATACAAATAAACCCAAAAATCGAATAAACTAAAAACCAAACTGATTTAATTAGGTTCGGTTCGGTTATTGACCAATTCGGTTCGGTTTCGGTTTTGCTTATTCAGTTTCGATCCAATTCGGTGTTGCGTGGTTTTCCAGAAAACTGGAATTTTTTTTTAGTAAAATGGAGGTGCGGGGAATCGAACCCCGTGCCTCTCACATGCGAAGCGAGCGCTCTACCATATGAGCTACACCCCAATTGCTGATGTAATATGCTTCCTTTTTTTCTTTTCATCCTGAGAACTTCCTTATCCCATCGTCCCGGTCGCTGCTTCCCTTCCTCTTGCTCTCGTAGTTGTTAAGGAATTACTGTTTGTTTGTAGGTCGGGGTTCAGCCGATTCTCTCGATCGTGTTACTTCTCGGTGGTGGTTCGCCAGTTTACAAATCTAGGGCTTAATTTTACACACTCTAACATCCACTCCGACACTCCTCTCGGTGATTGCTCAGTGACTGGCCAGGATTTTTTTCTCACCGTTGTTCATTTCCACTAACTTAATTTATTTGTTAGTTACTCTAAATATTGACTAGTACCGGTGCTTATTTTACTATTGAGTCCGGATCAAGAGCCCCCCAAAAGCTCCCATTGTAGTGCACCGTTGGATCGAGGGGACGCACCCGCGGGCCTCATACAGTCCGTTCGATCCAACGGTTCACTAGGGGAGGACTTTTGGGGGCTCCCGCTGGGGAACTTTTGATCCGAATTCTTTACTATTTACCCAATGTTTGATTCCTAAATTCTGTTTGTGACATATTTCTACTTGAACTCTCCTATTTTGTTTTTTTTAAATATTTAGCATATGTCCTAATTCATCATCATCAGAATGGGGTCCCATACAAGATTTGACAGTCTTATGTTGATGCCAAATGCCAAAGTTGTTGTGAGCACGAGAGGGTCGTGCCATACTTAGGTGGCCAGTTGGCAGGTATGTAGACATACTTTCTGGATTGCAGTTTTAAGCTCGTTGTCACGGACTTAGTGTTTTAGGCTACACTTCGTCCCGTGCGGCGCATAAGCTTTCCACTCGAAGGCCCGTGCCAGCCTTCCCAAACCCGTTTAGCTAGATCGCTAAGGCGATATAGAGAACAAAGTGAAGCAAAAGAGAGATATAGGAAGTATGAAAACTTTATTATACTAGAAAGAGAGTACAACTTTGGATGGTAAGGAACAAATGAGACCTCCCACTTATTTATAATGTCCATAGAGCTTACACGAAACTTCTGGGATTATTCTACGACTAGATAACTACAAGGAAGCTTCTAGTTGTCACGTCCCAGAACCAGACTACGGCAAGTGGGGACGGACAAGGCCAGCTACGCAATTTCAAAGTACACCAGTACTCTGAAATTACGTATAAGCTGTCAAGACATGGGAGTTACTCCTACAAGCCAACAGCCGATCCTAGGTTAAACAATCCTAGGTATCTCAATCACATACAATTATACAAGGAGCAAGAAGTATGATCATCAGACATACAATAGTAAAGCGTTCCAAACCATATATACATGGATGATCATGAAGCTAGTAATTCAAAATGGAGAACTAGCAAGATAGTGATACATGATAAGCTCTAGCTATAGTCTAGAATACGCATATCATGTTTTGACCCGTAGGCTAAATGTCAAGATCAAAAAATACGAGCTAAACACGTGCTCAGAGGCTAAATGCCACAAAAGAATAATGTACATATCAAGTGGGAGAATAACACAAGAAACCCACTCAGGTACTCTGGTGTCACGCCCCAGATCAAGAATACTGGAGAGCGGGGGAATGACTCAGCCAGCTACGTATTACGGGTAGATAAATATCGTATAATACGATCAATGCTGTCTATAAGACAAGGGGTGCATACTACATACAAGTCTCACTAGCTTTACTCAACCTCTATTGTCCTAATCATTCAATGAAAAGCAGTAAGTAGAGAACATATAAGAATAAGCAGTACGACGTTCCAAACATTCAGTCAAAATGTTCTTAAGATATGGCTTTACAAAACATAACCAGATGATATAACAAAATATACACAATCGTTATCAGCTGTAGTCTGACTTAGTTACAATTATGTAAAAAGTGCAAGATAGTCCGACTAACATGTCGGTGCCCAGCGGCAAAAGTAAAGTAAGTAGCAAAACGAGCAGGGGAGCAAGGAACCCACTCGTGTCCTCCTGCGATCATCCCTCTAGTATTGACCATCTTAGGGGTGGAAGTAAGCTGAGTCCTTGGGAGGTGGCTCTAAATCTGGCCATGCAAAACCAGAGATGTTAGACCTCAAATAGCAAGGAAGCCCGACATGAGGAATTAGAACTAGTGATAAGCATTAAGAGTATGATAAATAAGTTTCTTATTTGCTACTGGGATCACAATGTCACGACACTTCAAGCCAACTTCCCAACCAAACAAGGACAAAAGTTGACCCGTCATGTCTTGCCATTATGTTCATCTCAGTAGTTAACAGAATATGTACAATACACAAACAAATCAATTTAAACGGCAATATAATCACTACAGCTTGCTAATATCAGTTCCAAGTTGTCTTAGAAATATGCAATAAAGGATTCCTCAGTTCTTACAATGTACGAGCAATGTTAGTCTATCCAGAAATCAATTGCGCCAATTATGAATTAGACGTGTCCCAACGGGACGTCCGTCATCGATATACAAAAAAATATAAATAGATTTCACTCCTTCTCTTCCTGGAATATCACATCGCGGCTTACATGCAACTTACTCGCAGCTGGGTCATAAACTCGATAGGCCTTGGATCCAGCTTCATAGCCAAGGATGTAACGCTCCAGTCCCAAAATACGTAGGACTAGGATACGTATACATGCCAGCTACGCATCGAGAGGACTCCAGCCTAGCTCGAATACGTATAAGCTGTCTGGTTTTCTAAAGCAATCTACAAATATCTCAATCCACTGAAGATAAACTCTTGTATAAAGCAAGTAAACTAATGATGGTCAGACATTAGCAAACCGGTTACTACAAGTAACAAGAAAAAATAATATACAATAAAGTGGAACAGACTCTAATGCAATTATCTTGAACAAGCTTCTAATGAAAGATAAAGCTTGTAAAACTAGGCTATACAGCAGCAATGTCAAAGTAATATAATATAAGACAAAATCTAATTACGGAAGAGAACGATAAAAATATTAACTAAATATACCTGCAGTTTTGGTGTAGTAACGTCATCCATCAATGTATCATATCTTCAGCTAATACCTTGAGAGATCACCAGGTCCTCAGAGGACTAGTAAGACACATAATATACATGCCTACTGTACAATAAATAACATGAGAAAAAATAAAAATGGTACAAGGAACAATATGAGACTAAATAATAAGTATAAATGGCATACCGTCAAAGATAGTGCTATCAAGCGTGACTAATAGTAAGTCGGGGTAACCGCAGTCCGATGGGATCTCACAGTACTATAGTCAGTAGACAATGGGGAATCTCTAACTATAGTAAGGCTCATTCGTAATCGATGGGAGCTCACGAACGAGGTGGTCAGGTATAGTCACGTCTAATAACAGGTCAGGGTCAAATCAAACGATCATGACCGGGTCAAGTCAATCGAGTCCCGAAAATAAGACTAAGGTCAAATCCAAGTCAAACAGGTTAGGAGATCATGGCATGGACAAAACAATACTATAACTAGACATGAACAGGATAAGGAAGTAGAACAAGTAATACGAAAAAGAGTAAAAATCTACGTGCACGTAAAACTAGAATAACCATGATATAGAACAGGAGAAATATAGAACAAAGTAAGATATGAAAAATAACAATATGAAAAAGCATGTAAGTACTGTAAAGTTTGGCAAGGTGTACTTGCCTGGTGTCGTGCTGTGAATCTGAAACGTCGCTTCCGTGTCAACGCCGCCGGAACCCGACGCTCCTAGATAATTAATTAACTAAATTAACCCACTACTCATGAACTTACAATATGACTTAATTAGTCAAGATATTGTTTTAAGATTATATTCAATTTCCCGTGGAATCCTTTAGACCCATACAATCACACACAGGCTCCATGAGACACCGAACACAGTTTTTTGGGTTTTCAACTCCCAATTAGTCAGTTATGTTGCTACTTCAATCATATACTTAAAAATTATATAAAATAATTAGAATATTATTTAAACTAATTTTCTATAGATTTATCTCAGAATTTATATTTCTAAAAAATTATACTACTAGTTGTCTATCGGGTCGACTAGTCTACCCAAAATTTATCTAGAACTTCATTAATTATCTAAAATTATGAAAATCCTCAAAAATACAATTTAAACAGAATTAAAATGCCCTAAATATTAGAATATAAAATTTTGATGCAAGAATTTTATGGTACTAATGGTTTGGAATCTTCTAGGTCAACAAGTCACCCGAAAATGACTAGTTTTGACCTATAATTTTCCTGACCAGAATTGAATTGATAAATTCGTAAAAAATGCTTAAAAATCTTAATTTAAATATATTAACCTACATAAAATTCAGTTTTAAATTTTTTTACAGAAACTTATAGTTCCTTCACAACGTGGTAAGTTTTGGCTCTACCGTAACATGAAAATAGCTATCATAATTCATGAAACTTTTATGGGTGAAAATACTACCCAAGAGACATCAAAACAATATTTCTACAAAACTAATACCATAATTTCTACATATTTATAGCATAGGTTTGAGATGGAAAAATTTGGATTTTTTTATACCAAAAGTCCTTGCTAGTTGGGTTGTGGAGGCTTCTCCTTGCCAAAGATCCCACCTTTATTGCTATCCATGCTTGCTAATCCTCTCTTGATAATTTTGGAGGGGTTGTCAATGGTTCTAGATGGTTGGATGGAGAAGATAGAGTTTTTAGAGTTGGTTTGGTGGAGTTTGGATGGAGAAAGAATGAAAGAAGGAGCCTTTATGGAGGAGGATGAGTTATGTGATGGAGGGGATGATGTAGTAGAGGGGAGAGGATGCTATTTTCAAAATTAATGGTAAAGGAGCTGCTCTTGGGTGATAAATAAGAGTTTTTGGTGTTAGGGTTACGTTTTTTTATAAGCGTTGATATATATATATGGACCTATGGGTTGAGTTTATATATGTAGGAGGGTGTTTCCATGCATGGCATGGCCTGCCAATGTAGGGGATTATTTTTGGACAAAAATTATATGAAAATAATCTTTGGTTGTGGGGTCCACATGGATTGGTTTGGTTATTTGATGAGTTGGCTAATTGATTGATTGAGGATTTAAATAAAATGTTTCCTAATATGGAACTACTTAGATTTCTAAATATAAATACAATCTAAATCTGAATTAAATATACAATATATATTAATGTCCAACATGCCTACATAGGTTTGGGTTGGAATTTTGGTCAAATATAAACTAATGCCAACTAGGATTACACTAGGATTACACGTAGACACTTTCTATAAATAGAAAATTTCCAAAATTAAAAACATATTAATATTAATAAAATATATATACAAAATATATATCAACATGAGGGTATTTGAGAGTACTACATGTCTATTTAGATTGGGATTTGGTTCGGGTCAAGTCGGGGCTAAATTGGTACAACCGGATCTCCTAGAAAGTCAATAATCTAATAATTAAATAAATAAATCATCGGTGGAGGTGAAGTCGCAACTTGGCATGGTTTTCCTATTTAGAACACACCTATGGCTCGGCCTTCCCTACCATGGGTAATAGACTAGTCAAAGTACATGACTACATTATCCGTGCTAAAATTTTCAGTCGATATGTATCTCAAACTTAACCATAACTAAGGCCATATATAATATTAGACAATTATAAATATAATCATATACACAAAATTGTATTTAAATCTAATTGACTGTATAACATCCCAAAATAAATATATAATAATTATACTGTCATGGCAACCTAACATGGCTTCCTACCAGGTGGGGTTGGCTAGGTTAGGGTCCAAATATATTTTCTAATTTAATCGAACTCTAAGAGTCAACCAATAAGTCTCTTGTGCCATTCGCAATTAAATAGCACATGGAGACTCGATTGAGTGGCACACTCTTAGCATGTGCGTCGTAGGCTCAAAATGAGTCAAAAACCATAATTGGATCGAATAGTTTTGATTTATGTCGAGTCCCGAACTCACGTGGAAAGTTAGGTCTGGAATTATGGTAAATAATCTAATTGCCTAAATTTGACCCAAAGTTGTACGAAGTCAAAAGAATGCTAGGGGACAAATTTGGGTGGGACATAATATATCAAGTTGAAGGTCATCATGTCTACTACAAAACTCATGAAGGATGTTTCAAGATATGGGCATATCTTGAGCTCCAAGAATCAAAGACACGAAAAAGTACATATATAATTATATTTAAATATACAATATAACATAATAATTAGAAATACTATAAAATAATTTAAAAAATTCCCAAAAATTAGGGTCCTTACATTCTATCCACCTTAAAAGAATTTCGTCATCGAAATTAAAATAAGGCTCACTAACAAAGAACCGTGCTAGAGTAACTAGGAATAGTTTAAGGGATATGCTAGGTCACTACAGTGTCTCCTAATAAGTCAAGTAATAATCAAGCCTAAACAATTTTGATTTGCAACATTCGTAAAGCTATATATGGTTATCTCTAGTCGCTCTTTTTGGTACTAGCGATCTTGCAACGATCATGTTGAAGGCTTGTCCTCCTAACCATTTTATCAAGACAATTATATAAGTCTCCCTTCACCTAACCAAGTTAAGTGATACCTATCAATCTGTCAAATCCTAATTTTACAATTGACAGGATATAATAGTAAATGGGTTGGGTTAGGCTATGTCTAGTTTCATCTCTTAGATGGTCGATCTCTACACTAAAACTACCACTCTATTCTCGATCAAGTGGCCACCATAAGGGCGTAACCCAGTATGATCATATATGTATGCCTATAATGAGGACGTCTACCCACCTTTGGTCAAACTACCTCATCAAACACATGATGCCCTATGGCGTATGGTATCTCTAATCCTACTTATCTATCAAGCAATCACAATACAATAAGCAAACTAACTTACACTATAACTTAAGAATTTTTGCTAAATCCTATATAGCACGATTATTCGTCACTCTAAAATTGGAAGGGACGAGAAGCAATGATACGAGAAAGCAAGGGAATAGTAATCGAGAGTGAATGCGAAGTTCAAGGGCGGTAGAAAATTTCTTAAGAGAATTGTCAAGGCAGTTGTGGATTGAGATTGTAGCGCCCCGCTTTCGATAGGCGACGGAACTTCATAATATGCTTGCGCCGAGTCAGATCGGCCGGGAACTTAGATGGCCATCTGACTCGATCGCTAAGCTTGGTAAACGTTAACGCCTTGTGGCATCGATTCAAATCGATTTGGACGAAAGTTACGAGAATCGATCCAACTAATGGAACGACTTCTGTTGGAATAAGTCCTAGATGCAGCGGGCTGCGTCTCGGCGAGTGAGCTCTCTATAAGAGTCCCTTCGACGGGACCGGACCGCTGTATGGTTTTCTTGGAGCTTTGCCGCTGGGCTTGATTGAAGTGCTTTCGCGTCGTTTTCATGGATGCAATTACAAATTTTGATGCAAGGGGAAAAGAAGGAAATCTAACAAAGTGTTGATGCATTGAAGGAGCTCGCGTAACTAAGGATTGATGTTGCGTAGCGCTTCGACGACCTGCACAAAGCAAAGTGATCGGTGGGTGATTCAGCCCCTTCTTTTCTACTCTGTCCCGCAAACTTACTCCTTGCTTCGAATTCATTCAAATCGAACGATGCCAAGTTAATTGCATGCCAATCCACTAAGTCCAAGAACTCGGGAAAACGTATCGATTTAGAGAAATTTACTCTGAAAATACAAGTCTATCACATAAACCAGAAAGTTTAAGGTTCTAGTAAAAAGATAGACTATTTTACGTGCTGTAAAATATTATGAAACATCGATCGTGGGTTATGATGCCTCGGACAATTTGGTGCCTACGGGACGCTAAATTGGGAGTACGACTTGGGGAAAAATGAATCGTTGCATAAGTTAGGGGAAATGATAATGCCGTTCAATACTGTCCGCGCTATACAAAACTGTTGCATATGTTAAACTGTTCACGCATTGGCATGGTCATGGACAGCTTGTGCACAAGTTGATATTTTTCCTCGAATCGATATCCGGGGCATCGAAATCGAATCGACCTAGGGGGAATGAATAATCGTGCTTCGGCACTGATGCATTGCGGGACCGTCAGTCAGGCTTGCAACCTAGACTGAGCGGGTCGAAATGCCGTTGAGATAGTCCCAAGTGATGTGTAACATCAATGACCGCATATAAGATAGTAGCATGCTCACCTATTGTCTTATGCAGGTATAAATAGTATCTCTGTATTTATGCAGGGACGAGCACGGTCGGGGTAAGAAATATGATAAACTGCTATGGTCCACTGTATGCTTTATTACGCAAAGATGGCTATCGAATATGAATTGAATTCATTTAGTTCTAATAGAAAGACAACTCTAAAGCATGCCTACCCTAACAATCAGAGTCGGTTTAGACGAGTGGGTTCGTCTCGTCCACTTAGCAAGTGTGCTAATCCCATTCCCCCAATTTTTCCAGGTGCGACGGGCGCGCCCAACTAAACTGGAGCTGAAGTACGGAGAGGCGTTTTGAAGCTCTTCCTATGCTGAAGTATTTTGAAGCCAATTCAAGTCGACGGCTTATGTATAAAGGGGCAAATGTATGGGACGGCAAGCGATAGTTCAGGCAACTTGTCGAATGTATTTCCTTTTGTGTTCAATCAATGTAGCCGCAACGGCATCCAATGTAAATTACGACTTGCACTTCGTTGCAAGCTATGAATGAAAATCATTTCTATCTTCCTATACTGCGCCTTATATTCTGATGTGATTTGTAAAATTTCGACTTGGCGTATTTATATCAAAATTAAAAGATAACCATTTGAGAACTTGTCATCTTGCCTTGCACGAGCGCAACTCCAGGCTCGTGCGACATCACGCCTTAGCGAGGACGATCGAATCGACAAAGTAACACCTGGGACGAACGGTTTGTCGACTCGGGGCGTGACAAATTGGTATCAGAGCACAGTTATGTTTCTTCGGATTTTCGAAAGATGTTTTATTGTTGGAATGTCCGTTGCGATGGCTCGATTGAATGCTTGTCGACATGCTGCATGAAATAAAAGTTCCATACAGGTAAGCCCGTAGATATTTTTGAAAAATACTAACGGGTTTACTCTGTTTTGTAGGAATGACTAAGAAAAGGAACAATCCCGCCCCAACCCAAACTGTAGATAGTACGTCGAACACAAAAAGCACTGAGCCTAGCGAGACGACTATGCAGAAGATGCTACAGTTGATAGAACAGCAGCAGCAGCAGCTTCAGACACAATTCAAAGCCCAATTCGAGGTGCAACAAAAACAGATGAATGCCCTGACTCAGATAATGAGCAGAATGGCAGGCAATACCAAGATGACGGACGAAGAGACCGAGGAAAAGCAAGGCGACCAAGAAGAAAATGAGGAAGAAGAGACTCAACCGCAAATGATAGATTCTTCTTCCTTGTTCAAGGCAAAGGAGTTCTGCAAGATGAATCCACCAAAGTTCAATGGCCGAGCGGAGCCTGATGTGATCGTGGGATGGCTCGCGGAGATGGAGGACCTGTTTAGTCTGCTTAGCATTGAAGGGTCCCAGCGGGTAACTTGTGCAGCGTTACAGCTGCAACTGAGGGCGTACGACTGGTGGGCCGCTAAAAAGCAGGAGATCTACGAAGCAGATACAGACGCCACGATTTCCTGGAAAATATTCAAGGAAGCCTTCCTTGAACAGTACGTTCCTCGCGCCGTCCATCAACAAAAAGAAGACGAGTTTATGATGCTGCGACAGAGAAATATGTCTGTCGACGATTATGATTCGAGCTTCTCAAAGCTGGCAAAGTTTGCCGGCGCCTTCCTGTCCAACAAGGAAGCATGGTGTGAACGCTTCCAACAAGGCCTGAATGACGAACTGCGAAGGGACGTCATGAATCAAAGGTGCCAAACATACCACGAATCCTATAATGTCGCTCTTAATAGTGAGCGCATCTTTGGCCGTATGTCGAGTAGAGGCATCCGTAACAACTTCAACAAGCGTCCTAATGATGCCGGCGCCGGGGGATCGAGAATAATAAAGCATCCGAACAGATTCGATGATCGAGGCCATGGCAGTCAACACTGCAACAGGTACGGTAGGCGTGGGCACCGAACCGTCGACTGTGTCACGAGATCTTGCTATAAGTGTGGCGAGGTAGGCCATATAGTTATATATTGCCCGCACAAAGGTCCGTATCAACACAACCCACCAAGGAACGTCCCGAATCCGCATAAATCGCCGATACTGCAAGGCGCAAATGCGGTGCCCATCAACCAGCAGAACCAACGCCACGGAGCTCAAGGCCGAGTTTATGCCTTAACTCGGGACGAGGCATTCGCGTCCGATACTATTATAATAGGTATATTCTCTACAAAAGTATACCTGCTCGAGTCCTATTCGATTCGGGTGCGACGCATAGCTTTATATCTACTGATTTTGCGAAAGAAAATAAAATAACCATGCAATCACTAGATATAAATATTAGCGTTAGCACTCCGTCGGGAGTCGATATGCCTGCGAACTTTATTTATAGGGATGGCCACATTTGCATCGGAGGAAGATACCTATCCTTGGATGCCGTCGTACTAGACATCAAAGATTACGACATCATCTTGGGCATGGATTGGTTGGGCGCTTGTCTTGCAACGATCGAGTGTGCGGAGAAGAGAGTAGTGTTTCGTCTTCCTGGCGAGACAAAGTTCTCATATTCGTGCGGTACGGTCTCGAAGACGGCAATGATGGTGTCGGCAATCTCGGCGAGGCGTATGCTGCGTTCCGGCTGCGCGGGATACTTGGCATCAGTCCGAGACACGCGGAAGGATAATACAAACACAATGCAGACTGATATTGTGGCAGATTTTCCCGACGTTTTTCCTGACGAGATGCCAGGGATGTCGCCGGATCGAGAAATTGAATTCAGCATCGACACCTTTCCGGATACACGGCCGATATCCAAGGCGCCTTACCGAATGGCTCCAGCAGAACTGAAGGAACTGAAGGTGCAATTAAAAGAGTTGCTAGACCGCGGATTTATTCGCCCTAGCGTCTCTCTGTGGGGTGCTTCCGTATTGTTCATGAAGAAGAAGGATGGGTCGATGCGGCTATGCATCGACTATCATGAACTCATCAAGGCGACCGTGCGGAACAAGTATCCTTTGCCGCGAATCGACGACTTGTTTGACCAACTGCAAGGCACGACAATATTTTCAAAAATCGATCTTTGTTCAGGCTATCATCAATTGGAGATCAAGTCGACGACATATCGAAGTCTGCCTTCCGCACTCGATATGGTCATTACGAATTCCTCGTCACCCCGTTCGGTTTGACGAATGCCCCAGCTGTATTCATGGATCTGATGAACCGAGTCTTCTGACCTCAAATAGATAAATTTGTAGTCGTATTCATCGACGATATCCTTGTCTACTCAAAGAATCGTAAAGAACATGTAGAACATTTGAAGACGGTACTGCAGATTCTGCGTGAAAATAAATTGTACGCCAAGCAGAGTAAGTGCGAGTTCTGGATGAGTAGCGTGACATTCCTCGGGCACATAATCTCTGCCGAAGGTGTCGCGGTGGACCCAAAGAAGATTGATGCGGTGGTGGATTGGAAACGACCTGCCTCGGCTAGCGACATTCGGAGTTTCCTTGGCTTAGCGGGCTACTACCGTCGATTCGTGCGAAGCTTTTCAAAACTAGCATCACCTCTGACTCGTCTCACCCAGAAGGGAGTAGTATTTGAATGGAACGACGACTGTGAATCCAGCTTCCAAGAGTTGAAGCAACGGCTCGTCTCAGCTCCAATCCTTGCACTTCCAGACGGTCCAGAAGGCTTTCAGATATTCAGCGACGCGTCAGGAACTGGCCTTGGGTGCGTAATCATGCAGAGAGACAAAGTCATCTCCTACGCTTCACGACAGTTGAAGCAGCATGAGAAAAACTACCCGACACACGACCTAGAATTGGCGGCGATCGTCTTTGCTTTGAAGTTATGGCGGCACTACCTCTATGGTGTGGCATGCAGAATCTACACAGATCACAAAGGCCTGAAGTACTTATTTACACAACGGGAACTCAACCTACGACAGCGACGTTAGCTCGAACTCATAAAAGATTACGAGCTAAGGATCGAGTATACACCGGACAAGGGAAACGTGGTGGCCGACGCACTCAGCAGAATGTTTATGGGAACACTGGCCATAAACAAAGCGATATAGCGAGACCTTGAAGCGATGGGTATCAAACTCCGAATTGAGTATCGACACCTGCACCTAGCGCAGCTGAAGTTAGGATCGAGCCTGCTTAGCAAGATAAAGACCGCACAGGAGGACGACCCATTCCTGAAGAAAATACGTGAGCTGATTTCAATGGGAAGGGCGACTGACTTTGTGGAAGACGAAGACGGGACGATGCGACTAAAGGGAAGGCTCTGCATTCCTGAAACTGCCGAACTCAGAAAAGAAATTCTGACGGAGGCGCACTACGCGAAGTACTCGTTACATCCTGGAAGCACCAAGATGTACAAGGACTTGCGCACAAACTTTTGGTGGCACGGCATGAAGAAAGACGTGGCTACGTTCGTATCACAATGCATGACGTGTCAGCAGGTGAAGGCGGAGCACCAAAGGCCAGGCGAAGAGCTGCAGAACATCGCCATTCCCGAGTGGAAGTGGGATAACATCTCGATGGATTTCATTATGGGATTTCCGAAGACGCCACGGAGGAATGATGTGATTTGGGTCATTGTTGATAGATTGACCAAGTCGGCTCACTTCATCGCAATCAAAGTAGGATGGAGCATCGATCGGTTAGCACAAATCTACGTCAATGAGATTGTTCGGCTGCACGGGGTACCGGCCTCAATAATTTTGGACAGAGACGGGCGATTCCTATCGCGTTTCTGGACGAGCCTCCAATCGGCGATGGGGACCAAACTGAACTTTAGTTCGGCGTACCATTCCCAAACAAACGGCCAGACGGAGAGAGTCAACCAGATCTTAGAAGATATGTTGCGTCTGTGTGCGATCGACCTAAAGACTAGTTGGGATACGCATTTGTCGCTTGCGGAGTTTGCGTATAACAACAGTTATCAGTCAAGTATTCAGATGGCTCCATACGAAGTGCTCTACGGGAGGAAGTGTCGTTCGCCGATATGCTGGGATGAAGTCGGAGAGCGACAAGTGCTCGGACCAAAACTGGTAGAGCAAGCCGTCGAAAAGGTCCGCTTGATTCGATATAGACTCCGCATCGCGCAAAGTCGACAAAAGAGCTACGCAGATCTTCGTCGACGACCGCTAGAGTTCTTGGTCGGGGACCATGTGTTTCTGAAAGTAACGCCCATGCGCGGAGTGATGCGGTTCGGCGTTAAAGGCAAGTTGAGCCCGAGATTTGTAGGCCCCTTCGAGATCATTGAGCGAGTTGCGACGGTTGCGACGGTTGCTTATCGGATCGCACTACCTCCTGCCTTAGCTGATGTGCACGATGTTTTCCACGTTTCACAACTTCGAAAATACGTACACGATCCAAGTCATGTGGTTAGCTTCGATCAGTTGGAGCTACGTACTGACTTGTCTTACTCGGAGGAGCCTATTCAAATTTTGGACCGCAAGGAGAAAGTACTGCAAAATTGGTCGATGTCCTTGGTCTGCGTGCTTTGGCGGAACCATACAGTCGAGGAGTCGACGTGGGAGATGGAGGCAGAGATGAAAGAGAAGTACCCTACGTTGTTCGTCTAAATTAAGGTCAGACCCTTGTTCTTAAGTTTCGGAACAAAACTTTTTCTTAGTGGTATATTATGTAGCGCCCCGCTTTCGATAGGCGACGAAACTTCATAATATGCTTGCGCCGAGTCAGATCGGCCGGGAACTTAGATGGCCATCTGACTCGATCGCTAACCTTGGTAAACGTTAACGCCTTGCGGCATCGATTCAAATCGATTTGGACGGAAGTTACGAGAATCGATCCAACTAATGGAACGATTTCTGTTGGAATAAGTCCTAGATACAGCGGGCTGCGTCTCGGCGAGTGAGCTCTCTATAAGAGTCCCTTCGACGGGACCAGACCGCTGTATGGTTTTCTTGGAGCTTTGCCGCTGGGCTTGATTGAAGTGCTTTCGCGTCGTTTTTGTAGTGCCCCGACCCGCAAGATGCCTTATGATGGATGGTTGGTTCGATGAAGCCTTGTTAGACTTGGGAATATGCGAAGGATCGCTTGGAAGTTTATGCGATCGTGGCGGGAATCGTTCTATGAATGTGAGTAGTGTTGAACCCTTCAAAGATCTTTTAGCTTCACGCTTAAAATAAGGATGAGTATGCTATGTTTCTTATTGTGTTGTTCAATAAAACCTTGCATGGAATTCGAAAAGATAATGAAAGATAATAATCACATGAACATAAACAGTTGTGGCTAGATGAATTGTATGCTCGTATGCTGTTGCGATGAATTACATGACAGGTGAAGGTAAAGTCCCAAATACTTGGGCAGGTGAGTATATCAAGCTTTGGCTCAATGAATAGATGGCAAATAGATGTTAAGACCCAAGAGTTGGGCAGTGAGTATGCTGGAACTGCATACGAATGAATGTATGCTAAAACAGATGCTAAGTCCCAGGAATTGGACGGTGAGTACATTGAGTTTGGTTGGAAAGATGTTTAGTATCAAAGATGTGGCAAAAGGATTGGGTAACAACATTCTATTATCCTGTCGTCGATGTAGAATGTTGATTACGCCAAGACCCTGGATTGGGCAGATGATAATGTGAGCATTGGCTCAAGGCAAGATGGCTAGATGGCAAGATGGCAATACGAATGAGAATGATGGTTTTGCTTAGTTTTCCTTATCATGCATTATATGTTTTATTCTTAGATAAGTTGCATATAGTTGCATGGTCATGGATAACTTGTCGACAAGGTGGTTTCTCGAACGGTATTCCTGGGCCATGGAACCTGGTTCGTCCTAGGGGAAACCAATGCCGAAGTAGTGGCAGTGCTGAAGTAGTAGCACGGTATACAGGACTTGCAGTGGGGCTAGCTACCTGCACTGGCAAGGGCGCTGTATATCTGTAAGACGGTCCAGGATGGCGTGTCGCCAGTGACCTTCATATAGATAGGTCAGGTGCTAATGATGCCTTATGCAGGCATAGTAAGTTATTACTCAAATACAGGGAAGGATGTCGGCTTTGGTAAGAATTCACCTGAACGGTGATAATCATATTGAATCATGATATTGTTCCTAACAATGTCTTGTGCAGGCAGAGTAAGTATTATAAATGTACAGGAATGGCTACACGACCGTGGGTAAGAATCACTAAAGGGTGATAACTGCATGCTTTAAATTATGTTGGCTATGAGATTTGCATGCTTTACTTCTTGTCGGCTATAACATAAAATTGATCCTAAGGCAACGAGAAAGACCATTGATAATAATGTTCTGTAACATGATTACTTAGTGCTGTCTTCTTAGGTGAGTTGGGCCAGCACCGCTCGCCAGTACATTGATGATGTACTGACCCACGTTGTGGGCAATACTACAGGTATTTGCTTGGGAGGAAATCCTGTGAATCAGTGCTTGGCATCGATGAATCGGATGGATGTGCAGAAGCTCCTCTTTCAAGATGATGTCTTCTGCTATACGAGACATAATGTATGGAACAGTGGAACTCAGTTGTACCAGTAAGATTGTAGCCATATTGGCAAGTTCATTATAAAGAAGTCAGTATATTCAGTTGTATCCTAAAGGGCAAGTGTATACATTCAGTCGGCTATTTAAGAGCCTTGTAAACAGTTGTGAACTCTGTATTCCGCTGCGAGTCTCGTAATCAATTGTAAACTCTGTATTTAGCTGCAAGTCTTGTAATCCATTTTGATTATCAATAAAGAGATACATTTTTTCATAAATTGTGTGACTTCAATTTATCTGCTTGGTTCCGCTGCGTTATCGATGTTTTCTGAGAATTTTTAGGAACTGTAATGGTTTTGCCTTGTACAAGTGCAATCTAGACTTGTACGGCATCACGCCCAGTTGCTTGTTTTCGATACTCCGGGATCGGGACGTGACATAATGGTATCAGAGCACGGCTTTACGTCCTTGAATTCCTATTTGATTTATTTCGAATCAATGTTGCTACTAAGATGATTCTAAGCTCCTTCCGTGATGATTCAAAGATTGCTTCCGCGATTATTCAAAAGTTGCTTCCGCGGTGAATCAAAATTGCTTCCGCGAATACTCAAAGTTGCTTTCGCGATGAAATCAAAGTTGCCTCTATGATGATTCATAGTGCTCCTGCGATTGTTCTGTGTTGCTTCCAAACTATTCTATGTTGTTCTCTTGACTGAAAGTCCGTTGATCATTCTAACATCTCACTGGGTGTTCCATACAATAAGTCTAAATATGTGGGCTGTGATATGTGTGCTTTGTTGAATTTCTAAAAGTTACAAAAAAGAATAACAATGATGCGATGCTATGATAAGTTTGTGATGTATGCTGGATGTCTTATGTGTAGGATTCTTTGAGTCGATTGTTATGCATCAATCGACCGTGGGTGATGGCTTGGTATGTTGGAACAGAATGTGTATGGAGTTCAGTGAATAGGAAACGACAGAATCTTGAGTCGATATTTGTGGTCAGCATAACCACTGTAGGATGAATTGTCCATGTTGGACGTTGGTTTGATACGAGGAATATTGTGTTGGAATGGCTTGAGTTCTGGGTGGTATATTGCATATACCCTTGTCGTGATAAGATGTCCCTTGACCCTTGTTGTGTTTATGACTTTGTGATTGCTTTACCTGTAAGGTATTGGGTGGTATCGAGTCGTAGCTGAGCTTACGATTGATACATGGCGGCTAGAAATGTCCCTTGATGATTAAGTTGGATGACCCGTTGCGAGATTTTGATGTGTTCGGGTGAACCATCGCTAGACCTTGTCGGTTAGCAGTATGTTGGGTAATAAGAGGATTGAGAATATGAAATGAATGCCTTGGTTGGGAAGAAAATGAATTTCAGATTCAGGCGAGTACTTGAATCAGTTGGGTAAAAGGATTGTAGGCTTGATAACAATAGTGTGGTATTGCTATTGGAAGATTTTGCGAGAACATCTATGGACCGAATATTGAACGATGTTGGAATTGAGTGAAAGAAATTGCATGTTGGATATCGGCAGAATTGATGGTAATGTTAGACGGTTATCGGGATGTTGCGAATGATTTAGAAGATGCAGAGAGTTGCATCAACGACCGAAAAGATTGATGAGGGGATTGAGGAATAGATGATCTTAGCACGTGGTGCAGTGTGCTTGAAGGAAATTGATGTCCCGAATTAACAAGTTATGACCCTTAACTATTTGGAGACATAGAGAATGAGTACTTGTTCCTTAATGTATGAAAGAGTAGATGTTCCTTATGAGTCGAATGGCTGGAATACAAATAAGTATCGAGGTGCAGCGATAAGTAATAGACCATGTCCATATATGCTGTTTCACATGAATAACAAGTTTGGTGGAAGATAGAATTATTGGATTATGACTTAGCTGATGAGTTACGTGATATCCACTAAGATGACTGATATATGAATGCTAGATGATTGGTGCCATAGAGATTGGATCGGTGCATGAATAGTAAATCTTCTTATGGAATCACAAGGAGATGATGCAAAATAAATATTGATGGTTAACGTGAATTGCTAAGAGATGACCGTGTTGGTGCTAGAAAATTTATAAAGGATGCCTCGGAGGAAATATAATTGTGTAGTTGCCTTGTTTTGTTGGTTAAGAGAGTACAAGACCGTATCGATGATCTAAGAATGTAGGAAACGAATATATCGCAATGAGACCGTAGGAAGAGATCATAAGTGATAAACTATTGAGGTAATAATGTTGGATTATGACTCAGAATAGATGGCCCGATCGAATAGACAATTTAAGTACGATATGAGGATGCAAGTCGGATTGAACAAGTGATGTTATGTCTATGCAAGTGAAAATTAAAAGTTTGGATATTCGATTGATAAGTTTTATATGATAGCTTCGAGATTGACCCATAGAATTGTTGGATAAGATTGTTGGATAGATTTGGTCGGTTGCGGGTAAGTCTAGAATGAGACTTCGTTGGGTATGACTCGAGTATGAGTACGGGTAGAAAGACTTGACCCTAGAATATCGGCTGGTTGCCTAGATTGTTGGCTAGTTGCCTAGATTGTTGGCTAGTTGCCTAGATTGTCGGTTGGTTGCCTAGATTATTGGCTAGTTGCCTATAATGTTGGTTGGTTGCTTAAGTTTTAGATTGGTTGGCTGTGTTCTTCAGTTGTCCGTATTGGGAATAAGTTCATAAGATTGGGTTGGTGTCCCATGTCCCTAAGTTGGTCAGACCATAGAGTTGCCCTATGATGAGAATTGGTTGCCTCTAAGATAAGAGATAAGTATGTCCCTGATAGCTATCCATCTCATATGAGTTAGCTGAATGTCTGGTTTAGCTTAGAGTAGCTGACCGTAGAGACTTGGCTGTGTGCTAAGTTGACTGTTGGAAACCGTAGGATGTTCCTATTGTTGTTGCGAGAGTATAGTCGGAATGAGTAAGATGTGTTGGAAGGTAGGCTTCGGAATGGAATAGATATTTGGGGAATTTGATGTTATAATATTGGATGGGATGACGGATCATGTTGTTTTCGAAAAATTGATGTTGCCTTTGTTGGATTGCTGGAAATTGTTGGGACTAGTTGGATTTGATTGATTAATATTGAGGTACGAAAATTGTTGGTAGTGCTTTGAGATAGTTGGGATAATTTCATTGATCGAATCAGAATTGAGGATATAAGTATAATAACGGAATTGGATAGTGCATGTAGCCGAGATCGACGAGATGCGAATGTGAATAAGAACGACCCTCAGGATTAATATTGTTGGATATAAAAGTTGCTTATGCGAGAGGATAATTTGTTGGCTTGATCAATACGAGAAAATGTTGGAATACAGCAAGAAATGTTGCTAGAGTGGAATTGTGGTACAATTTGAGGATGGTACAATTTGGAAGATGGATCATGATTGGGAAATTTACAAGTTGCAAACAAAGTATATAGATGCGAATGATGACGAGTACAAGATTTGATCGATGAGAATCAGGGTATCGAAATAAAATGTGGCTGTGGGATTTATCAACTTTGGTGGCATGGATGACAATGAACTTGAAAGGAATACTTGATACATCTAAGTCTGAATACTTTGAAATGTTGGATCGGTTGAGAAAAATTTATCGAATTGGAATTGGCGACATCTATCGTCTTAGTAATTGGTTAAAATATTGAATAAACAAGTGGAATTATACGAGATTCTCAAAAGAGAATTACTGATGTTCGAAAAGAAAGGTACACCGTAGCTCGTTCGTTTTCTCTATCACTGAACTTGGCTGAAGTGAATGTATTTCGGGGACACCTAAAATACGTGTATGATTCCAACTAAGTGGTATGCTGAATTCAAATGAAGCCACGGGAAGGATTATTATGTGCTAAGGATTTGCACGAGTATCGAAGGAAAGATCAAAGATGGTAAACTATGTTGAATTAATTGGGATGCTGTAACGAGACGGTACATTACTTGAAATCATTCGAGAGATTGCGGAGAAATAGTAAATGGTGCAAGTTGATCGTTGAGAAGTTTCATGAAAAGTTGGTTGAAGTTTTGGGGATGAGTTTTGTTTTAAGTTTCGAGGACGAAACTTTTTCTGGGTGGTATATATTGTAGTGCCCCGACCCGCAAGATGCCTTATGATGGATGGTTGGTTCGATGAAGCGTTGTTGGACTTGGGAATATGCGAAGGATCGCTTGGAAGTTTATGCGATCGTGGCGGGAATCGTTCTATGAATGTGAGTAGTGTTGAACCCTTCAAAGATCCTTTAGCTTCACGCTTAAAATAAGGATGAGTATGCTATGTTTCTTATTGTGTTGTTCAATAATACCTTGCATGGAATTCGAAAAGATAATGAAAGATAATAATCACGTGAACATAAACTGTTGTGGCTAGATGAATTGTATGCTCGTATGCTGTTGCGATGAATTACATGACAGATGAAGGTAAAGTCCCAAATACTTGGGCAGGTGAGTATATCGAGCTTTGGCTCAATGAATAGATGGCAAACAGATGTTAAGACCCAAGAGTTAGGCAGTGAGTATGCTGGAACTGCATACGAATGAATGTATGCTAAAACAGATGGCTTTGGTAAGAATTCACCTGAACGGTGATAATCATATTGAATCATGATATTGTTCCTAACAATGTCTTGTGCAGGCAGAGTAAGTATTATAAATGTACAGGGATGGCTACACGACCGTGGGTAAGAATCACTAAAGGGTGATAACTGCATACTTTAAATTATGTTGGCTATGAGATTTGCATGCTTTACTTCTTGTCGGCTATAACATGAAATTGATCCTAAGGCAACGAGAAAGACCATTGATAATAATGTTCTGTAACATGATTACTTAGTGTTGTCTTCTTAGGTGAGTTGGGCCAGCACCGCTCGCCAGTACATTGATGATGTACTGACCCACGTTGTGGGCAATATTACAGGTATTTGCTTGGGGGGAAATCCTGTGAATCAGTGCTTGGCATCGATGAATCGGATGGGTGTACAGAAGCTCCTCTTTCAAGATGATGTCTTCTGCTATACGGGACATAATGTATGGAACAGTTGAACTCAGTTGTACCAGTGAGATTGTAGCCATATTGGCAAGTTCATTGTAAAGAAGTCAGTATATTCAGTTGTAGCCTAAAGGGCAAGTGTATACATTCAGTCGGCTATTTAAGAGCCTTGTAAACAGTTGTGAACTCTGTGTTCCGCTGCGAGTCTTGTAATCAATTGTAAACTCTGTATTTCGCTGCAAGTCTTGTAATCCATTTTGATTATCAATAAAGAGATACATTTCTTCATAAATTGTGTGACTTCAATTTATCTGCTTGGTTCCGCTGCGTTATCGATGTTTTCTGAGAATTTCCAGGAACTGTAATGGTTTTGCCTTGTACAAGTGCAATCTAGACTTGTACGGCATCACGCCCAGTTGCTTGTTTTCGATCCTCCGGGATCGGGGCGTGACAGTTTTTATGGATGCAATTACAAATTTTGATGCAAGGGGAAAAGAAGGAAATCTAACAAAGTGTTGATGCATTGCAGGAGCTCGCATAACTAAGGATTAACGTTGCGTAGCGCTTCGACGACCTGCACAAAGCAAAGTGATCGGTGGGTGATTCGGTCCCTTCTTTTCTACTCTGTCCCGCAAACTTATTCCTTGCTTCGAATTCATTCAAATCGAACGATGCCAAGTTAATTGCATGCCAATCCACTAAGTCCAAGAACTCGGGAAAACGTATCGATTTAGAGAAATTCACTCTGAAAATACAAGTCTATCACATAAACCAGAAAGTTTAAGGTTCTAGTAAAAAGATAGACTGTTTTACGTGCTGCAAAATATTATGAAACGTCGATCGTGGGTTATGATGCCTCGGACAATTTGGTGCCTACGGGACGCTAAATCGGGAGTACGACTTGGGGAAAAATGAATCGTTGCATAAGTTGGGGGAAATGATAATGCCGTTCAATACTGTCCGTACTATACAAAACTGTTGCATATGTTAAACTGTTCACGCATTGGCATGGTCATGGACAGCTTGTGCACAAGTTGATATTTTTTCTCGAATCGATATCCGGGGCATCGGAATCGAATCGACCTAGGGGGAATGAATAATCGTGCTTCGGCACTGATGCATTGCGGGACCGTCAGTCAGGCTTGCAACCTAGACTGAGCGAGCCGAAATGCCGTTGAGATAGTCCCAAGTGATGTGTAACATCAATGACCGCATATAAGATAGTAGCATGCTCACCTATTGTCTTATGCAGGTATAAATAGTATCTCTGTTTTTATGCAGGGACGAGCACGGCCGGGGTAAGAAATATGATAAACTGCTATGGTTAACTGTATGCATTATTACGCAAAGATGGCTATCGAATATGAATTGAATTCATTTAGTTCTAATAGAAAGACAATTCTAAAGCATGCCTACCCTAACAATCAGAGTCGGTTTAGACGAGTGGGTTCGTCTCGTCCACTTAGCAAGTGTGCTAATCCCATTCCCCCAATTTTCCCAGGTGCGACGGGCGCGTCCAACTAAACTGGAGCTGAAGTACGGAGAGGCGTTTTGAAGCTCTTCCTATGCTGAAGTATTTTGAAGCCAATTCAAGTCGACGGCTTATGTATAAAGGGGCGAATGTATGGGACGGCAAGCGTTAGTTCAGGAAACTTGTCGAATGTATTTCCTTTTGTGTTCAATCAATGTAGCCGTAACGGCATCCAATGTAAATTACGACTTGCACTTCGTTGCAAGCTATGAATGAAAAGCATTTCTATCTTCCTATACTGTGCCTTATATTCTGATGTGATTTGTGAAGTTTTGACTTGGCGTATTTATATCAAAATTAAAAGATAACCATTTGAGAACTTGTCATCTTGCCTTGCACAAGCGCAACTCCAGGCTCGTGCGGCATCACGCCTTAGCGAGGACGATCGAATCGGCAAAGTAACACCGAGGACGAACGGTTTGTCGACTCGGGGCATGACAGAGATTCCCAAGGGTTAGTCATGTTCGCAGGCCCGCTCGGTACAGTGACGTAACCGAAACGGCTAACTCGACCTGCATGGGCCACCAAAAAAATATGTAACGCTCCAGTCCCAAAATACGTAGGACTAGGATACGTATACATGCCAGCTACGCATCGAGAGGACTCCAGCCTAGCTCGAATACGTATAAGCTGTCTGGTTTTCTAAAGCAATCTACAAATATCTCAATCCACTGAAGATAAACTCTTGTATAAAGCAAGTAAACTAATGCTGGTCAGACATTAGCAAACCGGTTACTACAAGTAACAAGAAAAGATAATATACAATAAAGTGGAACAGACTCTAATGCAATTATCTTGAACAAGCTTCTAATGAAAGATAAAGCTTGTAAAACTAGGCTATACAGCAGCAATGTCAAAGTAATATAATATAAGACAAAATCTAATTACGGAAAAGAACGATAAAAATATTAACTAAATATACCTGCAGTTTTGGTGTAGCAACGTCATCCATCAATGTATCATATCTTCAGCTAATACCTGGAGAGATCACCAGGTCCTCAGAGGACTAGCAAGAAACATAATATATATGCCTACTGTACAATAAATAACATGCGATAAAATAGAAAATGGTACAAGGAACAATATGAGACTAAAGAATAAGTATAAATGGCATACCGTCAAAGATAGTGCTATCAAGCGTGACTAATAGTAAGTCGGGGTAACCGCAGCCCGATGGGATCTCACAGTCCTATAGTCAGTAGCCGATGGAAAATCTCTAACTATAGTAAGGCTCATTCGCACTCGATGGGAGTTCACGAACGAGGTAGTCAGGTATAGCCACGTCTAATAACAGGTCAGGGTCAAATCAAACGATCATGACCGGGTCAAGTCAATCGAGTCCCGAAAATAAGACTAAGGTCAAATCCAAGTCAAACAGGTTAGGAGATCATGGCATGGACAAAACAATAATATCACTAGACATGAACATGATAAGGAAGTAGAACAAGTAATATGAAAAAGAGTAAAAATCTACGTGCACATAAAACTAGAATAACCATGATATAGAAAAGGAGAAATATGGAATAAAATAAGATATGAAAAACAACAATATGGAAAAGCATGTAAGTACTGTAAAGTTTGGCAAGGTGTACTTGCCTGGTGTCGCGCTGTGAATCTGAAACGTCGCTCCCGTGTCAATGCCGCCGAAACCCGACGCTCCTAGATAATTAATTAACTAAATTAATCCACTACTCATGAACTTACAATATGACTTAATTAGTCAAGATAATGTTTCCGAACACAGTTTTTGGGTTTTCAACTCCCAATTAGTCAGTTATGTTGCTACTTCAATAATATACTTAAAAATCATATAAAAATAACAACAATATTATTTAAACTAATTTTCTATAGATTTATCTCAGAATTTATATTTCTAAAGAATTATACTACTAGTTGTCTATCGGGTCGACTAGTCTACCCGAAATTTGTCTAGAACTTCATTAATTATCTAAAATTATAAAAATCCTCATAAATACAATTTAAACAGAATTAAAATACCCTAAATATTAGAATATAAAATTTTGATTGAAGGATTTCATGGTACTAATGGTTTGGAATCCTCTAGGTCAACAAGTCATCCGAAAATGACTAGTTTTGACCTATAATTTTTTCGACCAGAATTGAATTGATAAATTCATGAAAAAATGCTTAAACATCCTAATTTAAATATATTAACCTACATAAAATTCAGTTTTAAATTTTTTTTACAGAAACTTATAGTTCCTTCACAACGTGGTAAGTTTTGGCTCTACCGAAACATGAAAATAGCTATCATAATTCATGAAATTTTTATGGGTGAAAATACTACCCAAGAGACATCATAACAATATTTCTATAGAATTAATACCATAATTTTTACATATTTATAGCATAGGTTTGAGATGAAAAAATTAGAATTTCTTACCAAAAGTCCTTGCTAGTTGGGTTGTGGAGGCTTCTCCTTGCCAAAGATCCCACCTTTATTGCTATCCATGCTTGCTAACCCTCTCTTGATGAGTTTGGAGGGGTTGTAAATGGTTCTAGATGGTTGGATGGAGAAGATAGAGTTTATAGGGTTGGTTTGGTGGAGTTTGGATGGAGAAAGGATGAAAGAAGGAGCCTTTATGGAGGAGGATGAGTTATATTATGAAGGAGGATGAGTTATGTGATGGAGGGGATGATGTAGTAGAGGGGAGGGGATGCTATTTTCGAAATTAATGGTAAAGGAGCTGCTCTTGGGTGATAAATAAGAATTTTTGGTGTTAGGATTAGGTTTTTTTATAAGGGTTGATATATATATGGGCCTATGGGTTGAGTTTACATATGTAGGAGGGTATTTCCATGCACATGCATGGTCTGGCCCGCCAATATAGGAGATTATTTTTGGATGAAAATTACATAAAAATAATCTTTGGTTGGTCATATGTGGGGTCCACATGGATTGGTTTGGTTTGGTTATTTGATGAGTTGGCTAATTGATTGATTGATAATTTAAATAAAAGGTTTCCTAATATGGAACTACTTAGATTTCTAAATATAAATGCAATATAAATCTGAATTAATTATACAATATATATATATATATATATATATATATATATATATATATATATATATATATATATATATATATATATATATATATTAATGTCCAACATGTCTACATAGGTTTCGGTTGGACTTTGGGTCAAATATAAACTAATGCCAACTAGGATTACACGTAGACACTTTCTATAAATAGAAAATTTCCAAAATTAAAAATATATTAATATTAATAAAATATATATACAAAATATATATTAACATGAAGGTATTTGAGAGTACTACATGTCTATTTAGAATGGAATTTGGTTCGGGTCAAGTCGGAGCTAAATTGGTACAACCAGGTCTCCTAGAAAGTCAATAATCTAATAATTAAATAAATAAATCATCGGTGGAGGTTAAGTCGCAACTTGGCCTGGTTTTCCTATTTAGAACACACCTATGGCTCGGCCTTCCCTACCATGAGTAATAGACTAGTCAAAGTACACGACTACATTATTCGTGCTAAAATTCCTAGTCGATATGTATCTCAAACTTAACCATAACTAAGGCCATATATATAATATTAGACTATTATAAATATAATCATATACAAAAAATTGTATTTAAATCTAATTGACTGTATAACATCCCAAAATAAATCCATAATAATTATACTATCATGGCAACCTAACATGGCTTCCTACCAGGTGGGGTTGGCTAGGTTAGGGTCCAAATATATTTTCTAATTTAATCGAACTCTAAGAGTCAACCAATAAGTCTCTTGCGCCATTCGCAATTAAATAGCAAATGGCGACTCGATTGAGTGGCACACTCTTAGCATGTGCGTCGTAGGCTCAAAATGAGTCAAAACCATAATTGGGTTGAATAGTTTTGATTTATGTCGAGTCCCGAACTCACGTGGAAAGTTAGGTCTGGAATTATGGTAAATAATCTAATTGCCTAAATTTGACCCAAAGTCGTACGAAGTCAAAAGAATGCTAGGGGACAAGTTTGGGTGGAACATAATATATCAAGTTGAAGGTCATCATGTCTACTACAAAACTCATGAAGGATATTTCAAGAGATGGGCATGTCTTGAGCTCCAAGAATCAAAGACACGAAAAAGTACATATATAATCATATTTAAATATACAATATAACATAATAATTAGAAATACTATAAAATAATAAAAAATAATTCCCAAAAATCAGGGTCCTTACAAAGGAACACCATTTGAGTGCTCATATCCGCCAATTTCTTGAGTTGTGGCTGCACAGTTTTCACATGCGCCACACAACCAAATGTCCGAAAATGATGTACCTTTGGTTTTTTGAGATACCAAGCCTCATATGGAGTCTTTCCTACCAGGCTTCGCGTCGCCGCCCGGTTCAGAAGATGTACGGCCGTCGCCACTGTTTCTCCCCAAAAGATTCCGGACACCTTCTTACTTTTGAGAAGACTCCGTGCCATGGCAACGACGGTTTGATTTATTCGTTCAACGACGCCATTCTGTTGTGGAGTATATGGTGCGGTGAGAAAACTTTTAATTCCCAAGTCCTCACAATATCGGTTGAACTCCTTGGATGTGAATTTGCCACCTCTGTCGGTTCGGAGCTCCTTCAATTTTCGATCCACCTCCATTTCGGCATTTGCTTTTATTTTCTTAAAAGCACTCAATGCCTCATCCTTGTTCCCGAGAAACTCCACCCACATGTACCGAGCAAAATTATCAACAATTAAAAGAAAATATCTTTTACCTCCCGGAGTTGCTGGGGCGATTTGCCCACACAAATCCCCATGCACAAGTTTGAGTGGCTTCTCTGTCCGATATGGTGACTCCTGAGGGAACGGTGCACGACATTGTTTTCCTACCATACATCCATCGTACAACTGGTCAATGTGCTCAATAGGCAACATTCCCTCCACCATCTCGTCTTGTGTCATCTTTTGCAATGATTGGAAGTTCAGGTGCCCGTACCGTGCATGCCACAACCATGTGTCTTCCTTGTATCTTGTCAGCAAGCACACCGGTTGAGTTAGGTTCAGGTTGAGAATATACAACCTGTTGCTTGATCGTTTCATCTTCGCCATCAGCCGCCTTTGTCGGTCGAACATGCATAAGACCCCATCTTCCATGACCATCTTGCATCCGCCTTGTCAAGTTGTCCTAAGCTTGCGATATTGGTGCAGAGTTTTGGAATGTAGTACACGTCGGTCAGGACCTTGTGTTCTTCATTTTGGCATTTGAATAGCACAGCCCCACGGCTACAAATGTCCACAACATACCCATCTCCGAATCTCACCTTAACTTTTACTGACGTATCAAGTTCGGTGAAATTCTCTCTACATCTGGATGATGTGATTGGTAGCCCCTGTGTCAAGGTACCATAGGTGGTTCTCATCCTTCTCGTCGTCTTTTAATCTTTGCTGCACCTTCTCTTCATGAAGCATGGCCATGAGCAGTGTTGGTTCATCTTCCTCTATCTTCTCGGCTAGGTGAGCCATTTCCTTCTTGTTAGAACGACATTCAGTAGCAAAATGCCCATAACTTTGACAATTATAGCATTGTACCTTGGTTTTGTCGACCTTTCTTCCACGGTGGTTGTGAGCAGTCCCGTGGTCACCATTGCGGTCGCCATTGCTTCCTCCCCGGCTTCGGCCACGTCCACGACCATGGCCACGGCCACGAGTACTGTTACCATGTCTCCATTCGCCAGCAGAACCTTCGCCCGAAGCCTTTGTGTCCCGTGCCTTCCACTCGGCTCTGGACATCAGGACTTGCTCCTCACCGTTATCACAAGTACCGTGCAACCGTTCTTCGTGTGTTTTTAGACGGCCGATGAGCTCCTCTAAGGTCATTGTTTTGAGGTCACAAAACTGCTCGATCATTGATACGATCTGTAGGAACTTCGATGACACGACCTGGAGGAATCTCTTCACGACATAGGTCTCGTCTACCTTGTCTCCCAATGCACGGATCTTGTTGACGACAGTCGTCAACTTCATGACAAAGTCGTTAATCGTCTCTGCCTCCTTCATGCGGAGAGTCTCAAACTCATTCTTTAAAGTATGGACCTTCGCCTCCCGGACGCGCTCGGCGCCCATGTGCATTGTCCGTAACATCTCCCACGCCTCTTTAGCCGTCTCCTTTTCGGCCAGTAGAAGCAGCGTCTCCTCCGGGATCCCTTGATAGATGACAGAAAGGGCCATCTTATCTTTCTTTGTTTCAACGGTCGTCGTCGGGTCGGTAGGTGCAATGGCATCCCATACTCCTTGGGCTTGCATAAACACCTTCATCTTGATTGCCCATGCTCCATAGTTGCTCTTCGTGAGCATTGGGTAATGGAAAGTGATCTTCGACGACTCCATTGCTTTACTGTTCTTCCCTGGAGCTATGATACCAAGTGCTGGAAATCAACTCAGAAATGAGAAAGAACAGCACACCTTACTTTTGTGGGAAATGAAAATGGACTTGATGTTTTTATTGAATGAAATGGTAGCTTTATAGCTAAACATCTAACTGAACAGATAATAAGAAATCAGAGTTTGTTCAAACAACTTATAAACCTATCAACAATCTAAACCAACCAACTAACTGTTAAAACAAAATAACAGAACAAGATTATCTCCAACAAGCTTATCTCCAACCGAACTTTCATCATAGTTGACGAGGAATCAGAAGTTCCTGGCGAAGAATACCCATGAGAAACTCCTGAAGATGCTCGTGGAACTGATCTTGAAGAAGCATACCTGCCTTTATTTTCAGTTTCGGACAGGATTTTCTTCTCCATGTCCTTAAAAAGGTTTTTATCGTCATTGATAAGCTTCGAAACATCTGACCCGCTTCCAGATCCTGTGTGAGAAATTCCAAGCACGGTCCTTAAGTCCATATATCCAGTTGTATGATTTTTATCTTCGGATGAATTCGGTACCGAGGGTTTCCTGGAGACCACCCGCTCTCTCATGAACTCGACCGCAAATTCCTCGCCGGTCTGAAATGAGTAGTTTACAGGTCTAGCACCACTAGATACAGTAGTTTCTGGGGGTCTAGAACTGACATTAGTACAAGTAGGAGCCTGCATGAAATTTTGGCCTGCAGGGCCATTTCCTTCATGTCTAGAATCCATGGAATCACAGTTGAACTACCAAAAAAAAGTATGATTTTAGTATTACAAGCTTTTGACAAATGGACATACAAAAAGCACAAGTCATAGGTTCTAATATATAGCCCAATCGTTTGAGCTCCATTACTGGCTTACTTGACAGGCTGTTCAAATAGTGTCTACTTCAAATATTAACACATAAGTTGATCATAATATATCTTTCACCGTCCTTAACGGTATCTTGGTTTATATATCATGAGAAACACAATTCCTAGGGCATTAATAGAAATGAGCACACAAAAAATGCATGCAACATGAAGGCGTGTTAAGAATTGTTGGAATGAATGTTATTTGAAGAAATAGGTCATGATTGTCTATGTTAAAAACATTTGGACATAAATAGTTCTTATGCCACTCAATGTATGAGGTACTCTCGGAGCATCACCTGCAAGTTACTGTAATCAATATCGCTCGCAGAAGCATCAATGACTGCCCCAATATCGTCCCCAATTGCACATTTCAACTCCTGAAGGCATTCATAAAAGTTAGGATAAACTTAAGTACATGTTACTTGATAGAAATGGATTTTGCTACAGGGCAATAGAAGGGGGATAGAAAAAGAACCTCATATGCTGAGTTAGTTGTATGTAGGTTCGCTTCATACAACTAATTTTTAACAAAATTATTAAAGAATAACTAATTTTTAATTTACTAATTTTTAACAAAATTATTAAAGAATAACTATTTTTTTCCTCCCAAATCCAAGTTCTAGATTTTGTCATACTTTCCACATCCAAATCCATCTCCAACCAAACATAGGATTCCATGGATTTCTCTCCAAATCCATAAAAATCCAAATTCCACCTCCAAATACCGTTTACCAAATAGGTCCTAAGAGAATTGTTTGAAAAGTACTGTTCAATTTTTAGTCAATATTGTTCAATTTTGTAGTACTGTTATTAATCAATATAACATACAATTTTATTGGCTAACTGAGAGAATTGTTTGAAAAGATTGTACTGTCTCCACAGAATTATTATTAGTGAATATTGTTTAACTACATATCTAACAATATTGGTTAGCAAACAACATACATTTTCTTTAAAAGCTTGTACTGTAAACAAACATATATTTTGGCATTGTGAACAATATTCCTCTACACATTGTCATTAGCTATATAACAACTGTTGCTTCATAAAACTGTTCTAGGAATTGACATCTTAGATAAACATTTTTGTCTTAGCACCTTTGTCAATACTAGTTGAGTAGTCTCTTTTACTCAATATTTCAATTTAGGCCGAATCAAACAATTAATTGATTTAGTAAAATTTTTTTAATTTTAAAGTTCTAAAGAAGAGATTTGTTTGGGGACAAACCAAAATGGCCCTTCTGTCAAAAAGGCAAAAATTCGTCTAAGCGACCGGTACTTAAGTGTTCCTAATGAATCACCGCTTGCTGGGGGTCCGGCCCCCACTGTCACGTCCCGCTCCCGTAGGAGCGATCGTCCTCGCTAAGGCGTGATGCCGCACGGGCCTAGGTTGCGCCCGTGCAAGGCCAAGTCCAGAAACGGCCGATTTGAGCTAGGCCACTGAGCCGCACAGAGTGTCCCCATTTGCAGCGGAAAGTAAATGAACACAAGTAGAAGCGAATTCAAACTCTTTATTGATATTCAAGAAGTTTACAAGCGGCGCTAGGCCGAGTTTACAAGTCTCTCAAGCTCTCTCTCTCTCTCTCTCTCTCTCTCTCTCTCTCTCTCTCTCTCTGAAACATAAAAGGCGTGCCAAATGACTCACAACATGGAATGATTCATGGCGATGTTCCGATACATTATGTCCTGTATATGGTGCTCCAGCTCCTTGCAACGCTCCAAGGCTCCAGAGATAGCTCCGCGCCTTAGCACGTTCGAGGGAAGATCCGCACCCGATGACGTCTCCTGCATCCTACAAGCAGACTGTGGGGTTATCAGTACATTGTTATGCACTGGTGGGGAGGCTAGCTCGCCCACAATGCTATCTTTACAAAATACGTTCCATTTACTTTTGTGCACCGTCTATCATTCATCGTCTTTCTAATCATGCCTTTTATCAGTTTCATGACATATTCCCTAGCCTACTTCGTGTTGCCGAATTCAAGTGTCACATGGAAATGCATGCACGACTTACCCATACTTACCGTCCGGCCTTCCCTGTCCAGAGTAAACCAAGTTAGTCAACAATTCACATGTAATAACTTAACGTGATTCATGTAAACATTCAATGTTAAGGGCGTGTCCCTGCCTCAGGTTCTAGCATGTCGTGGGCATGTTCTAGCACGTCGTAGGCACGTTATCTAACACGTCGTAGGCATGTTCAGAGTGTTACATTTCAAGCATGTTCAGGAGTGTTATATTTTGGGCATGTTCAGAGTGTTACATATCAGGCATGTTCAGGAGTGTTACATTTCAAGCATGTTCAGAGTGTTACATATCAGGCATGTTCAGGAGGCACTTCCTTTAGTTAACTTAGATTACTTGTTTCAATGCAAGGATTTGCACGTGGATTGCCACCAGCATAGTCCACTTAATCTACATGCATGGGTCGCTGGCATCACAAGCCATTTTGGACATATCACGTGGGCATTCTTACCTATCGAAGCATGATGGCTGGTACACCTTGATAGTCTCTTGAAATGCCTGGCATTACGTCTCTTTGAGTGGCCTAGCCCCCACTCAAAGCAGCCCGTAAGCCCCATGTCTGATTCCGCCTAGGCCGGCCACGGTATTCCCCTCCATCGCCCGTGCCGTTTGTCCACGACCATTTCGTATTGACTTGTCATTTAACATATCGGCTGTCTTTAGCCATAATGCGTTATCGACCAGGTTGGCGTCCGTGCAGCACGGGTAGTGAGCCCCGTTGTACGTGCCCGTCATACCTGTCGCTAACGTCTTTCATGTCTTATCTTTTATTCACTCTTTCATTTCTTTCTTTCACTTGTTCGTTCATTCATTCATTTTTCACGTATTCATTCATTCATACATATATACATTATGCAACTCCCCGTACGGGAGTCGCCTTGGCGACCCATCGGTCCCGAAGTCTTTCAATGTTGCTATACTCTACTCGGAACGACTATATCGATAGTCTTCCGTTTCATTGTTGTAACCCATTCATTGTTTCATTGTTGAACGTGTAAGGGACTTGAACGTAAGCTTGTGCCGTAGCACGAGCGTGGAGTGCGGTACGAGAGTTCTCATATTTTCTATGTTTCTTTCCATTTTCTATACAGGCATACAAGATGGGATTAATCCCTTAGCTAGGTGCATTGAGTCATTTATTAACATGCACGGTGTTATCGTCTAACGATTCTTGTGATAGTGTCCGCCTTGTTAAGTGTCTAGACTAAGCAAAGACGGGTTCATCGGAGCCACCCACCTTAGCGATGTTCGCATCGGCCGAGCGATACTCCGAGCGCGCCTTTGAAAGTCTATTTCTGGATTCCTCTTGACGGGCCAATGTAAGCCTTGCATCGATTCTACATCAGGTCGATGCTAACTCTTCGGGTCGACGGCTCGTTCGAGTCGTTGCACTTGCCATTTGAATCGGCGTTCCGCTAGGGCGGAGCGGGTCACTACATAATACACCACTCAAAATAAGTCTCGTCCTCGAGACTTCCAGAGTGCAGGTCATCCTACCATTCCTTAACTCGTGTCGTCGCATTTCTTAGACAATCCCTAACGAATGGCTTTACCACTCGATGGCACCGAACTATACTCGATACCTTTCTAAGTTTCGTGTTGCATACGTTTGGTCGATTTTATTGAATAACTTTTCATTCATTTTAGAGTTGATGGAACTTAATCAATTCAAGTATTCCTTCGTCTTGGTTGCTATTTCTTCGTGTCATGGGACTGACATGATCGCACGAGGCACATTGTAATTTATCAAATACGAGGGTCGTAGGCTAAGGCAAACTCACTTTCGTTTATCTCGGTCATCGAGATGACCCGATTCGCTTCTCAAGCGTTCTTGTCCACGAAATCAATATAATTTCTTCTTAGCGGGGTCGACCAAGTCTAAGCAATTTTCATCCGATTCAAGACCAAGTATTGCACTATCATCGAGTATATCTTCCTATCAATGGTTCAATTTGTTATACTGACTTTTACTTGCACGATATCGATTCCATATCATTCACTTATTTAGGGCCAATCTTGTTGTCGTTCACGCACACTCCGCTCACACGTTTCTTTGATTCCGAGCCATGCTCGTACTAGTATCATTCCCTTCTTTTAACACGATCTCAATCCCCGATACTTTCCATTCCTCAAGTCTCGTTTGAAATTCAACGAGTCACTTGCTTGGATCATGCAAGCATTCCAGGCGTCCCCAAAATACATGCATTCACTAAACCGCGTGATAGAGAATTCATCATTCTCACTCGAGTCGCATCGTGCACATACTCCGGCGTCCCTGAAATATATGTATGTCAGCCGAGTCTCGTGAGCAGGGTTTTCTATTCTTGCATCATTCAATTCATCCATGTCAATCCTCAAGATTAATATTTTGATTGCAAACACTTGAATCAGGGCGTCTCGCCTAACCGCTAGGCCATTTCTCAAGGCTAAGTCAATGTCAGGATTGGAATCATAATTCCCCAATAATAGTGCCAACACTGACCCCAATCCTAGGGTCAAACCAAAGTCGGTAGTATGGGGTTTTCTACCCAAGCTTGCGTCACTCAGATTTCTAAACATCGAGCACGATCACCTATTCGCATCAATGCATTCGTTGCGTGTATTCGAATCCATTCAAATCACCAAGTCTAACCAATTCATGTATTCGATCACGAGGTCGTCTAGCTTTGACAATATGTTGCGCCCCAATCTGACGCGAGTCCGATTATCCACGATGGTTCATGAATCACCACGCAACGCTCCCGTAGGATAATCATTCTCATCGGGGCGTAACTCTTGCTTGCGTCCAGACTAATTCATTCTCGATACGCGGATTGGACCTACTCAATCCTCAAGTTCGATCATCAAGCACGCTAAGTCATTCCCGAGTCCACCTTCGCGTCAAACCACAAGTCAAAACATACAAATTGCCATGCCAGGCTAGTTCAATCACCCCCGCTGTATAAATCACCATACCATCGCTCACGCGGAGTGATCGTCCTAATCGGCGTGACGCATATGCGAGGCTGGAGTTGCGCTCGCATAAGACAAAAATGTCAAGTTGTGGTTATCGACGAAGCAAATCCAACATTTTATTTCCATCCAAGTCAAGATCCAGTTCGATAGCCCGTTTATCTTTCGTTCAACTAGAAAATCCTCGAGCCAAGTTTATCTTTTCCTCGACACATTTCAACATCCCGAGTATAGCATCCACCGGAACAATGATATTTGTACGATCGTCATTTGTCGAGTCAGAGTACCCCCGAGTTATCGCATATCGATCTTTGATACGCCTCAATACCATCGACGATATGCGTAACCTGATGATCTTTCTTTGCAACCAATTTTGAGTCGTGCGTTGATGCTTGTTGTCCGAGTTGGATATTCCAATTTTTCTCGATATTCAAGATCAAGTTCGATCGCTATTCCTCAAGCTCGTTTCAAGGTCGTTGTTCAAAACTCAAGTCACATTTTATTTGAATCAATCCGAAATCGTACATACGATCCTTCAAGTTTCCTCGATCACGACATTCACTTTTATTCATCGTTCTGAATCATTTTCTAACTCGCATTGCTCATTCACAAGTTGTCCGAACGACATCTCGTTCGGGACACATGAAGTCATGATCAACTAAGCGTGACGCGTTCTAAGGCTTTGCGCGATACCATCGCCTCGCCGACATACTCGTTTTATCCGTAAACTATTTAGTCTCGCTCGAACAATTTCTATAACGTCCATACACCACTCAGGGTTTGAGCCACTCGACTAGTCGTCGACACTCATTCTTATTCTTTTCCGAACCTATCACATACACCACTCAGGTTCAAGTCATTCTATTTAATCCACAAGCACATTCGTATCATTTGCTAATACATATTTCAGATTCGTTCGACGAATCTCTAGCGTAATCGCTCAGGTCATATCGACGCACCAAGTCGTTCGCACTATTCCTCAAAATCCAAGTCAATCTTCCGTATACGCCTAAGCATGAACTCGATAGTGTTCCTATCGATATACACTCTAAGTGTAGCTTCATTCCTGACCGAGCGATACTTGATATCGCTCGCAACTCGATTGTACCAAAAGTCGAGGTGCACGACACGCGGACTAAGTTGTGCCGCATAACCATCTCGTACGGACTATATTCCGAGTTTACATGCTCAATTGCTACGGTCATCGTAGGACTAGTTAGGCATGCACGCGACATGTTAACTTTAGCACATGTTTTCATTCAAGACAAGTTGACACCGTTCGGCACAAAGGCCTACCGATGCGATAGCCTACCAATGCGTTCGATTGAACGCCTGAACGAACTTTTGAAAATATTAGACTTATTGTATGGAACATCCCAAGGCACAATGAGAGAGAGCGTACACTTTTTTTTTCAACGACGAGCTTTCAAAACTGAGAAATCGACGTGAAGTCCAAGGACGTAAAGCCGTGCTCTGATACCAATATGTCATGCTCCGCTCCCGTAGGAGCGATCGTCCTCACTAAGGCGTGATGTCACACGGGCCTAGGTTGTGCCCGCGCAAGGCCAAGTCCAGAAACGGCCGATTTGAGCTAGGCCACTGAGTCGCACAGAGTGTCGCCATTTGCAGCGAAAAGTAAATGAACACAAGTAGAAGCGAATTCAAACTCTTTATTGATATTCAAGAAGTTTACAAGCGGTGCTAGGCCGAGTTTACAAGTCTCTCAAGATCTCTCTCTCTCTCTCTCTGAAATATAAAAGGCGTGCCAAATGGCATACAATATGGAATGATTCATGGTGATGTTCCGATACATTATGTCCTGTATATGGTGCTCCAGCTCCTTGCAACGCTCCAAGGCTCCAGAGATAGCTCCGCGCCTTAGCATGTTCGAGGGAAGCTCCACACCTGATGACGTCTCATGCATCCTGCAAGCAGATTGTGGGGTTATTAGTACATTATTATGTACTGGTGGGGAGGCTAGCTCGCCCACAATGCTATCAATACCAAACACGTTCCATTTACTTTTTTGCACCGTCTATCATTCATTGTCTTTCTAATCTTGCCTTTTATCAGTTTCATGACATATTCCCTAACCTACTTCGTGTTACCGAATTCAAGTGTCGCATGGAAATGCATGCACGACTTATCCATACTTACCGTCCGGCCTTCCCTGTCCAGAGTAAACCAAGTTAGTCAACAATTCACATGTAATAACTTAACGTGATTCATGTAAACATTCAATGTTAAGGGCGTGTCCCTGCCTCAGGTTCTAGCACGTCGTGGGCATGTTCTAGCACGTCGTAGGCACGTTATCTAACACGTCGTAGGCATGTTCAGAGTGTTATATTTCAAGCATGTTCAGGAGTGTTATATTTCGGGCATGTTCAGAGTGTTACATATCAGGCATGTTCAGGAGTGTTACATTTCAAACATGTTCAGAGTGTTACATATCAGGCATGTTCAAGAGGCACTTCCTTTAGTTAACTTAGATTACTTGTTTCAATGCAAGGACTTGCACGTGGATTGCCACCAGCATGTCCACTTAATCTACTTACATGGGTCGCTGGCATCATAAGCCATTTTGGACATATCATGTGGGCATTCTCACCTATCGAAGCGTGATGGCTGATACACCTTGATAGTCTCTTGAAATGCCTGGCATTACGTCTCTTTGAGTGGCCTAGCCCCCACTCAAAGCAGTCCGTAAGCCCCATGTCTGATTCCGCCTAGGTCGGCTACGGTATTCCCCCCCCCATCGCCCGTGCCGTAGAATCCTTCCTCATGACGGCCACGGTATTCCCCCCATCGCCCGTGCTGTTTGTCCACGACCATTTTGTATTGACTTGTCATTTAACATATCGGCTGTCTTTAGCCATAATGTGTTATCGACCAGGTTGGCGTCCGTGCAGCGCGGGTAGCGACCCCGTTGCACGGGCCCGTCATATCTGTCGCTAACGTCTTTCATGTCTTATCTTTTATTCACTCTTTCATTTCTTTCTTTCACTTGTTCATTCTTTCATTCATTTTTTACGTATTCATTCATTCATTCATTCATTCATACATTATGCAACTCCCCGTGCGGGAGTCGCCTTGGCGACCCATCGGTCCCGAAGTCTTTCAATGTTGCTATACTCTACTCGGAACGACTATGTCGAGAGTCTTCCGTTTCATTGTTGTAACCCATTCATTGTTTCATTGTTGAACGCATAAGGGACTTGAACGTAAGCTTGTACCGTAGCACGAGCGTGGAGCGTGGTACGAGAGTTCTCATATTTTCCATGATTCTTTCCATATTCTATACAGGCATACAAGATGGGATTAATCCCTTAGCTAGGTGCGTTGAGTCATTTATTAACATGCACGGTGTTATCGCCTAGCGATTCTCGTGATAGTGTCCGCCTTGTTAAGTGTCTAGGCTAAGCAAAGACGGGTTCATCGGAGCCACCCACATTAGCGATGTTCGTATCGGTCGAGCGATACTCCGAGCGCGCCTTTGAAAGTCTATGTCTGGATACCTCTTGACGGGCCAATGTAAGCCTTGCATCGATTCTACATCAGGTCGATGCTAACTCTTCGGTTCGACGGCTCGTTCGAGTCGTTTCACTTGCCGTTTGAATCGGCGTTCCGCTAGGGCGGAGCGGGTCACTACACCCACAGCTAACCCAACCTTATCAAAACTTGAAAAACTAAAATTTTGAAGGTAGATTACTAAAATTATTTTAATTGTTAATTTTGGCTTAAAGCCATCTTATTGAGTAAATTTAAACTTCTACAGACTTTATAAAATATGTCTGCCAAGGAAGATACTTTTTCTGCTAAGTCCTCTGAGTTCAATGTCACATACTTCAAGAGATGACAGAGCCATATGAAATTTTGGCTTACCACTTTAGGCCTAATTTTTGCCATTAGTTTACCACTCTAGGAAGTATCCTCTACCTCCACCTCCTTCCGGTGCTGCTTCTGTTGAGGCTCCGAACGATCCAGACATTCCTCCTCCTACCTCTGCTGGTCATGCTCCTAGATTCGACATGCAATTTTATCAGCGCTTTGATGAGTTTGTTACCCTATCTGGGCAACATTATCAGAGTTATGTTGCTGCTGAGTTCCGTCATACCTCTCAGGCTCAGGTATTGAGGTACACTCTTACTGATCTGCACTGGAGTCTGTTGCATCACCCCGTTACTCCCGTTCCAATGATCCATCATCCTAGATTCGATGGACCGAGGTTCGACGACCCGACTACTTACGGACACTTTGATCCGACCACCGCCTACTTCGACCCTCAGCCACCTGCTCCAGCTGATGATGATGATGCTCAGACGTAAGATGACTATTCAGTTTAGTATTTTTGAGTTTTTATTTACTAGTGATGATGATCTATGTAGTTGCATTTTGTATCAGTCCAAACTTTCATAGTTGGACGTTCTTATTAGTAGTTTCTTTCTAGCAGTCATAAACTTTTTTAGATATGACTTTTATGGACTTATGATGTACTTTTCTCAGTTTTAGTTCATCAATTTATTAGTTGAGTTTATCAGTTTATTCCACTGCTACTGCTAGTTCTACTATCTTGTGACTTGTATATTGTGACTTGTATACTGTGGATATTACTCTTTTTCTTTCCTTGTTTGAGTATACATTGTTGGCCTCACATATTGTGGGAGAGCTACTCATTTTGTACATGACAAAGGGGGAGAAGAGCAATACCAAAATTAAATTTCAAACAATCAATCAAAGAACAAGTCAGGTATATTATTTCAAAGTTATATTTAGCTATATTTTGGTATAGACTCAAGTTTGTCAATTATCAAAATTGGGAAGATTGTTGCCCAATGTTTAATGGTCACACCTGATTTTGATAATCAACGACGACTTAAGTCGATACACAAAATATACAAACTGCTACTAATATTTCAGGTCATGGAAATCAATATCAAAGAACGTACTACATCTAAAACAACCATTCAAGTCATCATCCAAAAGCAAATTGTTACGGAATCCAGATCAAGTCATTTTTATATTTCTTTTGTATTTTATTCTTTATTGAGTCTAGGATATAAAATATAAAATTGATCGGATATGTCACGACCCGTACCCTGATCATGAGTAGGGGCACGAGCACGTAGGTACGTCCAGCCTACGCCACAGAATCGGTGGTAGAACGCTGTATAGGCCTACTAGAAAGTATAGCATTTAGACACAATATAAATGTACCTGTCATCTCCGTACGGAGGTATATAATCTCAACTCAATCACAAGACATTTAGGAAAGATATGCACGAATATCATATAGATATGATAGAAATAGAAGTACAGAAATAGAAGCAAAATCACAACATAGGAGAGAGTCGAAAACATAACACAAATCTCAAAACACAAATATAATATAAGTCTCAGAAACTAGCTGGCTCGCAGTCCAGACAAACCTAACTAGCAGATCTAGATAGGTGAAATATCATCTACGGGCTCCAGGGGTAACGCTGGTCATAGTCTCCATCCTGGCCATACCCATAGAAGGTAGACATATCCTCTGTAAACATCAACGGTTATCCTGTCAGAAAAATGAGCAAGTACACCTCCAACAACAGTTCTATAGTATTGACAAATGTTGTAAGAGACAATCATAATGGAATACAAGATGAACATATCAAGATGGAAATATACATGATACGTAAAACAGAAAATCATGCCAAGTGTATCATGCAGGAAAGTAGAACTGAATAGGAATCTACCTATCTGATATAATAAATGTAAAATGTGCCTCGAGTATTATAGCATTATATGATCGATATGGGTCAGGATCAGGCTCTTCTATTTGACTGGCTATGGTGCAAGAACAAGCACAGGTAAACCTGGAGATCAGGCCGGCCAAATGGAAAGCTATGGTGCAAGTAGTATCAGGTCAGGCTTTACCCTACGTGAGGCGAGGGTAAAGCTATGATGCAAGTAGTAACAAAAGTGCAGGAGGGGTATTGATCACATAACCTATAATAACTCCCCATCCCCGAGTAGTATACGGATCCGGACATAGCATGTCATGACACGAGATTTCCTAAGAAGGTAGATACTCTCTCTCATGAATCAGTGTCAATACAAGTACAAGAACAAGATCGAGCAAGTACCAGTATCCCAAGAAAATCCAGGAATTGTCACAACCCGTACCCTAAAGTAAGGGTACGAGAAGTGGGTACGTCCAACCTACGCCGCAGTGTCGGTGGTAGAATGCTATCCTAGGTCAAATCATCTAACAATATAAGGTACCTGTACAGTATATACACTCTGAATGGAGGACAATACAGAAATACAGTCTTAATCACATCTAAGGTAGAATACGATAAGCTGAAATAGATATAAACGAATCCACACAAGAGATACAATAGGTAGAAGTCTAAGTGTCTATGATAACAACTCCACAAACATCCAGATAAAACAAACTCCCAATATATACAATAATGTATCAATGAGAAAGACAAGGTAAGAGTCTAAGCTAGCAGTCTAAACCACTGGTGGCAGATCCTCTACTGCAAGTGGGTCAAAGTCACAAGTGTTGTCTATAGCTGCACCATAATAGGTAGACACCAGAGCCTCATCCTCATCCTCTGTAACATTTTCAACAGATCCAGTCAGGACAGGAGCGAGCACAATGTAACGCCCCAGTCCCAAATATGTAGGACTAGAACGCAATCATGCCAGCTGTATACATACGAAGTATATGAACCCTCGTATATATACATAAGCTGTAAAATGCAGTAGCCAAGGTACTAAATCTCATCCACAAGATAAATAATGGTATAAAATTAATCTTTGAAATTGTCATGTACACAATAGTTGGGCGGAGACAAAGTCCACTACCAACCAAATTAGATATGGAAAAATATACAAGGAAAGAATTTAGCAAGCGAGAGTAATGGCGAGTCCAAGAGCAATCACCACGAAGGAAGGAATGGCCTTAGCTAGAGCACCTGCAAGAAATCACGGAACACACACCTGGCGAGATAACCAGGTCCTCAGAGGGACGTAACAAGATACATCAACATGCCATAAAAATACTGAATATAAGATATGCCACAATCAAAGCAAGTGACAAGACACTAATAAGGTAATATAACCAAACTAAAGTGAACATGCAGTGAGAACAAACCTTTCGTCGCATGAGCCCTGGCTGTAATGGGATCTGGTATAGTCCCCACTTGGGCACCAGTGACCGAGAGCATGACGTTGAAAAACGACAGTGGCCAACACGAGAGGCACATACCCGTATCTCCAGCGGAGCTACCGAGGTATAGGGGAAGTGTAATAGAAGCCCATACGATAAGGAAATGTTCTCCCTACCCAATGCACCTATCATGTTGCATCCACGACCATGTAACACTACTAACCGTCAAGTCTTCTAACACACAACTATTGACAGTTAGACCTAACGCACGTCCTGCACGCATCAGTGATCAGCCAACACGCAAGTCCGTAACTATATGCTACTCATAACTCACACATCTCGTGGCACAACAGTGTCAAGGTTTATGTAATGCACTAAACTAGAGGTGGTCCCTTAACTCTAGGTCTATATGCAACCAAAGGATAAATAACAAGGTACAATAAATATCACTGAGCAGGCAGTAATCAAGAACTAGAAATAAATGAACAGTGATATAATAAAAATGCAACTAGTTTATAAACAGTAAATTTGTGGCAAGGTATCTTGCCTGGGATGTCGCCTGGTGTGGTGTGATAATCCGACAAGTCCAGTCTTGTCCATTAGCCATGGTTATTGCGTACGGTCCAAGTTTCACGAGAACATAGGAGAGAAGATTAGTCGTGATTAACTAAGATAATTTGAAAGAATTTGTGAAGGCAATTACATATGCCAATTCTAGAAATAGTCTATAATACTAAAATTATGTTTTGATACTAGTTTCAAATAAACACTTGAAATAAAATCTTTTTAAACAAAACTAGGTTTTACAAACTTTTGATAGGAAAACTACTATTATTATTATTGTAATAAATATATGAAAATACTAGAAAAATTGTTTTATATTTTTATAAACTATATATTATATTAAAACCCTTCTTGAACAAAACATATTTAACCCATTATAAAATAATAATAATAATAACAATAGTAATAGTAATATTAATAATAATAATAAATACCAATAGATAATAATAATAATGAAAATAATAGTAGTGATGATAATATAACTAATAGTAACAAACTTACCCCTTTAATTAATAATAATAATAATAAGGATAAAATCCTAATAGTAATAAATATATAATGATAATAATATATAATGATAATAATAATAAACTAATAATGATAATATAATAGTTATAATAGGTGTACTGTAGTGATATATAATAATATTAATATTATTAATAACACATCATATCTAATCCCTCCCCCCCATTTCGATCTGGAGAAAGAGAGAGAGAGAGAGTGAGTGCGAGAATCGAGAAGAGGAAGGGTTTTACCAGCAGCG